>JAVSCE010017833.1:0-289806 GCA_032199065.1 Smutsia gigantea | reverse complement strand
CTCTGGAGCAAAGCCCACCTCATTCAGGGCCTGAACTTTTATCAGGTACGGAACAAAGGTCGGCGTGCCCGAGACAATATATTTGGACACATTTGCCACAGCCACCGAGGTCCATTCATCATCGCCATCTCGCTGGCGCCAGCTGACTTTGTACTGAAGGCCTGGCCCATTCGACTCGAAACCGTTCAAGGGCTATGAGAAAAGCCAAATAATTTGAGCTTATAAACAGATACACTGCACAACCTTTTACTGGAATAGCAAATTTAATTCCAAGACTTAGAGAAAGTGAGCACTGAAACACTAAAATATAAGCTATTCACAATTTCCTCCAGGGACCTTTTATCGTTTGTTCATTTGTGATGAGATTCAAAGTTTGTTTACAATCAACACTGCAAAGCCTGTTCATTTCTATCTTGAAATAAATACCACATAAGCCTCTCAAACTCTGGCTCACAGTTGGTGAATTCAAACATTTCAGTTACATAGTTTCTTTTATATAGTCCTGTTGATCTAACAGTATATAGATGTTGATCTGACAGTATATAGATCTGTTGATCTATTTTACTTAGACACTGAAACTTGTGAACTGCTTCTTTCTTTATTAAAAAAAAAGGCTGCTCATCATTCTATCCTGTTGGTGCATGTATGTATGTACATGAGTAGGTACAAATATGTATGCATATAAATATGCACGTATGAATCTATCTAAAAGAAGCTTTATATTACACAAGTAAATATATGTTAATCTTCCAAGTCCAGAAAAATACAGATAAGCTAAAAAAGAAGCTGACTCCTGGGAATAACTTGGTACATGTCTTCTAGAAGGTTCTCCATGATGATGGTAGTACTAGCTAGCATTTATTGAGCACAGGTATGTACTAGGCACTGTGCTGGGTGCCTTATGTGTATTAAAGCCTTAATCTTATGAGGTTGATGCTATTATTATTCCTATCATACAGTTACATAATGGAGATATAAAACAACTGGCTTAAAGTTACCCAGTTAGTAAGTGGCAAAACTGGGAATTGCACCCATTTGTTTTTGCTCCAAGGACCAACCACACTTTTAATTACTATCTAATACTGTGTCTTAAATGATAATACATATAAAATACATATTTCCCCCATAAATATATTTATTAAAAATTGTATGTTTTTTCCCCAAAATGGGTAAAATAGGACTTTAATATTATTTTTTATTAAGATATTAGTGATATACACTCTCATGAAGGTTTCACATGAAAAAACAATGTGGTTACTACATTTACCCATATTATCTAGTCCCCACCCCCACCCCAATGCAGTCACTGTCCATCAGTGTAGTAAGATGCCACCGATTCACTGTTTGCCTTCTCTGTGCTACACTGTTTTCCCCGTGATCCCCACACCATGTGTACTAAACATAATACCCTACAATATAGATGTTACTTAAAAAAGACTTTTTCCCATTCTTAAGTATATGGAGGAAAGCTGAAGCCTTCATACATAGCTTACCTTCCACGTAATCACCAAATTATCAGGCTCCGATCCTAGCCCTTCCACAGCTGTAGGATTTTTATCCGGTTCTGGAAGTTAAACAGCCACATATGTATAAGCTTTGGCCTTTTTCAAACAATGGGACACTATTCTATTTTATTTCATATCACAGAAGACCCACTTTACCTGCGGCTTTAGTCAAATACTGTTCAGAGGCCTGGCTGGGCATACTCCTGCCCAGGCTGTTGACTGCCATCACTCTGAAGGAATAGTTCACGTAAGGCGACAGCTTCAGCTGGGCCGTGGTCTGTGTTCCAGAAACTTCAGTCTGGTGGTGCCACAGCCCTGCCTCATGCATTGCATCTTCATATTCAATGATGAATTCTGGCCACAACACACACATACACAACAAACCCAAGATAGTGAATTCAAATTCAGTTGCCCAAGAAGCAGGTGGCTAGGGTAACTAATAGGATAAGGAAATAATTCATGTACAAGAATAATTCATATACAAGAGGAGCCAGACATAACTTATTTCACATTCAAGAAAAATTCCTTTAGAATATGTTGATTTCAGAGTTCTATCATCTCATCCTCAGTGCTTCAGCACACCCAGTAATATTTGGTATTCTTTCTCCAGCATGCTGAGTTTACTTTAAACTGTTTAGAAGTGATCCACATATCCCTAGGAAAGTTTACATATATGAAAAGATAGCCTTTTTAAAAATATAACAGGAGAAGTTAAATTAAATCCAGTGAGACACCCATTTTCCATTAAACAGATTGGCAACAATCAAAAATTTAACATGCTTTGTTAACTGTGCTGCAGGGAAACAAGTACTTGCAGGAAGTGTAAATTGGTACAACTTCTGTGGAGGACAACATAGAACATTTAACAATGTTTATTTAACATCAGACACCCTTTCACTGAGAATCTGTACTTCGAGTGGCTTGTTTTGAATACATGTGCTCATGCATATGCTCAGAGACATATGAAAAAGAATCCACACTGCAGCACTGTTTGCAATCAAAACAAGCTAACTGCAAATAACCTCAGTGTTCATCAGTAGGACACTGATGAAATAAATGTGGGTGCGTGCACACAATGGAATATTCTGCAGCTGTAACAAATGAATAAGGCTGCTCCATATGCACTGAAATGATTTCTAAAATACACGGTTAGGTGAAATCAAGTAGGATATAGAACAGTGTGTGCTGCACATTTGTGTAAAAGTAAAAAGATTTCCTATGACATACGCACACATGTATATGCTTGAATGTACATGTGTTACCTCTTGGAGGATACAGGAACTGGGAAACAGGAAGGAGGAAGATGTACCTTTCAGTGCCTTCCTTCTTGCACCTGGTAAAGTTTTGTGGGAGTACATGTTTTACTCTTGTAAAAAATAGACATTGAGATATTCATTGATTCCCTACCACGTACCCTGACATGAATTAGAGGTGCAAAGATGAGCCTCAAAATATTGTGTGTTGCAGTGCTCCGCAGCTGAACACTTTGAGTTCTTTCAATTTACGTTTAGTTTGCTGGTGGTCTCCAGCCTCCTAAACTGATGACTTGCTGCACATTTACTTCTGCAGCTCCTACCTCTCCTCTGCACTGCAGACTTGGATAGTTAATGACCTACTCAGCAGCTCCCCTTGTTTCTCTGCTACAGCATCTCAAGCTGGTTATGACCCAGCCTGATACCAGTCTGCCCCCTTCACTTGGGAGGGGTAACTCAGGCTGAACCGTGAAGCCCTTTTTGGCTTCTCTCCTTGTCTCATACTCTTGGTAGTCCTGTTGGCTGTACCTTTAAAATTTATGCCAAGTCCACCCATTTCTCAGCACCTCCATCCCTCTCAGCCTATTCCAAATGTGAATGACTGCATAACTACCTAACTCACAAGTTTCCAAGGTTTCTCAGTTCATAGCAGATTTAGTGTCCCAGTATTTTTTGTCATGGCTCCCATAGGCCAAAAGAAATATCTCACATTTTCCTGTAAGTAGTACGGTCCATGCAACTTAATGGCTATTCATGTGTTAACAACTTAAAAAAAATGTACTGGGTTTGAACCAAATAACTCCTCAAACTGTGTAAACAGACTGGCCACCACCTTCCTCGTTTCCTGTTGCACACTGATTTTCATCTGGTACTTGCATTTTATCACAGCAAAGGTTTTGCAGAGATGTGACATCACACGATACAATATAGCACTATCTTGGTGAACTGTAAACTGCCTCAAGCTAATATTTTATGTGGTGCCTGACAGATGTCACCATGGTTTTTAAATATCAGAATTTAAAAATCAAAAACTTAAAAAATATCCCAAGGCACCTCTGTGGGTTCGCTGAGGTCCAACCGGGCACTTGAATGCCCAGTTTGAGAACTGGGGTGTTACCTGGTGTCCCTGCTTCCCTTCTCGTCCTACCATTTTCAACAGAAGAGCCACAGTGATACATTAATCCCTTCTCTACTTAAATCCCTCCAAATGCTTCCCAGCCCTTACAGTGGCCTACAAGGCTTTGCACAGTGCATGCGTCATGCCCACCCACGAACTCTTTATCTCTCTGCCCTTCTCTCCTACATCACCTTCTCTTGCTCATTTCACACCAGCCATGCTGGCCTCCTAGCCCACAAGCCTCTGTCTCAGGGCCTGTGCTCTTTTTCTCGCTCTGCCTGGAAAAGTTCTTCCTCCAGACAACTGCACAGTGTGCTCACTACTGCCTTCCTCAGGTCTTTGTTGACATACCCAAAGGTACCTTCTTAAAGTGGTTTTCGCTGACCACCTTACTCATCATTACATCCCTGACCTCATACTCTTTAATGTCCTTCTCCTGCTCTGTGTTTTTGCATAGCCTCAACACACACACACACACACACACACACACACACACACACACACACACTCACAACCATGTGTAAAGATATGGATGTGTATGAGTCCTCTAGGAAGCAGATGCTAAGACAGAATTAGAAGTACAGGAGATTTATCTGGGGGAAACACCCATGAAAGGTAAAAGGGACAGAAAGCAGGAGTAGGCAGGGAAGATATGCAAACCATGAAGCAGGCCTGATGTCTGAAAGATGAAAAGGGGGAGGAAGGAGGAGCATGTGGGGAAAACCTTGGCGGCAGCCCAGACAGTCTTGGTCAGGTCAGCCCCAGTAAAGCTCTGCACTGGGATGGCTGAGCTCTTGGTCCCTCCCTGCGTCCAGTTACTAGAGTAGCTTAGGAAGATGGTGGGCTCCCATGAACACTGCAGCAGATCCTTACAGAAGGAGCTGCTGTTACCACTCTTTGTGGCAGGTTTTCTCTTGAAGGGAGATCTGAGGAGTGTGTGTGTGTGTTCACAGATACATATATACACTTATGTAATTATATTATACACAATAACAGGATATATATTAATTTTATCTTATTTGTGTCCATTAAAATATAAGCTCCATATGGACAGAGATTTTTGATGTTTCATTTCAGAGCAATGGATGGTGCATAACAGGCACTCAGTGTTTGTTGCATGAATGAGTGAATGAATGAAAGAGTAGAAATGCCTTGAAATGTAATGATATCATTTAACCAGGTGAAACGAGTCTCCAGGCATCCTAACCAGCTAAATTTGGCTAGTGCAGTGATGCCAGCCACTGGAAGACTCAGCGTAAATGAATGAGAGTTCCCACCAAACACTGAAAACTCAGTTGAGAAAGGACCACCACTAAATAACACATGAAAAGAGGAGGCTTTGGTTGAATTTCACTGGAAATATTCTGCTTTACCAGCAGGTGCAAGAAGTCAACACACACATCATTTCAGAATAGTCTTAGGTAGTCATCAGAAAGGAACTCAGTCTTCCTGTAGTATCTGCCTGAAGGTAATAATATATCACAGGCCTGCGTCTACTCTCTGAAGGGCCTTTTCAGTCTTAATGCTTCCGGGTTACCTATGGTCTTACCGTATTAAGCCCTTCCAGCATCTTTATGGCACATGATCCGTCACCTGACTCTGTTCCCTAGGCTTCTGTCCTCAAGGCAAGGAGCTGACATTGTTGAAGGCACCACTTTGTAGCAGGGCCCATGGGGGAAAGAGACTGGAAGCTAGCAGACCTGATGTCTACACCCAGCTCTCTTACCAACTGTGGGCTTGAAAAGCTGTCTTACTCATTAGGTCTCTTTCCTAATACACAGACTGGGCATTCCTGCACCTGCTGTCTTTTTCTCCCAAATTAATGGGTAAAATGAGTAACTTACACTATATCTTCCTGCTGTTCTAGAAACTTAGGGCGATTCTTATGAATCTTCAATGCAAAATGATAGTGTACTTGCTTAATTAACATCTTCAGCAATTAATTAACATCCTCTACCAGAAGCTGTAACCGGGAATAACTCTAGCTCTGAGAGGAAGAGAGCCATGAATAAATGCTTTTGTTCTATTAGTAATGAAGCAGAGAATGCCAGTAAATATCTCTGTGAAGAATTTCAACTGCATATGATGAAGTCCGTCCTAAACGGGCATTAAGTTTATCAGTCCCAAAGCAACTTGCACCACATACTTGTAATAGGGCTGTTGTTATCATCGCCTGGGGTCCATGAGAGCTGCACACTTTTGTCGAGTTGATCTGTCAATTCTAAATCAAAGGGAGCGTTTGGGACATCTGTAGACCAAACACACATGGCACAGTTAATCACCCGTCCTTGTGAGCTCTCCTTCGGCTGGGGTATTATTCACAGAGGGGGCATCTTACAGACACAGCACACTGAATGGCCAGCGAGCATGCAACCACAATGAGATGGGAATGACCGAGCTTGCTGGGAAAGCACAGGCACACCCACAACAGCCCGTCAACAGTGCCACTTGATTCTCTTTCAAGTGAAGCTCAGCGGCTTGTAAGCGAACAGCGAAGTGGGCGTGCACGGTTCACCGGCACTCTCGGTGGGCGTCTTCTCTAAACATGAAGGAGCGCAGACGGAAAAAATATTGAAGTTTCATTTCTAATGAATGGGAAATAGACAGTAGCAAATGCTGAGAAAACAAAAATGGGCAGATAGATGTACTGTGTAAGGCAGACTCAAATGTTCTTTCTGAAACATGCAGAATTACAGATTTGGGGGCTCCTGAAGAATACTTATATTCTTAAGGGAATTCTAAAATTGATGCTATATAAGTAGTCCTCAGCAGGCATACTTTCTGCAGATTCTCAGTACAACAGTCAGGTACATGGGGATATGGTGCATTTACTCTCACAAGACACCAGGGTACAGACACCTGTGGGGACCAATGTGTCCCAGAAGCATGTCTGCCTCTTCTAATGGTGTGTCTGAAATCCAGAGTTAACATTCCCGGGCCTTTTCCTGGCCTTGCTCCTGGGACTGACTGTGGCTCTTGGGGAACCAGAGGCCATATAAAATAAATGCAAATATTGGAACTTTTTTTCCTATTAGTTCTTTTATTCTTTCCTCTTAAGCAATAGATGTCTACAAAGGATAGGTCTTCTTTGGCATAACTAATGACACTATGTAAAATCCACCTGAGTTTATGCCACAAAATTACACGGAGTATTTATATGCTGAATAAAGATGAGGGTTCTTTAATCAAAAAGATCTCTGGAAGTAATTTCTGATTAATTTTCCAGCTGCAGAAAAAAATCACAGAACCCAGAGGGCCCTCCTTTTGGTCTTTCTTTAGTGATTTATCTTTTGCACGGTGAGTTTGTTTTCTCTGATCTAAAGATCAAATGTTGTTCTAAATACCATTGTTTTCCTATGTAAGTTTCCAGGAAAAGGAATCCCAAACAACATCTCTTTTTCCAAAACAACTTTCAATAGACTGAAATAAAAACCTGATTTGTGGAGTGATTTTTGCAGTAGCTTTTTCATTCTGTAAAATGTGGATGGTAGCTTTTGAAAAAGCACTGTGCTACTTTAGAAAAAAATCATGTCAAAGAGGGCATTTATCAAGCAAAATGACTTTACAATAAGATGAAATATTTAGAAATGAGCAGCAGTATATTCAATTAAAAGTTACAGAGTTATAATGAAGAGACGATTTATGGCAGCAAATGGGCAACACAACAGAACATTCGACAGAGCTCTTTTCCTTAAAGAAACACAATGATGTGCTAAAGAAAAGAAAGGAATTTTTTAAGCAAATGTGAAATTGTTTAACAGAAAACAGAGAAAGAAGACTCATATTAGTTTACCGTAAATGGGAGCTGGAGTTGGAGTAGGAGCTAGAAAGGACATTAACATAAAGGATTTTAATCAGAATTAGTAATGGAAAGATATAAGCTATAAGATAGCACAAGAAGACAAAGACTGAACGTGATAAAGATTATAAAACTAAAACCTATAACTGTGAGACATGGCATCGATCAAAAAACATGCAGTGACAGTTTAGGGGGGACATCTCCAATTTTAAATAAGAGAGATGTTCTCCCCAATTTTCTTATAAAAATATCACAAATAGGCATAACCACCACTTAATTCCTGTGCTGCTTCAGAGAATGTTTATACTGAAATTTCACCTCATAGGCATCTTTCAAAGAAGAAAAACATGGGCATTTAACTCACTGATAATTTTAAGACTATCACAAGCAAACATTTACCCCTGACAATGTTGTCCTTCCAGCCTAAAACAGGGCATCCAGTTGTGTGTACGTGTCCAGTTCTTACCGACAACGCAAAGCACAGCACCGGCCGAAACACTGTCCAGGGTTGTGTTGGCCACACACGTATACGTCCCACTGTCATCATCAGTCACATCAGCTACCACCAAATGGTCCTTGTCAACAGTGAACCTGTAATTGTAACACATCTGAGCAGCCGAAAGGGACATCTGACCACATCCAACGATTGCTTAACTGTCAAGAAAGAAACTGTGAACTTGATAAAAGGGAAAGATGATAAAGATCTGCCACACATCAGGCCTGAAATCCTCTACAATATAATCTTGGGTTAGAAGGGATGCTAAGGCATCTGGCCTGGTGGCTTTAAGCCATGCTTCTGGAGTTTAAGGAGCCTCTTTAAAGATCAGGGGCTTCCAGAAGTGAGGTGGGGGCAGCCCCAGTTACCCTCACTAAAGGGTTTCCTCTGGTGTCCACTGCTAAAAAGCATTTGAACACCACTCATCCAGCTCCATTACTAACAAAGTGTGTATTTTAAAATAATTTATTATTTGCTGCAGAAATTTTGTGTCATTTTTGCTATGTGAATAAACTCTCATAGGAGGAGGTAAATGCAAGAAGTAGTAATTGGCTTTACTACCAGAAACAGAAGATTCAGATTAGCCATCACCATGAGGAGTTTTCTATAGGCTACTAGCATGCATGAAAAATTACTCAGTAGAAAATCTGTCAATAGGAAACACGTGTGGTTTTAACAAGGCTCATAAATTGTTAACTGTCTGCAGGGAATTTCCAAGTGAAATCTTTAGTCGACTTAAACCCAGCACCGTTTCTTCATATCTCATTCTCATCTTTGTCAACTCAGATTTCATAAATGAAACTGACAAGTTGAAGCACAGAACTATATGGAAACTCTGGCATATAAAGAAGGCCACGTAGTCCTTTTAGGGTGCTTAACGAGCAACAGGGGACCATTCAGGAGCTGTTGGAAGGCAAACACGGAAATCATGCCCACCAGCATCCAGCATTCCTTCCAATACGGGGCGATGCTTGCAGCCACTCTGTGACAGCCAGAAGTCACACGTTCTACTCCCCGGTACTTACTCTCAAACTGAGGGCCTCACCCAGAATTTGGGCATGCCTTTCTTCCATTCCAGCCTTAAGGAATGCAACATGCTCTGGTTTTCTTTTAAGTGCTTTACCCGTTTTTGTTTGTTTTTTTAACTTTCTCCTTCTCCTGGCTTTAGATAAAATCAAATGAAAATTCCCTATCCAAATAAAAACTAGTGTCCTTTAAAATACTGACAAGGATTCAGGCACACTCTGGTGATTAAACAGATCGTGTTGTAGACGGGCAACGAAAACATCTGTTGAGACTTCCCTGTACAAGGTAGAAAACGATGGAGGTTGGCCAAGGCTGAAAGGTTTTCTCACCCTGAGTTACACAGGAGACCAACACACAAACATAGACATAGACAAACATTCTCAGGGTCTTATTTCAATAACTTGATACCTTTTTAAGTCTGATCATTTTACAGCAGGGAGAAAATGCATAACTATTTTCAGAAGCTGAAAACATCACTGTTAAGTCACTATACAATAAATCTTTAAGTTCAATAGCAGCTGAAGGAAGAGAAAGGGAATAAATCATCTTTAAATACCTTCTGTCACTGGGCAGCTCACCGTTGTCCTTCAGCCACAGGACAGTAGGGATTAAGGTGTGATCGTGTTTTACTTTGCATTCAAAGGACACTGTGCCCCCTCTTTGCACCACTGCATATTCTGGTTGTTTAATAATCCTTGTCGGATCTGAAATTTAAAGGATAAAGTTAAAGTTATCCATTGCCCAAACTGGAGAATTTGCTCCAAGTCACATAATACTTGAAAAAAAGTTTCATCACCTCTGCCTTACCTTTGATTTCTAAGTGAACTTCATTCTTTGCCATTCCTAACTTATTCCTTGCAACACATACATAAGTTCCTATACTGTCCTTTTGGGCCACAGGAATTTCCAAAGTTCCATTTTCATGTAGAACATAATTATCTTCACGAAGAGCACTACCTTTAGCTCCTTTAAACCTTCATCAGGGAAATGATCACAATGAGAAAAAAACATAATTTGAAGTAAGTCATAAAATGCCATGGTCATGGTCAACACACCGTGATGCGCATTATGGCGTCAAGTTCAGAGATGGCTGCAATCTGCACGAGCTTACTGCGTGCTTGCAAGTCAGTGGGATCACTGAAAAGACAGGATGTAGAACTGGAAAATTCAGTGATAAATGGTGCCTGAAGAACTAGGCTGACATTACAAAATACTTAAATCATTATTTTCATTATGAGAGACTCCTAATTTATAAACACATTATTACTTGTTTTATCTCTGATTGATAAAATAGGGGGGAAAAATGAACACTGTGCTTTCTGACATTTTCCCCTTCCTGTGATGCATTTGTAAGTCTATCTGCAGACTACGATTCTAAGGAGTTCTTGATTTCAAGGTTACGAGGGTTGTACTTCTGAAAGTATGAATAGGAAAATATTCAGGAAGAAAAAAAACACAGCATGTACGTAAAGTATGGGTACATTCAGCTTCCCGATTAGCATCAGACAGGAGGAGGATGGAAGGAAAGGGGTCAGGTGGAGGCAATGCGGGCTGGGCACTAACCCATCACCTGCACTGGAAACCATCTGCCTGAGTGCCCGTGTTTCTCTTCTCTGTGCTTAAGGTGGAGACCTGGGGAGACGGTCCTGTAATCCTGCATCTGGCTTCACCTCACATCAGTAAGCTGAGCCTAGCACAGTGTCTGGCACCTGACAGACGATCAATAACTGAATGTTCCAATTTTCTTTATGAGCTGTTGCCTCTCCCAGCTCCTGCTAAAGTAAGCAAGCTCAGAGGACGCCCAGGGTGGGTATCAGCAGTGGTGTGTGAGAAGGGCCGGCCGGGACCTGGCAGTGAGAGGACACAGGAGAGGCTGGCTGGATCCAAGTCAGCACGCTCCATGGGAGAGACACTTAAGATGAACACTGGTAATAAATTCTGGTTTAAGCTTATAGAACATCTGACCCCACCCCAAATGATATTTTATGGAGGAATGTCCCCTGACCCGCCCTCCAGCCACCATAACTGAAGTCCCAGGTGATGTCCATGGCACTGAAAAATACAGCCACCTTCAATTTTTAAAAAACATTTACAAATACCTCTGTCATTGACAAGGTGTGCTGCTAAATAGATTATACGTGTGAAAGTGGCATGGAGCAAGTAATCAAATATTTGTGAACGAACTTAATAATTAATGGTATGATGGATTCTGCACGGCCTTCACCCTGTCTGTTCTCTGAAAAGCCAACATGTGGAGGAAAGCTGAAGGTTTAGCAAATAGGAGCATTACTTACCACTCAACGGTAGGTAGAGGAGACCCAAAGAAGGCACAGTCCAGTAAAGCGGGCCTGTTGGCAATGATCTGATAGAGGGTGTTTGCAGACGTAAGGATTCGTGGCGGCTCAGCTGACAACATTTTAAAAGGGTAAAGTAAATATTAAAACAAAAGAAACATTGGGGCCCACCGTATATTCTATTGCCCTTTGTTCTAAGGCCATTAGTTTCCACTAAAGCACAACCAACATGTCTTTCCCCTCATGTTCTCTCTCAAGTATGATGGCACCAGTCACTCAAGGTGGAAAAATCCTAATTTTCTCCCTCTGCCAAATGCCCCACATCTTACACAGTCACAGTATTTTAGTAATTGACTTATTTATCTGTATTTCCTACTACACTGTGAGTCCCTTGCAGGCTGGGGATGGGACTTTCTATTGTTTTCTCGCCAGAAACTAGCATGGAATCTGTCATCAAAATAGTGGTTGAGTGTATTTTTGTTGAGTGACTGGCCCATCGCAACCCAGGGTCATCATGGGGGTGTGTGTGGGGGGGAGTGGGGGGGAACACACCAGCTGGCAGAGAAAAGCAGAGCGCTAATGACTAGACACGGGACCAGAAATTAGAATTGCTTCCTAAACATCCACCCACATCTTAAGCACTCAGCTCTTCATGTGGTTTACTTACATTCATTTTCAAGCATGAAGGAAAAATCCCAAATATTGGTTAGCTTCCTGACTTTAATTTTGTTTGAAAGGGAGCCTACTACACTTAAAGAGATGAAATATAATTCCCTGGTGCCAGAAAAATGATTCTTACACAAGTTTTTAACAAATCTGATTGTGCTGGTAGTTTTGTCCATTATGACAAATGCAATGTTCACATAAACCAACCATTTCAGAAGATGATGGTATATATAATAGTTTTCTAAACATGTCATCATGCATCAATCAATAAATGTACATCTGTACTTGGAAAAAGGCCAAAGAGTATGATTAATGATTTATTTAAAAAAAGAACCAGAATCAAGAAATTGTTATTCAAGTTGTCAGTTTCTCAGGCTGCAAGAGCAGTCACATTCAGTTAGTAACAACAGACCACTGCTCTTTTCCTTTTGAGGGGTTTGACATTTAGTCTAACCACCTGTGAATGGAGCAGCCTGACAATTTGATGATTTCTACATGGACTAATTTGCCATCATAACAACCGTGTGCTGAAAGAACATTAAGGCCAGACTGTAATACCCTTTAGGGCAAGGTCTGGATCTTACTCATTCTCATCTATCCCTCACAGCTCCAAGTACTGTGCACAGCACACCACAGATGCTCAATAATTTTTGCTGAATGAAGAACAACAGCAGCCACTAATTTAATTTGCCATGTTTTAATAAAGGAAGAGCTTACCCAACACATTTACAAATGCATTTGCCAGTAAATATCCATATTCGTTAGAGGCGTTGCACTGAAACACGGCACTTGATCTTTCTTGAACATTGGAAAAAATAATGGTATCACCATCTATTTTTCTGCTGGGGTCATCAGGGGCAACTGTTTGGGTGTAAAAATTGAAATATATATTTATTCCTCCATGCTTAAAAGACGTGAAGCTGCAGGTCTGCATTACAGTAAGCAGGACAGAAATACAGACTGATCAAGATACATTCAGTAACGGGGAGACGGAGAAGCCAACCCAGGCGGAAACCACAATCCTCCTTCCTCAGAACGTAGTAGTTACCACTTACCAGCATGAGTATATGTTTGATATTCACTTAGTCTTAGGTGGACTGATTCTGTAAGATGGAATATTATTTTGAAAGATGCAGGGGAAAAAAAATCACCAGTTAGGTGAAACTGCAATGCAAATTCAGGAAAACACTGCCTTGTTGACAAAGAAGCTGCAGTTATTTATGAAGAGCGAAGAAGAGGGAAGTTAATTATCAAGAAGAGACAGCAAAAGCTGGTAAAAAAAAATACAGAAACCCTCTATACTCATCAAAACCTACATTTTTCAAGAGCCCCTTATTGAAATAAATAAATAAGTATGCAAATAAATATGGCCTAATCATTATATGTAAAAATAATTTATTTTCCTGTCTTGGAAATGCCTGGGGTTGTGGTTGAAATTGTGTGAAACTTCTTATAAAGATAGTGTTTTCAGCTACATCTCTTGAATACTTGAAAAAAACAGGATCAGGACTGATCCTCACTGAAGTGGAATGGAACCAGTTGGGTAATACGATAGGTGAGAATTTGGTCCAGGGCATGCCCAGAAATTTGGAAATGCTGCGTTACAGGAGATAAATTCCTTTTGGAGAATGCTAAAATCTGTGAAACCTAACAGTGACCTTACAATACGTTAAAAGTACACTAAAGGGATGGCAGGTGTCTGCCTCAGCATGCCGAGCAAAAGCGAAGCTAAATAACAGCACCCTTCCTCTTAAACTGCTCTTGCAACTTGAACCAGCCAAGTAGCCTAAATTTCATTCTCAACACCACTTTTTCTCTTTGATGACAGGAAAAGAATTTGTACCTAAGACATATTTATCACTGCATTTAGACTCCTTAATCACTTTCAAATCTCAAATATTTGCTTCATCTGTAGTTTATTAACTTACTTTTAATAAAGCAAACTACATTATTCATCCTTGTTTTATTATACACATTCAAGTACTGGGCTCACTCATTCTGCATTCATTTTCTACTGCTGTAGTAACAAGTTACTGCAAACTTAGTGGCTCAAAACCACAAAAATTTACTGTCATATCATTCTGTATGTAATATGACACTCCAGTTGTAATCAATAGCTATTAATGAAATCATCTCACATACTCCAGTTAGTTCAACAAGTGATAGGAGTGTGCCAATATACTTTGAGTTGGTCTCTTAGCTTTTATCTGCAGTTTATGACTCTAATAATTTCAAAATTGCCATAAAGGAACCTGTTCTTACAATTAGAAGACAATGCAAGTTCTAATTCATTCAACAGGGTCTAGATTTCATCAATAAATGACAGCAGAAGACAGAAATGACACAGTGGCGCAGGAAGTGAACTACAGCGGTGACAGGCAGCGAGGTACCCTGGGTCTGCAGTATCCCTCAGGGAAGCCCATGTTCTCTGTCCCAGACCCCCCCTTGTAGTATCGTCCGGGCCTTTCCGACTTGCACATGCTCTGTAATGTCCAGCCGGGGCCTCAACAGGCGACCTGAAGCGGAGCAGCATTTCTGGAGTCTTTTCTGTCAATTATTCTTAGAACTTTTGGACCCAGACCTTGGGCTCACAGTGTTGGGACTCCTCAGGGAACTGCAGTGCCTGCCACGTGTCCATCCTCTGTGGACAGGCCAGGCAGGGCGCCGGGAGAGCTGCGCCTGGGCATTTTAGACAGTGATGTGTTCGGAGAGTGCTCCGGGCCAATGTCTCCGGGTGGGTGGCCGACTGTGTGCAAGGAGCTCCTCCAGTTCCTTGGGTCCATTGAGCTCTTAAAAGTTACACTGGCCATGTGTTCTTTCATGGGTAAAGAGCTCCAGTTTTGCAAGATGAGAAAGTTCTGGAGATCAGTTTCACTATAATGTGAATATACTTAACACAACCAAACTGTACACTTAAAAAAAAGTTACGTGGTTTTTAAACATGATAAAAAAAAAAGCTACATCACCATGAACGTGGAAGACCAGTTCCATTAACAAAACCAGTAGGACAGTCTTCCACCAGTGGGATTCATCAGTCACACCATAAACCACTTTAAAAAGTTTTTATGTAGCCCACAGTTGTGCTTTTCTTTACTATCAATTTTTTCAATGTTATTCTTTACCTGAGAGGCATCTCACTGTATCTGCCTTAGTTCTGCTAAATGGAGCAGTCTTCAAGTATTTATTGTTGGCAAGGTATTTAGGAATAAAATGAACCCTTTGGGCAAGAGTGGTGAATAAGCAGTATCTCTCCATGGGGGCTTGGGATACATTTTCTTTAAGCACTTGCTAGAGAAACATGAACAAACCCAGCAACTGTCACAGTGACATACAGAGGCTCAGTTGGTACTGGGCCAGCAGAGGAATAAAACCACTAGTGCAGAAATATTTGAAGCCTTTGGACTCTGTGTGCCGGCTACTAGGTGGGAGTAACTCTGGAATCCAAACCCAAATTATCCAAAGGAATAATAATTACTTCTGGGACTAACCAACTTCATCTGCTTATAAATGAACACTGGAGAAGGAAATTTAACAGCAACAAATTACCACGTACAAATTAAAGCCCCAAAGGTAAGGTGCAGACCTGGGGTGAGAGCCTTTCAACAAGACTTTCTTTTATTCTAATTCTCCTGAGATGGTGGCCAAAACCATAAATGCTCCCAACATTTAGATAATAGAATCATAATGGTTAGTTCCCCCTGACATGCAGAGAGTACTACCAGTTTTTTAAATATTTGTGTATCTGCTATATAATTTTTTAAAAAAAGAACCTAATGAAATAGGTTAAAGAGATAGTATATGCACTTTGGAGATGAGAAACCAGAGACTGGAGCAGTTAATGGTTTGTTTAACATGAGATCGATGCTCAGCTTTTCTGTCAGTCTCCTGTTTAAACATCTCCTGAAATCTGAACATTTGGGCATAATGTAGAACAAATCTTCAGGTGAAGAGATGACTCGTCCTCTTCATGTACCTACCAAGGGGATGCCAGATGAGCCCTTCACTTTTGAAAAGAGGAAGAAGATGTCTTGGTGGAATCTTGGGAATATCCTGGGCTGTGCCTCCATTCCCCTAGCTACTTATCATGGGTTTACTGGCTTTCAATCTCTCCCTCCAATGTCAGCAAAATATGTCAGTGTAGCAGGAGGAGTTCTGTCCATATTTATTCCTTCATTCCTTCCCCTCCTCATCTCTTAGCGAAAAGGGACTTTTCAACATAACAGCAGTGCCATTTTACACATGCTCCATGCAGAAGAATCTGAGATCTACCACAACTCATCTGGGGGACAATTAAAGATCTACGGGTGATAGGCTCTCCAGATGCCTTCCAGGACATGCACAGGGATCACGGTCCAGGGCCTTGGCCTCGGACTTTTCCTTCTGGTCCCGGGTTCTCCTCCCACACCCTCCCAGATACTGCAGGTCACACCAGAAAACCAAAGTGCTCTTTTGGCAACAGCTCTCTGCAGCTGTGTCCTTTTTCCTGACTTCTGTAAGATTAAAAAATATATATTTTAGGTGCTTTTGGGAAATTTCAGTATTTCATACAGTTTGTTTTTTGCTTTAAGGAAAGTTTAAACTTTATAAAGTAACAGAGCTTCGGGAAGACTTTTGAGATTACAGTCCTGATGCTTTTTGAGTTAACTCTTCAGTTTTGTAAAACAGTGGGTTCCAGATCTGAAATGCGTAGTCGCAAATTAATAACACTCTATTTTGCCAACAAAACCCAAGTCTTCCCCTCCCTCTCCCCTATCCTGCTTCTCTTTATACTTATGTGCACTTGGCCACCTCTGAGAGACTGCAGAGGCGGCAGGAGAGAGTGTCAGTAACCTTAGGTGATGGCCCACAGTCAGGAGAGGAGAGGCTGTGTATCTGGTAGAATGGCGCCCCGATAGTGTATCTGTTGTGTGGCACCTGGCGGGGACTTCAGTCACTTGGTGGGGATGCTGTACAGCTCGGCATGAGGATGCTGCAGAAGCACAGCCGGTCCCTGCCCCCTTGCCCTGAGCAGCTGGTCCACCCCAGGGTTCTACAGCCTCTCAGGGGAAGGTGGTGCTTGCAAGCCAGCTTGTGCTCCCAGCTAAGTCCTGGGCTTCCTCTAGGCCACTGTGGAGGTTAGGAATCCTTACTGTGCCCATTCTGTGCCATGGCACTGCAGCACACCTGGCTGCTCCGTGCGTCTTGGCTGTCCTCTCCCCATGCCCCACTGCTGGGAGCAGCTGTGGGGTGCACAACTCAGCAGGCTGCAAAGCAGGAAACAAACCCCTGGCCCCTGTCTTCTGAGTGGTGCCCAAACCTCCAAGGCCCAAATTCTGTTTAGGGGCCCCCAAATTCATGGGTTAACCACAAACAGGGTGGAAAGGGGAAAGTCCCAGGCTCCTCCAACTTCTACTGACTTCCTGACAGTTATCTGCCTCATTTACTCAGTTGGGTCACAGGTCAACACAAGGTGGGGCATGTAGGGTTCACTTTGAATTTAACTGTTTAAGAGTTAGTGTCTAGTCAAGAGGCCACTCAGCAGAATCTGTAGATGCACCAGCTGCTGTGGGGACGGGGGAGAGCAGTGTCCCTGCAGTGTCACCATGAAGAGAGCTACAAAGGTCCCCACCAGGCCCCTCAAGCTTATCGCCTTTTAGTTATGAGATTATAGATAGTGATCCAGGCACTATTATCATGGCCACCAGATGTGGAGAAAGACACCTTCTGGGGATGCGTAACATCCCTTTGGTATAAACAGACAGCACCTGCTCCCGGCACCCCAGTGCAGCCTGCCAGGCCAGGGCCCCTTGCTCGGCTGCCATGCTAGATAGTATTTCTCTGCCAGAGTGATGGCTCTGAGGCACACCGGAGGCTGGGGGCCCTGGATCTGCAGCCACTGTAGAATTTTGATCCTGTCTTTGCTTAGCCTCCTGTTTTCCTTCCGGTGCAGACTTAACCAATACTTTTAGAATGGAGGAAGTGACCTGACTAGAGCCCGATTTGAGAGATTTTGTTCTCCTGATCTGGACATAATCAGATGATTTGAAGTTACAGTAGAAGGGCCTAACTTGTACCCCAGACTGCGGTCCTACGCCTGACACCCCCTGAACCCCAGCACCAAAAGCAGGCTTTCGCAGTTGATCCTCCCCTCAAATATTTCATTTAATAGAAGGGAACTCGGTACGCGTTCCTAAGAACATCACGGCTCGTACCATAAAGCTTCTTTTTTAGTTCTGGGCTTTCTCCCACTTTTTCTCTTTTCACGTTGGGGTAGCAACAGCTTCCCAACGCACAACCACAAAGTGCTTTCCGCAGTGCTTCCTCATCTCAACCATGGACACAGTTGGGACGGAAACACCGAACCCCATTGGCTGGCTTCTGTAGACTCCGTGTTCTCGTGAGAACACGTTTCCCTTCACAGGAAACGCAGGCTGTCTCGGTCTCTGGTGACGGCTGCGGTGCGTGTGTGGCACCTTCTGATGAACACTCAGCGGACGGGGTGCGCTTCCGCAGTCTAGGCCCACAGTTCTAAGACTGTGATGGTGAGAAACAGAGACTGGTGCCATGAAAAACCTGCCAGTGTTTTTCAGATCCGCCTCAGGGTGGAGAGTTTCGGGAAATGCAGTGTAATGCACTTTCGGTTATGCAAAAGTAGAACTGATTTTTGATTCTGGCTTGGAGGCAATGGGTAACCGAGATGCTCCTCATCGTAAGCCTGAAGGTGGTCTCTCTTCTGAATAAAGAACATGTTTGTGGATTATTAGGCTATTGATGGGGACGTGAACCTGAGAATGGGTTTTAAACAGATTGATTTTCTCTCTCGGGGTCTAAGAGAAGGTTTGGACTCCAAGAACGCGAAAATGTCCCAAGACACTAATGGCGGCAGCAGTTGGTGGTGGGCGGGGCCGAGAAGGACTGCTCGTGGGCTCTGTGGGCAGCTCTGGCGTAGGAACCGGGAGCAGGGAGGTGCCATATCCCTTTTTGGTTGTTTGTCCTTGCTATAATTCCCTTCTATTATCCTCAAACCTTTGACCAAGTTTTATGAAAGTGTTCTTCGCTGTGATTCACAAGATTAACGGGAGGGCCTGGGGCCGCATTCCGGGGTGGCCTGGTGGCAGCCTGGAGAAGCTGGCCGAGAAAGAGCGCAGGGAAGGTGGCCGAGGAGGTGACAAGCAGCAGCTGGGACTGTGTAAGCATTGCTCAAAGATGCTCCCAGCAATACTCACGGAGGGAAAACTGGGCAAAGACTGAGTGGCCTGCATAGGCCTGGGGTCAGAGGATGTGTTCCTCTTTGGGTATTAAACGGGGGCTGACCTCTGAAGACTGAGGACTTGGGAACATCTGGGCTGTATTAGGAACGAAAATTCTAAATGATGACAGCTATGTTTTATTCTTGTCATATCCTCTGGCTGTTCCTACCCTCTCCGCCCATCTCCTAAGACTCCTAGGATGTTTCCACAACCCACTTGACATTTTGAAGAAAAAAGATCATCTGACCTTTTCAGTGATGTTTATTTCTGACCCTGCCTTTCCTCCTATGATCCATGTGACAAACAGGAAATATTGCCAAGTCCTAATCCACACATACCATTCTGTTAATAGCACAAACTATTTGGTCATAAGAAATATCTAAAGGTAATTAGTTCAACCATTGTGGAAAGCAATATGGAGATTCCTCAAAAAACTAGAAATAGAAATACCATTTGACCCAGCAGTTCCACTCCTAGGCATTTACCAGAAGAAAACGATCCCAGATACAAAAAGACATATGCACCCCTATGTTTATCGCAGCACTATTAACAATAGCCAAGATATGGAAGCAATTAAGGGTCCATCAGTAGGTGAGTGGATAAAGAAGATGTGGTACATGTACACAATGGAATATTATTCAGCCATAAGAAGAAAACAAATTCTACCATTTGCAACAACTCGGATGGAGCTGGAGGGTATTATGCTCAGTGAAATAAGCCAGGTGGAGAAAGACAAGTGCCAAATGATTTCATTCATTTGTGGAGTATAACAACAAAACTGAAGGAACAAAACAGCAGCAGACTAGTAGACTTCAAGAAAGGACTTGCGGTTACCAATGAGAAGGGGTAAGGAGGATGGGTAAAGAGGGAGGGTGAAGGGGATTAAGGGGCATTATGATTAGCACACACAATGTAGGGGGGGTCACGGGGAAGGCAGTATAGTACAGAGAAGACAAGTAGTGACTATGGCATCTTACCACTCTGATGGACAGTGACTGCAATGGGGTATGTGTGGGGGGGACTTGATAATATGGGTGAATGCAGTAACCACAATGTTCATGCGAAACCTTTGTAAGATTGTATATCAATGATACCTTAATAAAAAAAAAGAAATATCTAAAGGTAATAAAGTAAAAATCTAAAAATAATTTGGTGCCTCTGTTTAACATATATGGCTTACTTCTTTAACCCATCATTTCATCATTTGCTCCCTGTTGAGATGTAACTATGCTCTGAAAATATACTGCAAAGGAGCCAATCAAGAGAACTTACTTTCTATTGGGACTCCATTGGATAACCAGCTAATTCTGGGTTTAGGGTTTCCATTAGCTCTGCAGGTCAGGGTCCCATCCTCTCCTGGAGACAGCACAAGATTCTGAGGTGCCATGATCCAGTATGGAGCCGCTTTATTGAAGAAGGGAAAAAACACACAAATCTGAATCAAATAAATATTCTAGCAAATTTAACACATTGTACTGTTTTAATGATAAAAATAAGTGTGCAAAACATTTGTTACTTTAATTTTTTAGTGAACAGATTTCTAAATGATGCTTCAAAGAACACTTCAGATTTTCAAAAGAATGTTAAAAGCGATTCACTGACATCTATGTATTATTTCTAGACCCTTTTGATACAAATATCATCTTGTTTTACTTTAATCAGATGTCACAGAGGTGACCGATTTATCTAAGGGTGTAGAGCAATTTACAGGTTCAGATAAGGCTATAAACATGAAATTGAATTCTTATCCCTGTAAAATACATATAATTATAAAATCAGGACACTTTTTAAAACTTTGCGTAAGTTGCAGTTAGTATAGAGGATTCCATAAGCCCTTTGCCCGGCTGTCTCTAATGTTAACATCTTACACAACCATGGTTCAGTTGTCAAACAAGAAACTAACATTGGTACAATACCATTAAGTCACTTTCTTTTTTAGGATGTCCCCGGTTTTCCCACTGATGTCTGGTTGGACAGCACACTGCATTTACTGATCATGCGTCCTTGCTCAGGTCCCTCCAGTCTGACAGTTCATGGGTCTTTCTCATCTCTGATGATCTTGATCTGTCAAGAGCACTGATCAGCTCTTCTGGAGAACGTCTTTCAACTTGGGTTGGTCTGTTTTCTCATGAGACTACAGTTTTGGGTGACAGACCCTTCTAATGACATTATTTCAGGGAGTGCCTGATATCGACATGACTTATTACTGGTTATGTTAACCTTGACCACTTGGTTACGGTGATGTCTGTCAGATTTCTCCACTGTAACGTTACTATTTACTGCATTCCATACCCTACTCATCAGCAGTAAGTCATTATGTACTGTCTACACTCAAGGGTATGGAAATTAAGCTCCATTTCCTTAAGGGAGGAGTATAAGGAATTTGTGAGCATAGGTAAAAAATACCTCAGTAGTGCATTTTTGGGGGGGTGGGTTGGGAGAAGAAGTATTTTAGGCTATGCAAATTTTAACATTCATCACTGGCTCTTGCCAGCAGTAGTTATAATTGTGGGGTTCTAATGGTGATTTTCTATTTCCCTCATTCTTTCTACATTTATTAACTGGAATTCTTCTGTAAGGAAGATCTGGGGGAGCATATTTTTAATCTGATTTAGATGCACTATAAATAGAAAAGAGAAGAGATTTAAGGTACCATGAGTGTTGATATAAATTTACACTTATTATTATTGAAGAATATATCAAAGGCACATTTAGTTGGAGATTTAAAGCCTTTTACAAAGGCAAGAGCAGTGCATTTGAAACCATGGCATACCTTTAACTGTGACAGAAATGGTATGATGGATGGCACCTAATGCATTTTTTGCTATACATTGGTAATTTCCAGAGTCGGCTTCTGAAACCTGAATGATCTGCAGAGTTTTCTTAAAGTTCCTATAAAATGTCCGGTTGATAGGTAGTGTTCCATCTTCTTTTATCCAATAAATAATTGGGGTAGGCCTGATGAAATAAACAAATGATGTTACCAAAAAGAAGTTCACCTAGCTGCTTTAGAGGGTGGATTTGCATGCAGATTTGTAACAAATTCTTTATATTACAATCATGAGAAATAAACAGATATTTTAAGTAGCATCAATCCATTTATAAATAATGCTCAAAACCTTATATAGCTAAGTCTGTAAGCTACCACTGTCACATACACAGAACTATACTAACTTATTGCACACCATAAACTCTGACTTCAATGACACAGTGAAAGTGCCAGCGTGAGTTGCTTCACTGAAGGGACCTCATTACTTTCTTCAAAGTTCTGATCGGTGAGGCACTCTGGGAAAATTTTATTATGACTATGTCAATCAAAAGAATTACCATGAAACTAATGATACCGAGTTCTAATTTGTTATCAGCTAGAGTTAACGATGCACAAAGAGCTGATATACATATTTGTGCCCATGAACTTTTACACACATTTCCATATCAAATGGAAGAAGGCTTCAATTTTTTAACAGGCTATCTGATGATGTGAATGAAGTGGTTAGAGAAATAGCGTTTGTTCCTTCATTTCATTTTAAAGGTATTTAAAAATATTATACCAATTGATAAGAATAGATTAGACTCATGTATTACACCATTTCTCACCTGTGCTTCTTATGAAATATAGATACTGATGAAAAGCCAGAGCCCAGGCTTAGAGTTAAAAGGCCTGTCCCTAAGTTGCTCTCGGACTGTGGATCTCTGACCTATTTGGGCCTCAGTTTCCTAAGTTGCCTTAATGGCGATAATGATCTCATGACTTTAGAGGGTTTTCAAAAGGGCAAAATAAAAATCCACTCACCACAAACATATAGTAAGCACTGAACTACAGACCAAGCACGGAGGTGTGTGTTAGGAAGATAAAGATGAGTAAATAATGATCCAGGCCTTCACCATATTGCCATTTGAAATGCAAGGGGAATTAGTTGATGTGAAATTGCTTTTGGTTTGTTTGGTGGAATTAAAATAACTGAACATATATATTTGATTGATCTCAAATAGCTTCTAAAATAAAACATGCTGTGAATATAAAAGAGGTTGAAAATGTGAAATCATTTCGAGAAGCTGAAGATACCACACACAGGTAGAATCTGATAGTACAAATTAAAATGTTGTCTTACAGTCAGATTAATCTGCATCTTTATGGTCTGAAGATGAGAGGGAGATGGAGAAAGAAGTATGAGATCGAAGTTTAAGTCGTGAATTGTTTTGGGGCTTACTACTCCACTGAGAAGTTAAGAGTTAGAAATATGTTGATTCTGTGAGTCTTACGCCTATTGGTTTGTGAGTGATAGAGCCCCAATCTTCATTTTGCAACATTCCAAATTCTTTCAGAAGTTTTATGCAATTTCCAAATGCTAGCCATATTCTAGTTTTCTATGAAATGCATCATTTGTGGAAGGGGAATCACTAAAGTGTAAGAATGTATACAACTACCCCCCAAAGTTGGAGGCTGGTAGATTCAACAGCTTTCTAACTTCATGATGATGAACATTGGAAGGGTTCCGTGTTTTGTTTTTAATTCTGGTGAGAAAAAGATACACTTCATATGTCTTTAAAAGGGGTTTTGCTAGATTTCAGTTACTTGAGGAACTGAATAGCGTGTGGTGTGATTTCCTGACATGACCAGCAGAGGCCTCCATGTGTCTCCTGTAGTAAAGTTATTCCTGGAGGCTGCCTGGGAAACAATCTGAGACCATTGAGAGACCAGGCCAAGGACACCCAGATGCAGCATGTGACCCAACATGTTTCTGCAATTCCATTCAATATTTTCAGCAAACGAGCTCATATCCACAGCACCTGCCCTATGCCAGGCATATGAAGGGACTGTGTAGGAGCTTGCCACGAATGTGTACCTAACATGACAGTTATTCTTGGATTTAGCCAAGGGCCCCCCTCCAATTCCTGTCAAGGGCACATGGGTTCTGAGGGTGGCACCAGTTCTGAGGTGGGCACAGATGAGTCATGTGTGAAGAAGCTGGGCTTATGACTTGCCATTTGGAAGCAGAGGGTGGGACAGGGTGCCAGGTTCTGAGGAGAGGCCCTGAGAGGCAATGTGCCATTCTGTTAGGAGAATAAGCCAGGGCTAGACTGCTAGAGGGAAGAGAAAGACTCATGACCAAGGGCTCAGCTGCCCTGTTAGTAGCCGGCAGACCCTCAGAATTGTGAAGCCGAGCCAGCCAGCTGAAGCGTGAGCAGGCTCAGCCGAGATCAGTCTGATCCAGCCTGTCACGGCATAACTTCCCTGCAGACCTGTAGACACATGATCGGAATGATCAGTGATCAATAGCTATTGCTTCTAAGCCTCTAAGTTTTGAGGTGGTTTGTTTCAAAACAGTAGTAAAATAATACACCCTAATTATAATCATAGCAATCTTAGGGTGATTATTGATAACTTACTTCAAGAGGAACACTATTACATTAACAAAATATTTTACTAATATGAAATTCATATGGCTTTTATTTTGGAAATAATTTTCAAAAATTTCTTGACGCTTGATGGAATTAGCAAAGACTCTTCTTAGGACATTAATGCCTCTATCCCAACCTGCTGTGATTTTATAAGAAATGTACATCAGATGGAAGTTGAAAACTCACAGTCCTTCTGCAATGCACTCTAGGGAAAGGACATTTCCTCTTAATTCCTCTTTGTTACTTGCATTGCCTTCTGGAGTTAAAAATGTTGGTGGCCTCTCTCTATTTGATTTAGCTGTAAACAAGAGAATCAGTAGGCATTAAAAGTTATGAATATGTATTTCTAGAAAGAGTTCATTGTCTAAAAATCTAATCCCTTTTCAAAACCATTTAACATTGTGAAGTTTGTTGAACTACAAAACCACACATACACTCTCTGCCTTACAAATAGCCAGCACTCACTCAGTTAGCCAGGAATTAAAGCAATTTTGGTTGCAGAAGCACTGACTTAAGGACTATTTTCCTTTTGTACATTTCCTTAATTTGGGTGTTTTTTTTATGACTTTTTAGTGTGTTAGTAAATTTTCAAAATGTACACAGAGGAAAATCATGTTATCAAACTATTTATCCCTTAAGATTAGTGCTCAGGACAAACTGAAGATAGACTACTTTCTGGAAGATGCTAGATTTTTCTGAAAGGTGTGACTATGGGAGGGGCATCTTGGTTTACACTAGGGACAACACAATAGTTAATTCCACTAATTAACCATGGAGATAAATCTGTGGTGGATGTCCAGCATGTCAAGACTCCCAAGCTGGGAGGTTTATGCAAAGCAAAACAAAACAGTTGTTGACAGAGGTCTCAAAAATTATGTGCCAAAAATTAAGAATAATGGTGGAGTTAAATATAGATGAAACTGGTTTCTTCAATGAAAGAATAGAGTTCAAGCTAGAGCTCTGTGGGAGATTTATACAGGTCACCCCCTTTTTCATGGAGACCTCACCTAAATGTAGCCCTAACCTTTGATGGTCTCTCAGAAAAACCTAAAGTATCAACAGTACCATCTTCAGGTCCTATAAGCCCTTTACAGTTTCTAACACTTCAAAGCATTATCTGGTTGGTGCTCACAAAAACTGTTTGAAAAGGTAATAAATGAATTCTCATTTCTCAGAAGAAAAACCTGAATACTGGGGAAGGTGTTACTTGAGAGAAATTAGAGTTTTCCAAGATTTTAGAGATTGTGGAGGAAGCCTTCTCTGAATTCACTTTGGGAATGGTTTTGAGGCCCACGTTTTTCAGGAGCACATAAAAATAAAATAGGGCAGGGGTTGTGGTATGTCTACTCTGGTCATTGATGGTACTTTAACCCTTTTTTACATCACACCTCAAGGGTTAACATTTAATACAGCAGAAAGTCTGCCTTCTAGATAATTAGGAGGATCCCCATATCCAGAACCCATGATTTTCATGGATAGACTCTATACTTGAGTGCCACATTTCCCTTAAGGAAATCAAATTATTTTCTTTTTAAAAGAATGAAGTTAAATGCTCTATTTTTTAAAAGACCACTTTCACTGAAGATAGTGACTTGGTTTTAAACAAAACTAAGAGAAATACTACTGCTAACTATCTGGCATTGATGATGTCATGTGAAATCATATAGGATATGGAACAATCTACTATTAAAATCCACTTACTGCAGTGACTAAAAGGTTACTAAGGCTTTGAAGAGTTAGTATTCTAGCAGGTTAATGCACCCTGTCAATTCTTATTTAGCTCACGACAAAACTTTATGAACAAGACAAAACATGAAAAATACAATTCTGAGCATAAATGAGAGCTTTTTTCCAAATCATGTGAAATGATTCTTGACATGACAACAGTTCTAACAACTTTCATTGTTATACATATGACACGGGAAATATTTTAGTGACATCTTTGAAAGCTTACAGCTAACTTTCATTAGAAACATACATTTATTCTAGTGGTATTAAACACATAACTAGGAATTCCATAAAGAAATAAGGTTAAATAGCCATGGAGGTGAAGTTAGTGAACTAAATTCTACAATGAAGGGGAGAATATCAGTTACAATCACCGTAACTCACCACCATAAAACTCAGTGTCACTCAAATTAGCAGCTATTGTGTCATTCAATTCATCCACTGAAATAAACAGAATATTATGAAGAATGCAAAAAGGAGGGGAGAAGGTACTGTTAAAAAAATGTACTGGGCAAATAAAGCAAATGCATACAGCTATGCTGACAAGAGCCATTCCTACCAACTAAAAACAGTGCTTTACAATCGTACAAGGCTAACTTTAACCCACTCAGCCACCCCCAATCAGTAATATGTGAGTAAGTACATAACCAGAGCTGCAGGACTGCCATCTAAAGGCACTGTGGCACATAAAGCACACGTAAGTGCTCAGAACACCATGTAAATTCAAAAAGTTATCCTGGAAACAGTGCAGGATGTGCGGGCTCTTTATAAAACACATATGCCAACAGTTTAGTGACTATTCACAGGCACTTTCCTGATCAATGAACCTGATTACTGCAAAGGTGGTAGTATTTTATAGTTAACACATTTTGCGCATATTTGTAAATAGCAGTGAAAGAGAGACTCAGGAAGCTGCACTCATACCTGAAATCACCTTCACGGAAATAGGCTGCTTCTGCTGTATGGTTTGAGTATGATTAAATCTGGCATAACAGATATAGTCTTCACGGGTATCCTCTGGGAGAACATTGGAAAAATACAGGTCTCCATTTAGACCCTGGGAAACCCTCTCACTTTGTGGAAGTCTTTGAAAAGCTGGAGAAAGGCAGAGATATCCAGGTCATTCCACCCTAAAGAGGCCACTTTCCGAATTAGCAAAATAAATATACCTGCTAACAGTTCTGTGAACTTCACTTGAATGTTTTTTTTTTCTCTACAAAACTCCTTGAGTAAAAGCCAATTAACAGTAAAAAGCAAAACAAAATGAAGCATTGAAACTCCTGCTGTACCTGCCCCACCCTAATTTCTCTGGGGTGGGGGCAGAGCGGAGCTTAGAGTTTGTACAGCAAAGTGTTTTGTGAAGCAAGTGTAAACCAGAAATGTTTTATAAAGAGTTTGTGGGACATTTCCTAATATTTAAATGAGTCTATATACATACCTATCTTAGAAAATGCATTAAGGAAGTGTGTAAGATTGGTATCTACATACAAACATACATACATACATACATATTTGCCTCTACAAATACTGTGAGAGCACCTGAGAGCCAGGCCCTGACCAGGCTCCCTGACCTGCTGGAGCTGTGGTCCAACTGGAGGTCCAGGCAGCACACGGACACCAGCCATAGGGTGAAATGTTGATGCCGCGGCATGCTGGGACATGCCCCTCGAGGCCCCTACACCTAGCCCCCCTTGCCTCCTCTACTTTACTGAGTTACTTGTCACCTTCTAACCTACAACATATTTTACTTGTCATATGTATGTATGTATGGCTTACCCTTGTCTCCCTGCACAAGAGTTTAAGTTCCGGAAGGACAGAGACGGTCACCTGCTCTGTCTACTGTTGTAGCACTGAAGCCACGCCTGGACCTTCACAGGGGCTCCGTAATTACCCCAGTACTGTCAGCACTCTGACCCTCCGGTTTCTCGTCGAACCATTTACTTCCCTTCGGGCCCAATTATGGAACCACCTAGCCTCGGGCTTGGAGGGAAGATTTTCAAAGTAGATGTACTCAGGGAGGGAGCCCCGCTGCTCTGTGTGTGAGTTTACACATGGCTGGCGACCATGAATCGTGAAGCTTCGGACTCAGTTCCCGAGACTTAACTGTGAGAGGTACGAGGACTAGGAAAAACTGCACAGCCCAGCTGCTTCGGGCCAGGCATGACGTCTCCCAGAGGACTTCTCCATCTGAGTCAAGCAGTTCTGCCTCAAACATCTCACAAAATACAAAACTGTGGTTAAAAGCCTACACAGCTCCCTAGGGCGGGGAAAGGCAGAGACGTTTGAACGCTGGTTAGCCATGTGAGCGAATTAGTGGGCAAGATGGGGGGGTTTCATTGGTGGTTGTGGAGTCGTGGTTTTAGACCATTATTCCTTAGGGAAAGGGCTGTTTTAACTACAACTCAGACAAATAATGTACAGTAACCTAATGAATACAGAGTTAAAGATAAGCATAGAGTTATTCTCCTCCATTTCTCCTTCTGTATTTTATTGCAGATGGGTGTTGGTAGATCACATTAAAAGGAATGGGACTTTAGGCAACCACACAGGTAGCTCCCTTTTGATGAAACCCCTTAAACTTCTCATTAACAAAGAGAAGCCCAGGTCTCTTAATCATGACCCAGAGTGTGGGAATTAGACTGGTTAGTTAACCATGACAGAAACTGGAAGTTTGAAAACTAAGAAAAGCAAACTAAACAGACACAGGACACTAAGTTTCCCCTCAAGGCCCTAGAAAAACTCCTGACTCATGTATCCTCGAGATATTTTGCAGGAAGTTACATCACCTACCATGGGCCACCTCCTGACAACAAGCACTGGACCCTAGACTGGGTACAGTCAGAAGACTGATGGCTAGGACTCCTGAGACAAGCCCCTGTCCCCTCACCCTGACCAATCAGAAGAATGGACACTGGCTGATCACACGCCCTCCAACCGTTGCCCATAATTTTTTGCCTTTAAACACCCTTTCTTAAAAGGCCAAGGTGAGTTCAGGACCTTGAGCATTAGCCACCCGTTCTCCTTGCCGGACCCCATGAGACGACTGCCCGCTTTCTTTCACTACATCCTGATGGCAGTGTTTGGCCTTATTGCTTGCAGGGAGAGCGGACCTTGGTTTGTTGGTTTGATCACATTTATGAGCCTGGTAGCACTTTGCCCACTGAGTTCCTTTGCATTACATTACAAAAAAAAAATGTATGCAGATAGAAATAACTCAATAATGTTATCTTGCAGGAAGAATGCTACATAGATCTGAATTTGTTCTCATATTCCAGATGCAATTTGAAAGGCTCATTGAAAAGGTCCAGGTGCTTTGCCAACTGCCTGAAATGTATGGAAATGACATAGCCAGCAGTGCAATAGGGAAAAAAAGATTAGTTACATATGCAGATGATTCTGAGACTTTACATGTATATGTCTCTTTATTATGTGGAAAGGTCATTATTTCTGAATAAAAACCAACCACCGAATACTGGTTTTCATTCTGGCCGTGGCATTTGGATACTGTTATTCTCAATGCCATACACCACTCCTTCACATTTGAACCACTCATTTACATTTGATTTGTTACTTATTCTTTCACAATCTGTAAAAGCTGCTATGTAATAATAGGAAAAATAGTTTCATTCACTTATTCATGTATACATTTTCCATTTCTTTGGCGATACTTTCTTGAGTGCTTTCAGAGTCAAAATGGAAATTAAATGTTAGAGCTAAATTTTACCTTTAGTAATGTGTACAGCCTGTGATTCCAGAGGAAATCATGTCACTGAAAATAGAGCATTTCCTCTACCATTATTTTGCATTCATTCCCACCATTCTACCTAAATGACTCTTGGTCACGGTCAACAGTGACTCCCGTGTTGCCAAATGCAGTGGTCACTTCTCAGCCACATCAGAAGTGACCCGATCTATTGGAAGCATTTGAAAGAGTGTTCTGTCTACTTGAGAGTATTTTTGCATCTTGTCCCAGGGACACTGCTCTCTCTTTGTTCTCTCTTTACTTCAGTGATGGCTTCTTTCCTTCTGTGTTGCTGCTTTCTCCCTAAGTTCTCAGCCTGTGGGAGGCTACTGGTCTCCATCCCAGGCTTTACTCTTCTCCCTCAGTCCCCTCACCCAGCCCCTGGCTCGGAGGAGCACCTTGGCGCTAACACTCCCACGGTGTTGATCAGAGTCCCGAATTTTCCTTCTGATTCACAAGCTGTGCCTCCCACAGGGTGTCTCCGTGCAGATGTCTTACAGCCTCTCCCCTCCAGAACCCTGGTTTCCTAGTCTCCAAGCAGAATCGCATGCTTCCGCTAAGGTGAATGCTAACCTATCTTTTAGTACAGGAGGACTTGGAGGGTGGGAATGCAGACCAACAAACAATTCCCTCAAGGATAGGGATGGGGTGGACAGATGCTAAGCTGCCTAATAGATGACTTCATTTCTAAGCCTCAGTTTCCTCATCTGAAAAGTGGAGAGAATGATCAGACATGCCTTACAGGGTTGTTGTAAAAAATGATGAGATGACCCACATAAGTCCTAGTAAAAGGACTCATACTTAGTAAGTGCTCAATAATTATTAGGTGTTGTTGGAGATTTTGAAAAATTGAATGAAAAAATATAACATGTCCAAAAGAGCTTGATTTCCTCCCTTCTATGGGCTTCTGCTGTTTCAGGAAATGGCAATTCCATTTCCCCAGGTGTTGTCTTCAACTCTGTAGTTATCTTCGGTTCCTCTCTCTCATGCCCCCACCCTGACCCCAATAAATCCTGGAGATCTACCTTCAAAATATATTCAGAATCTAATCATTCCTTACCCACATGACTGCCACTATCTGAGTCCAAGACACCATTAACTCCTGCCTGGATTACAGTGGTAGCTTCCTGACAGGCTTCCCACCTGTCCCCTCTATTGCCTGCACAGGACCTGAAGCAATGCAGTTACCATTTGTTTCAGGTGAAGTCACTCCTTCTATGTCTCCCTACTCCTCTCAAAGCAAAAGCCAAAGCCCTTTGCATCGAGCCCCTGGACTTTTCTGACCTTTTCTATCACTTGGTCTGGCTACACTGCCTCCTGCTGCTTTTTCACACACCAGGCTGCTCCTGCCTCAGGGGCTTGCAAGTTTCCCTTTCCACCCAGATATTCTGGTGCCTGCCTTGCTCTCTCATTCCTACTTATTTTTCTTCTTAGCACTTTATTGTCTACTGACGCATTTTCTAAATACATTCATTGTCCACTTCCTTCTCCATCCCAATCTATTGCCTGTGCAAAGAATATAAGTTCAGTGAAAGCAGGACATTGGTTTGGTGTATTTAGAGTGGTGCCTGGTACATAGTAGGTGCTCAAGAAAAATGAATGAATGCATGAAATGACCTGTTACTTATTCCAATGAGCATTTATTCTCCTGAGCATCTCTACAACATTTTGTAAACACTTTATGCATCTTAAGAGGTAACAATTTATTGTGATAGCAAATAATCATAAGACTCTTGGAGAGAGAAAGTTCATATTTTTAAAACTTACAATTATCCATCCAGAATATTATAGGTGGTGGTAATCCAATTGGGGGTCTGCAGGGAAGTACCAAAGACTGGCCATTTTGAAGTGTTATTGGTTCAAGCTTTTCTTTGGTCCACAGCGGTGACCCTGTGAAACAAAACAATAACTTCTAAGTTATTTCTGCATTGAAAAATAAAAGGAGCACTAGAAAGAAAGACAAACTAAGCTTTTGTAGAAATAGTGACTCAGAGTTTTAAGATAACGAGAAAGTAGTTTTTAAGTATAGTGTTAAGTGTAAAAAAATGACAATTTTCATTCACTGCCATTAATAATGTAAATCCTGAGCCAGTGATTCCACATCTAAGAATTATAATAAATTAATCATTAAGAAGATACATAATAATTTCACATATCCTTCACAAGAGAATGGGAAACATTTAAATGTCAAAGATCTGTTAAACAAAAAATTGTACACTTGCTCTTTTGAATATTATACAGTATTATAATTATGTAGGTACACTTACATTTAAGATTGATATTAGAATGTACATGACATGTAGATAAATCAGAAAAGGTTATAAAACTTTACTTCAGAATGAGCTTTGAACAAACATGTATTTATCTGCCTAGAAAAAAATGCAAAGAGCAGTAGCTATTTCCTTGAATATAATGATTCATGAGTAATTTTAAAATTTATTTGTATTTGTAATTATTATTTTTTAATAATGAACATATATTGTACATGCAGTAAAGAAAAGTTGTTAAGATGACCAGAACTATAAATGGTCACTGATCTTCCAATACATGCTCTTGGGTTGCTAAGAGGATCTGGGGGCTGACCACTGCCAGAAGAGACACAATACATCCAGGCAGTGAGGGCACTCTATCTCCAGCGAAACTCTGAAATGAGAATGTTAAAGAAATAATACTTAGACCTCAATTACCCTTTTCATATTGGATGTATTTCCATCTGGCTACAGGAAGTCTGCTCATACATAAGATACATGAGAAATTAAGAACTAGATCAATTCAGGGAAGAAACACTTTTCTGACCCATGGTGTTTGTTCTGGATTTGTCTGCAAGATATTTCACTGGCAAAGCATGAGGCTGAGGAACTCAAGGTCAAGTGGAAAGGAGCAACATGTGAAATAAATCAGAGCATTTATCAATGCCATTGCTTTCCTGTAATAATACCTGGATGATGTAATGGACGCTGAGTCTCAGAGCCATACTTTAAAAAGGGACACTTGTCCACAAGTTTACACTTACTGGATGGGCGGATGACAATATTATTAGATATTGCAGCTCCACGTTCATTCCTGGCTGTGCACTGATAGACTCCTTCATAGGTCTCCGCTTTCCCTTCGTTCATGATGTTGATTATGAGGGTTCCTGAGCCAGGCTTCATGGTGACAAGAGGGTCTTTATCTATGTCAAAATGCGTCCCATTTTGAGTCCAGGAGAAGCTGTCCAACACATAAAGCATTAAGTTTGTTAATGGCCCAGAAAACACAGGATTACTTACTCTTTAACACATTCCTAGGAGGTTTGTGAGTTTCTAGAAATAATTACTAGGTTTTAATATTCAATAAAGGAGTAATGGGCTCCATACCTAAAATGTTTCATTGAATCATGACTTAGAAAAAAATTCTGGCCATGTATTTTAAGGTACGTGTCTTCATTAGAACTAGCTGAAATCAGACTCAATAAAGAAATCATGCACACAAATTACCTGTCATTTAAAAAAAAATACAGGATGTAGGTCTCTGGGGCATACTCTCTCAGAGCTTTATTAGCATTTTAATTGTAAACTTCATTGTTCACAGAGTCGATAACCTGTCTATAAAGATTTGCTCTGGGCTGAAATGTGACCAGAAAGGCCTTCACAGTTATTAATATATGTTTGTGTTTAAAAGTGATCAGACCAGTTTCAAGCTATAAAAGTGCAGATGTAGGTTAGAAGGTGGGGAAGAAAGAGTTTAGTGGTGTTTTAAATACTGGTATTAAAAAGGGTAATTCTACACAAAATGTATTTTGACAAGTTTTAGTTCGAGAGATGATTTTATAAATTCCTTAGGAAGCATTTCAAATTGTCAACTGAAATTCTTCTTTCTCAGTTTTAGTTACATAAAGGATTGCCTTACATGCAATTCACGGTGCTCACGTAGTTAATCCTTTATAACTAGTCCCTATCAGCAAAGGGCACCCCCTACAGAGGCATGAACCTCCTTAAACATCTCTCGGCCCATGTGGATTTCCTTGCCTGCAAAGCTGCACAGCTGGGAGGGCGGGAGGTGGTGGTGGAGGTGATGCTGCTTAATGTACAGGACAGCCCCGGCCCCACAACAAAAAAATCTGGCCCCAAATATCAATAGCGCTGAGGTGGAGAAATCCTGCCTTCCAGAGAGTTACGAGGGGTATTAAGTAAGCGTGAAAATGCAGGAAAACCCCACCAAATGACATCACATTAGGGCTTAGTGCCAGAGGGTTTTTAATAATATGGCAGACTACATTGTTTGAAACAAACCTTTGATGGAAATTTTTGATCTACTTCAGCATTAGCACCGGTTACTTTTTTCTCAGGTGCCCGTCTGTGCTAGTTTGGTAAGGCCGGTAACAGACAAACCCAGGAATAAAGTATTTTGAAACTTTCACTCTTTTTACTTAAAAATCCACTTTACCTTTGAATAATAATAATCCGACTCTCCAACACTCCATACATTACTGCAAAATTACAGATCATCCCACTAGTTAGCCATGGGACTCTGGGTAAGTTACCCAGTGTTACTAGGCATTAGTTTCCCATCAATAAGTTACATGGTTTGGAGCAGATAACCTATGATGTCTCTCCCAACTCTAAAACGCATTCAGTGCTCATGCCAAGATCCATGTGGAGAATTCTGAATACTGAAACCTGCCAAGTTTGGAAACCCACATAGGACTATTTTATTTATTTTACAAGCAAAGAGAAGTATAATAAGACAAAAGTACACACGCAAGGAGAGAGTGCGGGTGTGCTCCAGAACTATTTTATACACCCACGTAGAACTATTTTATACACCCCTTTAGAGCTAGGAGAGATATTAGAAGTCATCAAATTCAATTTTATCTTGTAGAGAAAGAGACTGAAGCCCGGAGAAAAGGGATTGGCCTCTCACAGCCATGGGAGCCATCAGGAGGCTCTTACTAGCTCCCCCCAGTTTCTGAGCATTTTGAAGAAGTGCATGTAATGAGTTCAGAAATACAATCATCTGGGTTTTCAAGAAGAACAAACAGGCTTGAATTAAACAGACAAAATGATGACCGGCAAAGATACTTTGGAAGTGTGCAGGGCTGCAATTAAGTTCAGTATTAGTACCAGTGCTCACTGTCAGTACTCTAAGGAAGCAGAAAGCACACCCACCTTGGAGGAGGTTTCCCTTTGGCCTCACACTGGATGACAATATTCTCCCGAGGGTCAATAATGTAATCTTTGGGAGACTGTTGAGTAATGGTTGGAGGTTGTACCACTTAATTGTAAAAAGAAGAATAATGTAAAGAAACAGATCATTTAACATCATAGCAATCAGTTTTTATGTATATGAAAATCACTTACCCTGGACTAAATATGCTCCAAATGTTTTTAGTAATTTCTACTGTGGCAGCACACACCTCAGTAGATTTTTAACTTAAAAGCCTGCTAAACCTTTCAAGTTAAGGCAGAATTTCCTTTTAGTAACTGTATACATACTCGCAAAGCCCATTTTCTCCCACTCAAAGTTTGGGGATATAATAACCAGTGCAAGCTTAATACTATGACAGTTTCTTTTCTGATGTAACAATGAGAAATTTCTCTGATTCCTCTGGTTCAAAGATGCTTTTCAATAAAATTTATTATGGGGGTAAACTTAAATTTCTTAGGAAAGAGTATCTGACTTGCAGTTCATTGTGCTAATGTAAATTAATATATGTTGGGAACAAATAAACTTGAGACGTTAATGTCAAAAAGACGGTTAAGTTAGAGATGACATGTCTTATTAGCACCAGGAGGTAGGTGGTTATTAGGAAGCAAGATAAAACAGTTTTATTAAGAAGTTAAATGGAGTTGGAAGTTCTGTGTTATAGCAGAAATATTTCCATTTCACTCTTTTTTCAAGACCCAGAACAATGTAATCTGCAGAAAGCTTTATCTGGATGCCTGATGCTTAAGTCACTCTAAGAGTGCCATGTCCTTCTTGTGAAATCAGAATCACAGAATGTGAGAACAGGAAGGGACTGGAGAAATAATCCATTGCTGCTGCTTCTTTTGTTGCTCAGGGCAGCAAAATGGCTTGACTAGGAAAGCACAAAGCAGAGAGACGAACCAAGCTCTCCTAGCAGAAGCCACTGCCTTGCACAACTCTGGGGAGAGCCATCTACACAGACCAGCGACTCTTAACCAGAGGCAATTTGCTCCCACCCCTCAGGAGGCATTTGGCCTATCTGGAGACAATTTTGGTTGGCACGACTGGGACAGAGGGTGGTGCCGGCACTGTGGGGTGCTGAACATCTTACATGTACAGAAAAGCCCCCCAAAACAAAGACTTATCTGGTTCATTTCAGTTTTTCATATCCTGGATCTTCCCTTTCCTCTCCACCCTCACTCTGTGCTTCCTCTGTGGACCTTTTCTCACCTACCAACCAAGTATTTCCCAGAGTTTAAAAACTGGCTTCTGCTCTTGTCTTTCTTTACTGCAGTTAATTGTTGCCAGGGCTGCAATCACTTCTGTGTCCAACGTCTCACAAATCTGCAAAATGGGTCTGTTCTCTTGCTTTGTCTCCAGGCTGGTGTCGCCCACCAGACATTTACTAAGTTTCCAAATAACACCTAAAATATAAATCAAAACCTAAACTCATTACTCTCATCACTTATTGTGCACCTTTTCGATGCAGGGTACTGGGAATATCAATCTGTCCTCCCTTTAGCAAGATCCAACCCCTCCTCGTCCTCCCGCTAAGCAGCCTCCACCACTCTCCCGGGAGCCCCCCTCCTTCCAGCCCGCCACTTCCCAGAGCTGGTCAGCAGTTTGGTCTGGTGGTTAAGAACTAGTCTGGTTCTTACTAGCAGTGAGACTTCAAGCAACTTTCTTAACTTCTGTAAGCCATTGTTTCCTTAGAGGGAAAATGGGGCTTAAAAATGGCATCAGCCTCCTAGGGTCACTGGAAGGATTCCATAAGATAATTCGTATAAAATTCTTAGCAAAGGACATACTACAATGGCTCGGGGATGTTAGCTATGTTGAAATTATCATCATAATCATTTGTATTTGGACCGGCTTCACCTGTGGGTGACCCTTTAGGCTCTGGGAGTATAAAGTCAGGGATGATGGAAAGAAGCATGGAGTTTCAGAGCCAGGGAATGGTGGGCATAGGGGGTGGACGACGGCATTCTTAGGCATGACTCGGTCCTGTTCCTTATGCTTCTCTTCGAGTGACAGAGGTGCAAGCCTGGTGGCCTCAAACCTGGAACTTCTACTCATGTGTCTGCAACGAACAGAGCTGGCTTAGATGCCACTCTGAACTGCCAAGAGTTTGCTGTCTGGGTGTACCTCTTTGACCGGTGTTTAGGTCACCTGGCGGCTAACAAATGCTTTTAAGTAATAAGGGAACAAAGTGATTTTGCATAATTTTCCTGGTTAATCCAATATCATGGCATTTTTCAAGTGCGTGAGAACTATTTAGGTAGATGATGGACACTGCCCACCTGTCCGAGGTGGCAGAAGGTTTTGCTTAGAGCAAGCCACTCAGGAACGACGTGAGGGTGGGCTGCCGCCAGAACAGAGACAAAGAAGTGAGAGAGGGCATACGGCTGTCAACTTGGGTGAAGCGCCCGCATGCACCCACCTTCTAAAAGATACCAAATGACATGTCTTTATTCCAGCAAGCATTCACTAGTATTTAGAACCAAAGAGGCATACTCTTTAAATTCTGTGAATTTTCTCATTGAGTTACATCAGATGTGAATAAAACTCAGATGTTAGTAGAGCAGAATATATCGGTAAAAGAAAAAGAGTAATACCTGAGTCTTTGGAATTCAGGCAGGGAATATATTAAACTTGTTTCTTGGCATTTAAATGCCATATTTAGCTACAGCAAGTACACATGCTTAAAAACACATTAGTCACGAAACAAATTATGCGTTTGCTTCACAGTATTAATTAAAAAACAAACACGGTCAAATTTTCACACTGCCGAGTAATTACAGAAAGACACTTACAGTCTTCAAGAAGTTTTGCTTTTTCACCATCAATATCAGCAGGTGAGTGGGCAAACAGGATTAAAGAAAACCAGATGTTAGTGATAAGAACGTTAGAACCCTGAAGATAAAAGGGGCATCTTGTCTGTCTGATTTGATCTAAAAAACCAGTACAGCGAAGCTTGAGGTTGTGAAGTTGCAGGAGAAAGCAGCTCCCACGAAGGGTTGGTTTAGTCCCGTGCGCCTGCCCCATATAAACATACGGAAGGACAAAGGAAGGCTGCAGGTAAAAGAGGATTCTTCTAGAATAGGAATAGCTAATTCCATCCCAGACCCGTGGTGTTGGACAAGTAATTAAGTTCCATTTGAGAAACAGCTGAAACCTACAATTAATCTGAGTCATCACATACAGGGTAGATCTATCCCATTATCCAGACATCACTAGGCACACGGTGCTAATACCTAACAAGGGGGCATTGCTACAGCGTCAGTCCTCCATCCAAGCCAAGCCCAACACTGATTTTAGATTTTTCTATTTCTACGGTTATTCCCCAAGTCAGTATTTGAACTTTTCTGACTATTAGCATATTTCTGCTCCAGAATTCCTCAATCACCCAGGACTGCAGGTACCTACAGCAGAGAGCGGCTCGTGTAGAAGGGGTGTGAGGAATAGGGGTAGGGAAGAAATTACACTGGTATGCAATCCAAATGATTCTGTAGTGCTGAATATCATCACTACTTGCAAAGGTTAATGCAGGAGTGCCGGGGTTGGCTGCCACTGTCTTTCCATCACGGTTGTGCCTCTTCTCCATTAGCAGCGATAACTGAGTTAGCCATGGGTGACTGTTTCCCTCTGATTGTTAGACTGAGCAGCCAGATGAAAGGGGAATATATTTAACTCAGGGAGAACAAAAGCGTTTCTCTCAAGTGCTTTCCCTCTTATATATCTGTTAGGGCTCAGGCTTACTGGCCCATGCCCATTCCAACAGGCTTAACCAATTAACCAATCATACACACACACACACGCACGCACACACACACACACACGCTTTTGAAAACTGAAATTGAAGTCACTGTAGACTATTTTTTGAAACTAAGTAAAATGTTGCATTTTATTGCTCTTAAGACTGGAAATGCACAGCAAAGGAAGTCAACAAAGTGCGGGATAAACCATTTCTTCTTACTGTCTTCCCACTGGCAGTTGCAACCTCTTTGGCAAAGAAACGACATCCCACCATTGAATAGTCCCAGGAAAGTGCTATCATCTTTGTACCCTGGAAAGCTTGCCAAACAGATGTTCTATTCAGGAAGCTAATGGATTTAAAGGGGTCATGCAGATTAGGGATACAGGATAAATCTGAAGTACGACAACTGCCCAAATTTGAAATTCTGCTTTCCGCTGCAGGCAAAGTGACCAGTTGGAGCCTAACATTCTCTTTATTTTTCACAAACAGGCCACTAAGATCAGGAGAGTGCAACACATGCTTAGCAGCTAGGAAAAGGGGGTGGGCTGATACACGAGCTGTTTACTCCCTCCATTTTAGTGTTTTTTTCAGATGATTGGTTTTAGTCTCAAAATTTACATTTAATCTTTGATTACACTTTTTAAACCAAAAAAGACATTTCATTAGGCTTTAGATATGACACATTTCCTAGATCTAGACTCATATTAACATTCAAAATTCAAAAGTGAATCAGTCATGTGTGGTTTGGGGAGACAAAGGGGTGCCTGGTAGCTGAGGGACCATCCCCAACTTTTCCAGGGCACTCTGAGCCTCTCTGGGGGAGAGGGTGGAGGAGGGGGAGGGACAAGGCGGGGAAGTCCCCTGTGATTGTTTTAAAGTGACTGAACAGTTTTCTCGCAGCACTGCTCTGCAGAGTCGCCTGGTCGGAGGATCAGAGCAGCCCACAGCCTCCCTCTTTCTCAGGCCATCCACAAACCATAAACACACAAAAGGTATCCGTAGGGGGAGAAAGATAATGATACGGAGGGGACAATGTGTCTGACTGGTTCAATGGGCATTTCTACGGTGAGGTTCTCTATGAATACCAGGTACTGAAGGTAAAAGCCAAATTAATTTTGATTAGCTTTTCAGGGTCACACAGACACCTTCTCCCTTCACACAGTTCAAAGTGATGGTAAATGCTGTGGAGGTTTTGACTCCTGGGCCTAATAGCTCTGCACCGTTAATACTTACGATCAAGAGGTACTTCCAGGGCGGTAACCATCTGGCACAGGACAAGAATCAGAGGCACTCTGCCTGCATATAAGCACTTCTGTTTCGGCATTATTTTAAGCTGCATTAGCTTGATTCCTGCTGCGACCCACAAACTGATTTTCCTTTTTTTCTTTCACAAAAGATTTGTGTGCAACGTTTAAATAATTTTCATGCAGGGAACTGAAAAAGGACAGAGTGAGAAATATAGTGTATTTAAAAAAAGGAAGCGAGAGGGAGGCTGCCACACAGCACATCAGTTCTGTATTATACATGAAGTCTAAAAGGGAGCTAACTTTTAAATATTTCACTCTCAAGATTGGGATAATCATTTATTCATAGATCAGCTAAAATCAGGTCAGAAATATTTTTAACGATGTCAAGCAAAATCTGTCGACTTTGCCGTCTTTATGGTTTTTCCATCTTAAACATCTGCATTTATATCAGAGGCTACCTCATTGTTCCTAATAGATCAGGAAAACCTGGCTTATAAATTGGTTAGAAAGTGTGACTTCTGAGGGGAGGCCCAGTGGCTTCTCCATTCTAGAGATCATCTCTGGGGAAGTTCACGGCATTGTTGCAAATGTGCTTCAAAGCCCAGTCACTGATTTACCAGCAGAACCAGCCACAATTCAGGCCTTCCCCATCTCTAACCAAGACTGTGGTGACACATTATGTCTGGGCTCTGATGGTCTTCTTCACCGGTCATCTTCCTGGACAGTGATGATTGATTTTCCTAAAGAGTTTTCTTTGGTTAAATATTGGGAGTGGCCACATGGGATCTACCAAATAAAGCAGAATATATCCTTAACCAGGTAATAAGAAAACCCCAATGATCTGGCCTCGATTTTTCTTACGAACCTTGTCTCCCTGTTTCCATAATAACTTTTCTTTGTTTGATGTCCTGTCTGTTTTTCTTTCTTGGGTCACTCCTTCATTATGCCCTGAATTTTCCCTCCTTCTTGCCTTTGTTTATTCTATTTCTCTTACCTGGAATGCCCTCTCCATCATATTTCCTTATCAAAGGCCAATTTATTTCTCTACAAATCAGTTAAAATTGAAACATGAGCTGATCACACCCAAACTAGAAGTCATTTTGCCCCCTAAGAATTCCTGAAATTCTGTGTTTGAATCATCACGTACGTTATGTAGACAGATACAGAGACAAGTCATTTTTTGTAGGTGTGTTCTCTCTCCCTTCCTTCTGCAGGCTAATATTGTGCTTCTCCTGTCTTTGTTTCCTTTTCCCATCACCTGAGACAGTGTGCCTTGCCCAGCAGTGTTCCCTGTGCACAGGACCATAAGTACACACACAATAGAGACCAGCATCAGACTCCTACCTGGAAGGATAGGTTTAATCATGTCTCTCATTAATGAAGCAAGGTAGGGGTGGCCACTGGGTCTCTCTGGAAGGTAGGAGGGATGTTATTATTACAAACAAGGGAAGGTCCCACACTTAATTACTGAATTATTTGTGTGATTGTTATGACTTGCGTGATAGTGTATTTTGATAATGTCCATGTTTCCCACTGAACTGAAAGCCTCCAAAGGGTAGGAACGGCATCTTTCCTGTTCCCCACTGTGTCCCCAGAACCCATCGCAGCACCTGGTACAAAGGAGGGAATACATGAATATTTGCAGAAAAAAAAAAATGGAGGGAGGAAAGGGGAAAGGAACGGAAACCTAAGATCTTTGAAGATGACGTGTTTACATAGGTAGTCCGACCACAGTCTACCAAAGGCTATGTTTATATTTACACTACTTGGTTTAAAGCCAAACTCTTGTCAATATGGTCAAATTAGTTGTCATGTCATGTCTGTGTGTGGAAGAGAGCTCAAATGTATAAGAGGAAAATGAAACAATGCAGGTAACATGAATATGTGTTTTGTTACCAACTGAGTTCATATTTGAACCTAATTACAAATGTAGCTCGGCACTTCTTGCCAAACAAATGGAAAAAAGAATTTCATGTGCTAAACATAGACATTATACATACACAAAACAAGTATTATTTTGTGAATGAAACATCCATGCTATGTGGTTTCATTTAAGATCCAGGAAATTTGTTTTTCCATATTATACTGTATAAACAATCACGTACACTGAATATCAAGAGGCAGGTGTCGAAGCTCAGCCAATGAAATCCAACCAAACTATAAACCAGACTGTCTTGTGTGTGTGTGCAAAGCATATCTGTATCATTTCATCAAATCTATTTAGGTTTCTCATGATTTTTCTGTTGAAATGCTAATTCTGAATTTACACATACACTTCAGGGAATGTAAATGGCAGGGAAACAAGTTGATGTTACGTACTGCACATCCCGAGAGAGAACCTCAGAACCAGACACTGAGAAAACCACAGTGTATGTGCCGAATTTGTGTATCAAGCTAATCGAGTTTATTCGATTTAAGTGCCTAGCTCTCTGAACGGGTGCTGGAGAATTAAACATTCTTGAAAAGATGTACTAATAAATTGTAATGTCCATAAGATCTCATGAACTATGTACCATTTCTGTTATAAGTTGTTCATTTATTATTTATTTTGCCTGGATGATTTAACTACTCATCCTTCAAAATAGAGAAAATCATTAGACAACTTTATATGAACGAAAGTATCATTCAACCCGCCTTGCCTTTTCAGACTATGTATAGAATAAAACAATATTGCACATTAAATCATAGTCTGGCAGAAAGAAAAAATAAGGAATTCAAGAAAAATCGAGAAAGCACTTACTTAGAGACAGGAGTAAATGCTCACAATGGAAGGAGGTCATGAGCTATGATAACTGAAGGTTCTCTTCAGAAGGTGTAAGTTAACGGCACCAAAACCCCAAATTGCCTGTGGTATGGGTTGTGTGCGGGGAGGACAAAGCAACAGCCCAGCCCAGCCTCTGGCTCCTGCCCATGGAAAATCACCTACTCCTCCTACTATGCCATCATAGGTGAAAAACCCGATCCCAAGGACAGCTTTGGGTCCTCAAGCCTCAGGCAAAGTGAAAACCGAGTACAGCCACAGAAAGCTGAACTTTCTGTAGGAGTATGGTGCTCTGCACATCTCACAGTGAGAGACCACTGTGTCCACACCCTCAATGTTGATGGCAACTCCCCTCCCTGCTAGTAGCTCACAGGCCTTGTAGTTTAACATGGAAAATGATGGTCGTTCTCTCTTACGTGAGAACCATGGACTAAAACTAAACTCTTGATGCAATTACATTAAAATGGATGGAACCACAGATTAGAAATAATAGCATCACCTTTAGTCAAGGCAGAAGAGTATGTTATTACAAGATAGATGGGTCATTCACAAAAAATATTTGCTGCAGACATTTGAAAGCAGGCTTGAATGAGACAGATGGTAGATTCATCTTTGCAATATATATCACCCTGATATTTAAAACCACATACATTGGTAAAATGTCTCAGAGTAATGATAAATAGTAAAGCCTTTCAATATTTCACTTCATTAATTCCATTCAAAGCAACTTTCCACACTCTATCTCCAGAACCTCTGACACAGATGGGGGAAAAAAATCTCCCTTCTTCAGTAAACTGTTCATCACTAGAAAAGAAATGCAATTCAAGGTTCCCCTACTTCTTTTTGCCTAAAATTCATATTAAATCACAGAGCAAATGGTCCCCTGCATAAATGTATTTGCCATACATTTTAAAAGAAAAACCTAATGTTTTGACAAAGGATTCATATTAAGTCAAAAAACATAGCTCTCCTGTTGCTCACTTAAGAAGTCTTGTCATTAGAAAGAAAAGAAAATCTTTTGTATTTATTTCAAGTGAAAGATAAAACAATTTTAATTAAAAACAATCAGCTCTCTATCAGACTTGGAAGGCCATGCATTACTTACCAGTGTATTCAGTCTGTGCTTCCCAGCGTCCCACTGCTGGTGGCTCAGTGCTCACTGCACAGTGTGACATGATCGACTCTCTAAGCCAATAAACAAATATACTTATGTGACTGGACGCCCGTGGGCACATTATTGGGCTAGTGACCCATCAGGGGCTGGCTTCCCTGACTGGATGGCTAACTGGGTGTGACATCAGCTTGACCACGAAAGGCATTTTCAGCAGTCAGCTAGGGGATGGTTACTTTTTATGTTCTGTTAAATATTTACTGTAAGGAATAGCACATTAATGCCCATTCCTAGCCCATACTTGAGCTTTTCAATCGCAGATCTTGTGTCTGAGACTGGAAGGAAGGTTAGAGAGAATGGACAATGACTTTGCATAATTAACACATCAGCAAAGTCATCCTTAAATGTACACAACGATGCTACCATGGAAGCACCCCAAGAAAAGTACGTAGTCTGGGATAATGTGACTGCAGAGACTGTAACCATCTCTTCAAATAACAAGGCAAACTTTGTGAAACACCAAGAAACATGTTTCTAATTTCTTCCTAACCCAAAGGAATGCCCCAGGGTAGAGTTTCAGCAAGGAATCTGGTAGCTAGAACCTGGAAAAATACTGAAGGAAAGGAGGACAATTAACAGATGTTTTTTACCCAAGTAATAGATGAGGGAACCTATCTTGATAATGGCCTAAATCTCCATTCCTCAGAGCACTATAACTGATCATCTTATTTGATATTCATAAAATCCCCATAAAACAGCAAAGCAGGTTTTAATACCCATTTAGTAGATGAGAAAAACAAACACAAACAAACAACGAACACAATGGCCATTATTTACTGGGCACCTTCCATGTGCCAGGAATCACACCAAGTCTGTTCCATGCATTAAGTTACCTCATTTCACCAAAAACCCCAAGTGGTAAATTCTATTACATTTTCTATTACTGATAAAGAATCTGAGAAGCAGGATGGAAAAGTTGTCTGCTGAAGGACACACACACAGTATGCCAAGTGCCAGACCTACAGCTCCAGTTCAGCATTTCCCTCCTCTCACATCCTCTTATTATTATTTTTTTATTAAAGCATAGTTGAAATACAATATTATATTGGTTTCAGGTGTACAACATAGCAGTTATCAGTTACATATATTACTAAATGCTCACCACAGTAAGTGTAGTTGCTACCTGTCACCATACTAAGATATTACAATATTATTGATTTCATTCCCTATGCTGTACTTTTCATCCCCATGACTTATTTATTCATAATTGGAAGTTTGCACCACCTTATCCCCTTCACCTATTTTGTCCGTCTTTCCACCCCGCCCCAATGGCAACCACCAGTTTCTCTGTAGTTATGAGCCTGTTTCTGTTTTGTTTGTTTCTAAAAATTTCATATCCTCTTATTTTACATTTAGCCAAGAAGCCAACAGAATTACCAAGTTTAGTCACTGATGTTAAAAAAAAGTGCAAATGGTTTCCGAATATCCACAGAAGACCTCCACGGCGTTGCCCATAGTACAACTCCAGGGGCCTCTTCACACTGGATTTCATGTCAGTAGTGCCGGCCGGAGTTATACCAAATGCTGGCCCTGGCCTTTTAAAGAGCTGCAAGTCAGGACAATGTATACAAGACACACTTAAAAAAGTAAATTTTAAAAGTAGGTAATATGTGCCCATGGCACCATCTTCACAAGGTACCAAAGACCATATAATTCAAAGTAAGCAACATAGCAACTCAGTTTCTTCTGTGGGAGGGTTACTATTACTAAGTTTTGTGAATCCTTCTAGAGGTATTTCATGCATAAAGTATAAAAATATGTAAAACAATATTTTAAGGACCTTGGATTTAGAAAATGTTTAAAAGCCTTTTTGACACTGAAGTTTAAATCAACAAAAATACCAAGGTCTTTCAGCGAAATCTAGTTATTTGCAACACATGGAATTATTTGGATACTGGCCTTTTCACCTCCTTCATTTAGCAGAGCATTTACAAGAGAGGAAATAGAAGACAATGATTTAGAGACAAAGCTTATCCTAAGGCAAAGGATAAGCATGTTTGATGAAAAGTCTGTATGTGTGAGACTAACAGTGACCCTGACCAAGAATGGCACGTGTTTTCAACTTGTCCAGACAGTAATCTGATGGCAGTTGTCAGTATCAGCTTCAGGGGTGAGAGAGCTGACTGGAAAAGGACGGATGGGTGGAGTTGGGGAGAAAGGGGACAATGTTTCTCAAAGGACGCCTTCCTCACTCCCACCTCCAAATTCAATCACAACCGCCTAAACAGAATGGAGAGGAGACTGTGTCACTCTGAATGCTAGCCACCCTCACTGTCCATCCTTCTACATTGACTCCACCATTCTGACCAAGGCTCGAAGAATCAGGGGTGGGCGTCCGACCACAGGCAGCTGCTGTGGGATGACTCGGCTGTTTCTGAGGGCTGAAGAGTGACCAACAATGTGATACCAAGGGCCTTTCTCAGGGGAGGGTGAATATGAGGCAGAAAGAGAGAGTGAGTCAACAGTGTGCAGCAGGAAGAGAGGCCAAAGATCACAGAGAGCCACGGCAGTATGAGGAACCGCGAGTAAGCAGAGAATACAAAGGCTGTCAGGAGCAGAATGAAGCCAGTGGGAAACCACATGATCAGTAGAAAGAGAGTCAGAGGGTCTCTGTGTGACCACAGCATTGGTGGAACACCTGACAGGCGCTGTAAGTACCTGTTCCTCTTGCACTATGATACCCAGGCCCCTAAAACTCTTGGGATCCCATGTTCCAATTCTCTATGAGGTCTGACAGAATAGTGGTTGTGGTTGAAATGTCTTCCTGTCTTTCTTACATCTTAGGAATTCTAAAACAAGTCTACTAATGTGTAGATAGACTGTGACACTCCTCCCTGCATTCACAGCCTTGGGTGGTCCCTCTCCCAGTGATTCTAGGCTTGGCCATGTGACATGCTTAGGCCAATGGGATTTGAACAAGAATTCTGCCAGCAGATGGCAGTGAGCATTTTCACACTGGGATTTATACTCTTGTAATATTCCCTCTGGGAACCCTGAGCCAGACCACACAGAGATGAGAGGCCAGTGGAAAGAGTCCGTGCAGAGATGAAGGCCATCTTGGACTTTCTGGGCCCAACTGAGCTCCCAATTGAATGCAGATGAGTAAGTGACTGGTTAAACCACATGAAACAGAAGAACCCTCTGAGGACAGAGGAACCAGATGTTAGCCATCAGGATTAACAAAACCTCAGAATTATGAAAAGTAATAAATTGTTGTTTGACACCATAACATTTTGGGTGATTTGTCACATAGCCATAGATAACTGAAACAATTAGCTGAGATAAACTGAAATTGGCTGTGTCTTGCAACCAGAAAGACTTTATTATGCACATTTAAGACTGATTATTCAAATGCACAGATCTCCTTGCATGATTATGGCTGGAACCACAGGAATTCTAAATAAATAAGTATAGCTTTCCCCTTTAAAATGATCTATTTTTTTTTTCCTAGATTTACTTGTATATGTGTTGGTAGAGCCAAAGGCAGTACCTTAACTAACAACTTAAGTTCCATTTCTCATACAAAATTTATATTCAATAAACAGAACACGGTGACCACTGGTATCAAACAAATTTGTTCACCCTAGAATAATGGTGTATTATGCCTAATTTAGAGTCTTTGGCATTATATTATTTCTAATGCAGAGAGGCAAAAAGTAAGCTAGAGAACGGTGAGAGAGGGCCCAACGTTGTTAGTCTCACCCCTCTTCCACCCCACCCCACTTCCATGAATCACACTAGAATTCTGAGCCCAGTCCCGGTTTCCACTTGCAAGCACTCACTCTCCTACTAAGCAGGGAATGTGAAGAAAGTGGGGAGGAAAGAGAGGGAAGCCAAGCCTGAGAGACAGGTCTATTTCTCCATCACAAGGCCCACTTCCCAGTTGATTTTCTCCGATTCGTAAACAGAAAAAAGTTCCAATTTTTTTTTAATGGGAAGTAGGGAATGGCTGTAAAGGTAAAGACTGAGAAATGGAAATTTAGTTCAGAATACAGGTCTTGATAATAATGTATTTGGAAAGATTTATTTTAAAAAATTGGAACTTTGTTTCTTGATAATAATGTATTTGGAAAGATTTGTCAAGTCATCGAAACAAGCTCCAGCTCTATGTATCTTCTTGTAAACTGAGATTTCTACAAAATCACTCAGAAGATGTAAGGATCAAAACAGTTTATTACAACCGTCAGCAAAAAGGTCCATACAGGACATTAGTATTCTGCATGGGCTAGAACCTCATCCATTTGTCAAGTAAACAGCACGTGGCCAAATGGCAGCCGTTTAATAGCAGCAAATAGGACTTGGGAATGCCTGGCGGGCTACTATCTCAAAAAAAAAAAAATCACATTTCAAAGATGAGAGGCCGGGACATACAAGCTGTTATTCTTGCTGAATGGTGCGTATGAGCCACTCAGGGTGGAGATGCAAGGTGTGGGTCAGAATCTCAGCGTGCTCCTCTTCTAACGGCCTGGAAGGGGACTTGGGGAGGAGCAAGAGTGGGAGAGAGATGTAGCCCGTGCCGCAGGGAGAACTAACCCAGAGCACAAGACACTGCGTATCTCACTCACGTTACTGCCCAGTGCGGGCCATGGGGCTCTGCCCCAGGCTGCCAGCAGCTCCACCACTTAGTGACGCAGCCACTTCAGCACACGGCTTCCAGGGGCTTCTTGTCCTTCTGTCCTTGACTGCCTCCACCCAGAGACGACACACCCACCCTTTGCTCACAGCTCACTGGCCAGAGGTAGTTAATGACGCCAACCCTAAGGGAGTCTGGAAGGGGATGGTGCCTGTGGAATATCTAGCGAGCACTACTGTCTCTGCTGCAAAGAGCATGCTCGGTTCACAGGAAATCTGAAGGTGCCTTTTCTGGAAAGGGTTTCAAAGAGACATTCCACAGGAGGGCTTATTGTTGTCTTATTGTTCCATCTCAGTGATTATTCAGGGATGGTGGTGGGGAGCAAGGGCTGTGCGGGTGCGGCTGGCGGCAGTACCTCCTCTGCCTCCCTCCTGGCGGCATTTCTGAATCATGCTTTCCTGTAACTTGGGTTTCCTCCAGATATGGGCCTGGGTGTGGAGGTGAGGAAGTGGAAGGCCCAGGTTCATCAAATTTAAGGGACTTCACTCCTGCTATGTCACAGATTGCTATGATATTCACAATAACATTTCAAAATATATTTTGCTAAGATATCCAGTTTCTGTATAATCACAACAGGACGGTGGAAATGAGAAACGAAGACCTTTACCACGTGATCAATTGTGTTTTCCACTTCTTATCTATGCTGGGGAAGGTATATTACCATTAACTAAATAGCTGGAAATCTTTCATTCCAGTTAGAGGCTATTTCGCAGAAAGAACAAATCTTGGTCACTTGCTGTTAAACATTTTGCACTACAAAGGATTTACCAGCAAAATGGGAGTAATTCATAAAATGTTAACTCCTGGTGCATCTAATTTTCTTTAAACAGGCCATGTGAAAATCTACATTTATCAAAAAAAAAGAATCAATGAAGTGATCATTTGCTTCCAAGAGAACCTGTTGGTTTACTCCAAAAAGCATCCTCCTCCTGAGTGTTTAGAGTGTGATTCAGTTTCCAGGAAGTTTAAATGTCAGGAGTCCATATTCTCCATTAAAGCTAAGCACATAAAAACGTGAATGTTAGAAACAACATTCTCTGCAATGTCAGATTTAATCAACGCAACAGTCAAAGCTTTAGAATACTCTGCTGTGTGTGCTGAAAGATACTGAGTTCTCATGAACCATTTTTTCTACGAGAATATCACATTCTATTTCTACTACTCCTTAGATGGACTCCACAGAAAGACTATATTCCACTGCTAGGTGTAAAAGTTATATATTCCCTCCTAACTCAAAGAGCAGGTTAGGAGCAGTATCCAGAAGAAAGTATTCTTGGTCCCAGTGTCCAGTTCCCCGAAAGAATCAGGGCAGAAAAGCTGCTGGTTGTCATCAGTTGGTTGATAAGAACATTAAACCTAGAATCAACTGCCTCTTTGTGTCTCTTCAGTCGCACTTCCTTGGCAGAATTATCATGGGGAAACTGAGCATTTACTTCCTACAGACAGATATTTGTGTCTTCCTGGAATGAGAGTGGGGAAGTAAGAAGGAAAAGTGAGACAGGAGGATAAGTACCAAGTAATGAAAGAAAAAAATGTTATAGATGAGAGAAACTTCTAAGTTATAGTATTCTTATTACCATCACTTTTTTTGCTTATAAATTGTAATTCATCAAGGAACTGGGTGGAAAAACACCTTTGAAAAATGATTTTTTAAGCCTTTGAAAGGACTCACAAAGATTTCAAGGAAAATGTTTATGTAGGAGTACCTCTAGAAGGTGCTCTCCTAGAAGAGAGCCCTTCAAAGTGCTCTCCCAGCTCTACTCCTGCGTTACGACAGCCACACCTGCTCTGATGTCAGTGGAGCCAATTAAAGCAGCCCCGATAGTGCAGCCACTGAGATGCCACAGAAGGAGGAGAAAACCAAGACCAGAAACTGGAAAAAAGAGAGCTAAGTATTAGATTCTTGCAAGGGTCCTGCTTATTGGATATGATGAAGTGAAACAAGGCAGGAGTGGAGAAATGAGTGTCGGCCACACGTTACTATCTCAACAAAGGGCACAATGATGTGAGCGGGGTAAGCCTGGGCCCAGTCCCTTCTCAGAGAGGAGAGGCTTGGAGCTCCCGGCTGGGGCTGAGCAGTGGTTTCTGGGTCTAGGCACCACCTACAGATCTATGTGTCCCGTGGAGCCAGCCTGGGCAATATGGGAGGCACCATCTTATGGAGAAGGTGATTCAAAAACCTGGCAGAGTGGCCAGCAGAGTCTAGAAGTGATAGGGCTGGGTAAAGAACAAAAGCCAGGTGAGAGACAGCAGAAAGGATACCAAGGGACATCACCAAGAATAAAGCTTGGGGACATCACCAGGGGATGTGGGAACAGAACCTAGAGAAATTTCAAGAGCTGAAAAGAACAAGGCAGATGGCTTTCAAAGGGCACTGAGGTGAGTGTGGGAGGCATGCAGGCTGAGCAGGAAGAAAGCGCGGAAAGCCCTCTCTCTCTACTTGCTTGGTCAGCTGGCTCAGGGTTAATCAATAAACACTGGGGGCCCTCTTGCCACACTTTACGAGGCCAAGGGCAGCATCTTAAATCTGTCCATTAGTCTGTTTGAGGAAGACTTTCAAAGTCTAGTATTTTTGTTTCCTTCAAGAAGTTAAAGTAAGAATATTCTAGACCCATGTTGGAATCCAAAATGTTAATTGTTGGTCTCCAACTCCTCTCATATGCCTTGTATAAAAAGAATTTTTGTGTATGTGTTTGGAAGGCCTAAGTACCCTTCTAGAAATAGCTCTAAAACATCCGTCAACACTCAATGGCAGCTCAGTGTTAGTTTCTGATTTTTTAAATCAAAGTTGATTGTAAGAATAGACATCACTTTCTTTTTCTCTGTCCATTTAACTAGTTCAAGAGACCTGGTTCTTATGTGCAGACTAAGCAAGCTAAGCTATCAGGCAGACAAGCAAGAAGCAGAAAACAATAGTCATGTTTGAAAGACATAATTTGGTTTCAACTGAGAGCAAGGGCTTAAACGGAGACAAGTTATCCTGTATACATTTCTGAGTATATTTTACTTAAGAGGGGAAAGCAAGTGATAATAAGCTCTACATTGGATGCTGAAAATTCTAACTGAGGGCAAGTCCATAAAATTGAGAAGAAAGGTCACAATAATGGCACAGAGGCAGTGATGCCTGAGAGGGCTGTTAGGCCTGGGCACTTCTAAAATGACAGATCTCAGAGGGGATAATGCTCATTTTTACTTAAAAGCTTTAAAACTACAGCTTTCAAGCTGTATCTAAATGTATTTAGATAGAGGTTTTTGTAGGACTGGTTTCAAACATTTGATTAAAAACATTTTTTTGCAGACCTAAGTTTCAGATGCCCTGGGGAAGATTCAAAAGTGAATACAACATAATTCATGCCCCTGAGGTGCTCAAATCTGGGCTTGGAAGAGGGAAGTTAGTTCCATGAGAATGTAACTAAATATAAAAACAATGTGGTAAGTGATCCCACTCAGTAGAAGGATCTGAACCCAGCAGAACAGGAACACAAAGAATGCACCAACTCTGCTCAAGAGGGAAGGGAAAAGACTTCAGAAGGTGAGATGTGAACTCTTCCCGGGAAGAGTAATAAGAATATTCCAGGCAGAGAAGATGGGAGTGTTGAGTAAAGGTGCTGAGACACCAAGGGTACAGTGTGTTTCTGGAAAGTGCCCAGATGGGACTGAAGAACACATGGGGGGAGGGAGGAATGAAGCAGAAATGATGAGTTGGTGCCAGAATAAGTGAAGTTAAATGCTGTATTATTGAATTTTGACTTTATCATGATATTAGATGACTTTCAAAGTACTAATCTGAGTACAGGTAGTTAAATAACTTTTCTTTCAAAAGGAGCTTCAAAGTGCTATCTTCTCTCATATATGACAAGTCCACAGCTAACATCATATTCAACGGCAAAAAGCTGAAAGCTTTTCCTCAAAGATTGGGAAGTCCTAGCCAGAGCAATTAGGTAAGAAAAAGAAATAAAAGCCATCCAAATTGGAAAGGAAGAAGTAAAACTCACTATTTGCAGGTGACATGGTATTTCTGTTGTGTATTTATATACTAATAACAAATTATCAGACAGGGAAATTAAGAAAACTCCATTTACAATTGCATCAGAAAGAATAAAATACCTAGGAATAAATTTAATCAAGGAAGGAAAAGACTTGTACACTGAAAACTATAAAACACTGATGAAAGAAATTGAAGAAGACACAAATAAATGGAAAGATATTCCATGCTCACAGATTGGAAGAATTAATATTGTTAAGATGTCCATGCTACCCAAGACAATCTATACTACAATGCATTCCCTATCAAAATTCCAATGGAATTTTTCACAAAAATAGGACAATTGTAAAATTTGTATGGAATCTTAAAATATCCAGGATAGCCAAAGCAATTGTGAGAAAAGAGAACAAAGCTGGAGTTACTATGCTCCCTGATTCAAACTATATTACAATGCTATAGTAATTAAAACAGTATGGTATTGTCATAAAAACAGGAATATAGAGAAGAATAGCAAGCCCAGAAATAAACCACAAGTAAATGGTCAATTAGTTTATGACACAGGAGCCAGGGATATGTAATGGGGAAAGGGCAGGCTCTTCCACAAATGTTTCTGGGAAAACTGGACAGCCACATGCAAAGAATCAAACTGGGTCACTATCCTATACCATACACAGAAATTAACTCAAAATGGATTAAAGACTTGAATTTAAGACCTGAAATCATAAAATTCCTAGTTGAAAACATAGTCAGTAAACTCTTTGACATAATCTTGGAGATGATTTTTTGGATTTGACACCAAAGGCAAAGGCAACAAAAGCAAAAATTTGAAAATGGGACTATATCAAACTAAAAAGCTCTCACACAGCAAAGGAAACTATCAACAAAATGAAAAGGCAACCTACCAAATGGTAGAAAATATTTGAAAATCATATATTTGATAAGGGGCTATGATCCAAAATAGATGAAGAACTCATACAACTCAATAGCAAAAAAAAAAAACCAATCTGAAAATGGACAGAGGATCTGAGTAGACATTTTTCCAAAAGAGACATACTGATGGCCAACAGGTGCATGAAGAGATGTTCAACATTACTAATCATCAGGGAAATGCAAATCAAAACCACAGTGAGATACCACTTCACACCTGTTAGAATGGTTATTATAAAAAAAGTCAAGAAATAATGTATTGGTGAGAATGGGGAGAAAGGGAGCCCTTGGGCACTGTTGGTGAGAATGTAAATTGGTGCAGCCACTATAGAAAACAGTATGAGGGTCCTCAAAAATTCCAAATAAATCTACCATATGGTCCTGCAATTCCAATTCGGGGTATTTATCTGAAGAAAATGAAGAGACTAACTTGAAAAAATATCCCATGTTCATTATAGCACTATACACAATAGCCAATACATGGAAACAACCTAAGTGTTCATCAGTAGATGAAATAGGCAAAGAAGATGTGGCATGCACATAAAATGGAATATTATTCAACCATATAAAGAATGAAATATTGCCATTTCTGACAACATAAATGGACTCTGAGGGTATGATGCTAAGTGAAATATGTCAGACAGAGAAAGACAAAAACATGATCTCACTTATATGTGGAATCTGAAAAAAAAAAAAACAAACATCAAGTTCACAGATACAGAGCAGGGAGAAGGGTGGGGAATGGGTGAAGGGGGCAAAAGGTACAAGCTTCTAGTTATAAAAAAATAAATCATGGGGATGTAATGTACAGCATGGTGACTATTGTTAATAACACTTTATTGCATATTTGAAAGTTGCTAAGAGAGTAAATATGAAAAGTTCTCATCACAAGAAAAAACATTTTCATAACTATATACAGTGATAGATGTTAACTAGGTTTATTTTTGTAGCGATCATTTCACAATATATACAAATTATCAGATTTTTATGTTGAACACCCGGACTAATACAATATTGTATGTCAGTTATACCTCAATTTCTTTAAAAAAGCATAGCATCTTCTCATGGAAAGAGTAAAATATGCAGGGAAATTTCGAGGATGCAATTAAATATACCTCAATAATCTGAGAATCAATTATGTACAGAACAATGGTTGCCTGAGGCTGGGGTGGTCAGAGAAGAGAAAGATGACACACAGGGAGGAGGGAACTTCTTTTAGCACTGAGCTCAGCAGAATGAATGATACAAGGCTTATGGATCCAAGTCATAATTATTTAAAATGGCAACAGTACATCTGGCCTCCTGACCTGCATCATTACCACAACCACTAAACCCTAAAACTAAGAGAGACAGCCAAGCCATTGTTGCAGCCTCCAGACCTTGGTCATTTTTAAAGGAGTAAAAGTCAATAGTTTTCTGTTCTCACAGAATATGTTAAGAGAATAGCTTTGTGACCCTGGATTAAGGAAATTTCTTCATATTAAAAATATGATCCATAAAAAGAAGAAAATGATAAATGGAACATCATCAAAAGTAAATACATGTGTTCTTCAAAAGACACCAATAAGAAAATGCAAAGACAAGCCACAGACTTAGGAGAAAAGTATTTACAAATCATATATCTAATGAAAGACTTGTATCCACAACATATAGAAAAAAATCTTGCAACTCAAAATTAAGAAGATAACAATTCAATAAAAAGTGGATAAGAGATTTGGATAGACACCTTCCCAAAGAAAATATACACATGGCTAATACATACAGGAAGACGTGCTTGATATATTATGAGGGAAATGCAAATTAAAGCCACAATGAGATACCACTATGCACCATCTGAACAGAAATACTTAAGAAGTGCTGGTGAAGATGTGAGACAGTGGAATTCTCATACATTGCTATGGGAATGTACAAAGGTGTAGCTGCTCTGGAAAAAAGTTTGGCAATTTTTTAAAAGTTAAACACACAGTGAACCATACAATCCAGCAATTCCACTCCTAGGTATTTACCTAAGATTAGTGAAAACTATGCCCACAAAAAGACTTATATGCAAATACGTACAGCAGATTTTTATAATAATCAAACACTGGAAATAATCCAAATGTCCATGAACTGGTGAAAAGATAAAATAAATTGAGGTATGTATACTCATATAATGGAAAGCTACTCAGCAATAGCAAAGACTGAACTACTGATCAGTGAAACAACATGGGTGGAACCTCAAAATTATGCTGTGAAAGAAGCCAGACACAAAAGACTATATGATTCCGTTTATATGAACTTTCTAGATAGATAAAACTATAGAATCAGAGAATCAGTCAGTGGCCTTGTGGGACTGGGGCTGGTGGTGGGAAACAGGAGTTTTTTCCATTGGTGGTAGTATCCTTAAACTAGACTGGGGAGACGTGTGTACAATGGTATCAGTTTACTAACAGGCATCAAACTATACTTACAACGAGTAAATTTTGTGGTATGTAAACTACACCTCCATAAAGCTGTAAAAAAGGAAATAACTCGAATGTGCCATGTTTTCCAAATTGAGACACAACTTCAGGGAGGCGCTCGTGGCCTTCTGTCCCCTGGTCTGAGCTCCCACATACGTTACGTGCTCTGGTCCCACTGGAAGTCAAACCGATCTATTCCTGAATCCAGATGATTAAGCAATACTGAGAGAAATGGCAAACAATACATCAATTTGTGAAAATGAGTTACTGAAGGAGTGATTTTAAAAGAAATGTAGAGATAGGAGCCTATTCTAACTAAAATAATGTGGATGAAAATAAGCTACGTTTGTCATTTTCATGAAAAAAGATATTTCCATCAACCACTGCAAATCAGTTTCCTTCTGTGAATTCAGGACAATTCACAGTATTTCTCAAAATGGTTTTTATGATATATTAAGACTCCTACATAACTCAGATTTCAAATCAAAATTATTTTTAACTTCACATTCACTTCCATGCCATCTCAGGCCCACGAGCTATTAGAACGTAAGTCAGGTAGAGAGGATCTGTTCGTTTCATCACGAAGTCTCAGTCGAGGGCGTAGACTCCCTTTCTTAACCACCACCACGCCTCCCGCTCATCCCCACGTCACTTAGTATGCTAGGATTATAAACACTTTAAAAAGTCAGTGCTATTTATTTCTAACTCACTAGGCAAAAACAAGGCACCAAAAGTAGAGATTAAGAAAATAAAACTTCTCAAACTCAGGCTGAGTTGCTGAGAGTCCCACGTCCTCGCTGGAGGAGGAGGCTGTGTGCAGGAAGGATGCAGCTTCCCTCCCAGTTAACACCCTCAGCTCCCACCCTGATAAGTTCCCGCCTGGTGGTCCTTTGGCTGGAAGCCGGTTAAAATGGCAGTGACTCCCTCCCACCACAGTATCCTCGCCTGCAATTCTGTCTCTCACTTATTTCCACTATCCTTATTCTTCGGCCTCCTGTTTCTCCCACGTTCCAAGAATTCTCCAGTTCCTTCCTTTCCTTCTCTTTTTTTTAAAGGTCCCATGCACCATCTGCATTTTTCTGGCCAGTCCTCCCACCTCCTTTCTCCCCTGGCTTTTACAGGGGGCCTGCCTAGGAAACCTTGGATCAGAAGAGTCCTGTCCATAGTGCCATGTTGCCACAATGACATAAAGTTGAACTCGCCCTGTGGTCACACAAGTCGGGGGAGGTATGAAAGGAGAGAAGAAAAGACGGGTGGTGAGTCAGACCTTGGCTTTGCCCTTGGAAGCTGTGCTGCATTGGTTACGTTCAGTAAACTCTCCGTGTCTTAGTCTGCTCACCTGTGACGTGGGGCTACGTGACCTGGCTCCAGGGCTGTTGACAGGATGAATGAGGTAATGCCAGGAACTCGGGGCCCCTTCAGTAAATGGAGACTTAGGAAATGTGACAAGCCTGTCATACATGATCTCTGGCTACCTTTCTAGCCTCCTTTCTTGTCACTTGCTCTGTCCCAGCCCTAATGGACGGACACACTGATCTCCATGCCTTCCATGTGGCTCCCTCCGACTAGCCCTCCGATCCTGACCTTCCTCACGGCCTGGATAATGCCTCCTTATTCCTGGAGACTCAGCTAAGCTGCCATCCTTTAGAACTGGGCTGTCTTGAACGGTAGCCACTAACCACATGCTAGTGTGGCTATCTAGATTTAAACTAATTAAAATGAACTGCCATAAAAAATTCAGTTCCTCAGCTGCATGTCACTGATAGCCACATGCGGCTGGCTGGCGGCCACGCGTTGGACGGTGTAAGATGGAACATTTTCATCACCAGGAAGTCCCACTGGACAGAGCAGCTCCAGGAAATGTCTTTGCTGACCTTCTTCCGAAGAACCCACGTGTGCTGTTATAAGGGCTCATGTTTTCATTGCTGACCCCTTGTTCTTCTCTATGAACCGTGAGTTTTCTGAAGTACCACCCCAATCAATAAGAGTTTGCTAACCGGGTTATTGCATGACTGATTGAAAAGCTCTTTTTTGGAAAAATTCTTTTCATTTTCTGGAGGTCCCAGGCCCATGGGGAAGCCACTCCTGCTGTCCTTGCTTTCAGGAGTTGGTCCTGACTGGTTTCTCCTTGTCTGCCTCTGATTCCATTTCTCAGTCCACTCCTAATCCTTCTGAATGCAGTTCCTGAACCCCTTGACCCCTGTCCTCTCGCCTCTTTTCTGCTGCACATCTTCGCACATGGGCGGCCATCTCCTGCTCTTGTCCCCGGCTTCCCTCCTTTGTCTCTCATTGCGGTTTTCAGTGGGACTACAGATGTTTCTGCCCCTCTGCGTCCCTGACCCGTTCAGGTAAGCCCAACGCTAGACCGTGTAGCCAGGATTTCTTGGCCTCCATGAAAGGGAATTAAACAATACGGCTTCCGGGAAAATACCTGATGTCAGATAAGTCACCAAATATAAAATCTCTTTGTATTTGAAGTGCCTTAGGCAGGACTTGGCACGGAGTATGTACCTTACAAATACTTATGAGGGATGAATGAGCTATTATTTTATGAAGGAACATAATCTCAGGGAGCAATGAGGTTCAAGGGGAATGAGGCTGAGAAGGAAGGAATGCCAGTCTGGAGACATACATGGAGCCGCTGAGCACGGCGGTTCAGTCCACAGACCACACCCCCAAGAAGCCAGGAAACTGCCGCGCAGAAGCAGCCCTGGAGTGGTGTGGAGAAAGGCCGGCCCCTGCATCTCTGGGTCGTGCATTCCAAGGCACGACATCCGGTGGGTCTGATGTGATGCCAACACAGGAGCCTTGGTGGGAGCAGAGAGGCGTACAGGTGCGGAGAGGTGGGTCAGGACACGGGGAGGCTGAGCAGCTCCGCAGTGGGGCAGGAAAGGTGCCTGGTGCACTGTACACAGGTTAATCTTTCAAATCACCTAGCCCTCGTGCTCAGGACTTGGACGCCAGAGGGTGACATTAAGGCCAGGTGGGTGTTCTCACCCTTGATTCCTGGCAAGGTGCTGGGTACCTGGTAAGCACCAGTAAAACCAGATGGTTGGCATCATACAGGCATCCGAGCAGTGTAGAGTGGTCCCCGGGTCCCAGAGGGAGAATGTGAGTGGGACATGAGGGGCACTGGTGGGCAGAGGAGGGCTGACAACCCACCCGATCTGCTTCATCACTTTGCCCGGAGCCAAGTGGGCTTCGAAGGATTCCCCATGTCTTCTCCTTCTAAATCCCAGGCTAATAAACCTTCCCTGGCACCCCTTCCATAGTTTCATATTCAATAAGATTTCCTAAGGCATTCTAAAATCCACTGTAGGCCCGGGTAATGGTTGTGGTACTAAGGATAAATCAATTGACTTTTCACCAGATTTGCTTCGGAGCCCAAACCGATTTCTTTGTTTTCCGTGTGTGTCACAGCTGACTACTGCTGCCAGTCTGTGGCTCTCTCCACGGATGCCGGGTACAGCTCCCCTTTGCTCCACTCCTTGTCTACGGCCAACAGATTTCTTTTGGTGAATAAGCGCTAGTGCTGCGATTTGCTATAGCCATTCACACTTATTGATCAAGACCTGTTCAGCAAGTTTTTGTTTCATCTGCATGAATCACAGACTTGAAAGGCCGACGATACTCCAAGAAATTATTTATTTCAGTACCTTCCTCCTAGGCAGGATAATGAAAGGCATTCCCATGGGAGTTGGCGTGCTCACCCCTCTTCTGCCCCACTCCAAAACTCTCTCAGTTGCTTCTTGGATTTCAGCCATAGCGCGAGGGTCCTGTTCCCCTGCAGACTTTGAGCAGCTTTGCACGGGGGCATCTGGACGGCAGCCTCACGCTGTCCCCACCAAGGGGGCCTTTCCTTCTTGGCCTGGCATCTCCATTCTGGCTCAGCAGCCCAGGAATTCGCTCAGTGCTCAGGCAAGCACGTCCCAGCCGGTCGGGGAGGGAGTGCTGTGGGGCCGCTCTTGATGAGTGGGGATCTGGAGCCAGTGAATAAAAGCAACCCCCGTCCATCCCCTTCTGAGAAGCATTTCACAGACCCGCCACAGGCCCTGGGGGGCCCCACAGCCACATCCTCGTGTTGGCCGCTCCTGTTCCTCTTGTTCACACCCCCGTCCCGCAATTCTGCTCCCCGAGGTAACATTTCCAAACAGACTTCCTATGCACAAGTTCGGGTTTCTGGCTTGGCATCTGGGGGAGCCTAGGCTAAGACAAGTGGGTTTGTAAACTCTCATATCCTGGATAGCGTTCCAGGAGTGAGCACCTGTGACTGGCCGCCCAAGCACCCAGCACCCCCACACAAGAACTCCCCAACTGTAATGATTTCTCTCCTCTTCCCAAGGCCGACAGTGGACACGGGAGCAGCCATTCCCTGAGCATATGTGCTCAGCCTTGTTTTATTATCTTCTTTATACAATGAGGAAATGGGTTTAGAGAGGCCAGATAATGCATCCAAGATCTCAACATGAGAATTTAAACATGAGTATTTGAACCCAGTCCTGTGGGTTCACAGCCCGTAATCTCTCTACAGCATGCTAAATGTAGACAAGCCTTTATTACTACAAGTCCTGAGTATCCTTTCTTGCACATTTATTCCCTGAAGATCCAAAGGACAAGCTTTATAAAAGACACGTATGTCTATACAAGCAGTGTCCCGCTTTTGCTGGGTCATTGCTTCCTGGGACTCTGCATTTGTTCTCCTCTGTGGCCTAAGGAGGCACATGGAGTCCTGAAGACTCATACTGAACCTGCACGGTGTGAAAAGGCTTTCTGCTTCATTGCCTAGCCCTTTTCCCCCCTTTCTTCTTTCTTTGGTCACTTTCTCCTACCGTAGCCTCTTGCTTAGCTTCTTAATCTCCTTTGCCTCATCGGGAACACAACAGCAGACTCCCTTGTCTATGTGGAGTGCATACACCACAGTTTGGAGAAGCATTTCTCAGACATCTTCAGTTTCTCAAGCTTAGCTATCAGCTTGACTTGGGGGCATGCACTGGAAGGAAGGTGGACGGGACACTGTCTGGAGACCATCGCCACAACTGTCATCCTCCAAGGTGCTAAGAGAGAGCAAGCGCCTCTTCCCTGCACTGCTGCCCCTTGGCAGCAAACCCCTAATTTCTTCTCAGATTCTAGACTTCAGGAGGAATAACCAACTTGCGATACAACTGTTGGCCTCATTTCACTCCATTCATTCAACATCTTCACAGAAGAGAATTTCATTACCTCCTTCCTTGTCACTATTTTTTTTGTGTGTGTTAATGAGGACTGATGTCCTTTCTCCCCAAGTGTGGAGACAAGAGTAACACTAACCCCAAAGGTTAGAAAAAACAACCCCTCTGCGCACAAATGACACAAAAATCTGACCTCCTCACTAGCAGGTGTGAAGTGGCAGAAGAGCCAAGTGCCACTCAGCGTCCTCATCAGCAGGGCTGAAACAGGGCCGCCCGGGGCCCGCTCCCTGCCACTCCCAGCCATGAACGGGGCTGTGTAATTGCCTCTGATCACCGGGTATTTCGCTGGAGCCCTTCCGCCTGCCATGTGCACAACTGTCGCACAGAAACCACTCAGGAAACTAGAAGTCATTCATCTCCACGAACGTCTCACTCCACAGAGCTTGGCTTGCAGGCTTACTGGATGACTCAATCAGAAAGCTCTTTTTCACGTTGGGTGGGTGCCATCGGTGAGGAACACATGTCAGGCAGCTGGAAGTGACCTGAGCCAGGCCTCATGCCAGCCTGGCAGCCTGACGACTTCCTGAGCCTTCTTTACCTTATGATGTGTGGAAGTCTCTCCGAGGCAGCCTGACGGTACCGCGTGGCCTGCTGGTCCTAAGTTCTACCACAATATTACTACTACATTTAGTGCTTATGGATATGAAAATACGATATGGCTCAGCATCTTCTTTTTACTTCCTGCGTAAAGCTCTCTTTTCACTTATTCCGGAAGACATAATTTGTGCCGCATATTTCATTTCTAACTATGCTTATAATCTCTACAAACTGAGTTCCATATTTTTGGTTTAATGAGAAAAGATAATGCACAGCTGGGACTCGCGGGGAACTCACAAGGCCCCTTAGGTCATCAGGTCCTATCAAAACCAGGATCACTCTTTTACTTTTACTTGAAATGATCATTCTAAAGTGGTCCAACCACTGTAACAAATTGATGTATCACAGACACATGCTCCACCCTGAATGACACAGCATCTAACTCCAGCTGCTACCAATTGCTCGCACAGTAGCTATCTTTATTCTCCTAATGGCAACACGTTGCTTCTTATGGCCTTCTCCAGAGTTAGGGCCCAAAAACAAAGACCGTTTCTCTGTTACTGTAAAAAAACACATACAAGCCTCCTTCCTGGATTGTCCTCTCTCAGCAGAAATCAGGGTCCCTTTCCAGACTGAGTCATTGGACCAAGTCCTCATTTACTTTCTAGGTTTCTAATTCCATGGGGCTTTAGGGAAGCAAGAGTCATTCTTCCTCCAGGCCAGGCATAATGAAAAACAAGGACTTCCACGCCTCCTCTTTCTTCCAACAGCAGATGAGCGGGGAGGGTCCCCTACCAGGCAGGCCAGGGATGTTGAGCTTACATTTGTTTTTCTTGAAATTCTCCATTCTTCAGAGCTTAACACTGCATGTGTGTTTTCAAATGTTTTCTCTTGTGGATGAGCAATGGCAGTCCACAGTGCTCTCTGTAAGATTTCCCCACACCGCTGCTTTCAGTGGAGTTTAGGACTCTCGAACCTAATGAATCATCATAAACAGCCACAGTGGGGGCCAGCTTCATCAAGGCCATCATGATAAAGTGGCAGTGGCTTCATGGAAAGCTGAGTGAGGTGACCAGAGGCTACAGCCTGGTGTCATCAGAGAGAAGGCCAGGCCGGATCACCACGGCTGCCATGGCATGGACGGGGGGAGGTGGGGGCACAGCGCCATGTGTGTCGGCCACCCTCCATCGGTAAGGAAAAAGGCTCTTGGATGCTTGTGAAGAACAAACTAATGAAGACTCCATTAGTCTCTCTCTTAGCTGAAGTCCTTTCATCTCTTCTGTCATTTGCACCAAAACACACAGCATTTGACAGTTTGGGCCTTTATCTGAAGGATGCGCAAACTCCCTTGGTGTTTTCTTTCTGGTGAGATGACAGATGAACAAAAAGGCTTTGTGTTGGCTCCCCTACTGAGAATGGGGGACCTCAGTTTACCCATTTGGGGTGAAAGGCAAGACATCTCCATCTAGTCTGGCAGGACCATTTCTTAAAGGTATGTCCTTATTAGGAAGCAGATGTGAAGAAATGTGGCTGTAACGTCACTTATAAGAATGTCGACTTCAGCATCCATGGTGAGGCGTGGGCATGATGGCTAAAATGAACTGCATTATAGGGTGAGGCTTATGTTCCCAAGAGTGGGTAGCCACGGCACATGGCATGTGCTCTAGGTAAATTTAGATATTTTTTCTTGAGAATCTGAGCCAAAAGAGACAAAGTCCAAATCAGATCCAGTATCTTTGTCCCTAGGTGCAGAAAAGTGTTCATGAAAAGACAATGTCCTATATTCTTTGAGAAAGACCAATTATTCTTCGCAACTCACACCACTTCGGATGTCCTTGCCCCCCCATGCAGGGTTCTAGCCATACCATTCACCCATGTTATTCCTAAACCCACTACCATCCACTTGGGATCACATAGAAAGGGAAAAGGCTATCATCTTTATCTTTTAGTGGACATTCCTGTCAATAAGTATAAAGGGTCTGACTCAGAGGCTAACAGGTTGGCTTTGTACAGTTTTACAGATCCCAGAGGAGGACATGAGGCTCCTGGGTCAAAGCAAAGACTTTATTCAGTTCAGCAACAGCAACAGCTAGATGGCCTGAGTATCAGCATTTTCTTGCTCTGGGTCCCAAGGTTTCAACTCCTACAAGGTGATAAAAAGAGGTCCAGGTGACACTTGTACATACAGCAGATTGCAGTGCACGAGAGGAACTTAGAGCCCAGGGAACACGAATCTTTTATAATGGGGTAGTAAGCAGGCCTCTTTGCTCTAGAGGGAAACAATTTCTGAGGCTGTTCACTATACAAACATCATCAAAAAGAGAATGTGGAACAAAGGGCGACCAGTGCCTCTGCCTGCAAGACGTGCAAGGGCCCCACAGAGAACTTTCTCCCAGCAATCCGTTCAATTTGCTGCTGCTCGCCGTGGCGGAACGGCATACTGGGTGGCCATGCAGTACAGCGGTGCTCCTTCCGCAGGTGACTACATGCTTTCAGTCAAGGCTCTCGGCCTTGGACCCTGAGAATCCCATGGCTTCCAAAGAGAGCATAAATGTAAATAATGATTCTTGGTTACTTTTGTCTATATAAAGGCGTTCTACTATAAAAAGTTATTTAGGGTTTTGCTATAAATGCTCTAAATTTAACCAAATTTTAATAAGCATGATCATAAAACATACATACTTAAAGGAAAACATTTTCATTTCCCAATGCTTCACTATTTGAATTGGAACACGTCATTTAAAATTTAGCTTATCTGGGTTCTTTATAAGAGACAGAAACATACTTACATTTACATACAATTTCAGAAAAGAGGCCATCAAAGGAGAATACTAATTCCAGTCCAGTGGCCCACTTTCTACAAATTGTTAATTCAAAGCTGGAGGGTAAATTAGGAAAGAATCCATTTATTCACTTCGAGATAAAGCTCATTTCTTCCATGGTATAACATTATTTCCCCTAGGCCTGTTAATACATAGATTCTGTACATAGAAGCTACAATAGAAAAATATTACATGTTTAACCAGAAATCTGTACAGATAATTAAATTCCTGCTTATCTCACACAGTTGCCCCTAGTCTTATGGAATAAATCAGTGCATATCATAGTTCTTTTTAAATTGAAACTTGTATTTAGCCATTTTCATATTAATATCTTGAATAAGTAAATTCACTTCCAAGCATTTCTTCACTTTTTACATTAGAATTTTTTTCTATTTATTCTTTGTACTATTAAGCTTAAATATAACACCTATGCCATAAAAGATAAGGGAGTGATACTGTCTTCAAAAATGTGCTTTTACATGAATAAAAAAGAAACACGTTAGACTTTGTAGAAGCACCAGTTTAAAATGGCACTAGAAGTAAATGTAAGAGAAAGCTGAGTTTTCCTACAGATTGGAAAAGAAGCAGTGGATTTTACAAGTGGGGGGTCCTGTCGATGCAGGGGCCTGTTTATTCTGAAAGCACTGCATATGATATTGGTTAGTAAGAGAGGGTAGGAATCTAAAGGCTGTGCCTGTCTCAGCAGCACACAGCCAGCACGGCGGTCGTGCAGAGATGGCTGGCAGAGCCTGGTGGGAGCCAGCCACATCCCTGCCATGCTCCGTGGTTCTCAAAGTGCCCAGAGGAGGAAGCTGTCGGAGTGGGATGGCGGACCACAATTCCTCACCATCTCCCTGGTTATTTCAGAGTGAAAAAAAATGAGGGGGGTGGGGAGAGGAAACACAATGAGCAAGTCCTTCACCTTTTAAATATTTTACCACATGAGCTGTAAGACCGTCCTGAGTAAATGCATACATTTAGCAGAAATGGTGGAGTGGGGGAGGCTTGCTGATAGCAGGCTGGCGAATTCACACCTATGGGATCCAGCTCACAGCGTCTCTGTAGGAACCTGAAATAGTCTAAAGGCCTCTTCCTTTATTACACTTCTTAAATATATACACAGCCCTTTGTGCCAGGCACTGCTCTGTTTCACAAATACTACTTCACTTTAACCTCACAACACCTTATGAAGTACCATTATTATCCCCACTTTACAGAGAAGGAAACAGGCACACAGGATCAGCAACTTGCCAATGTCACTCAGCTAGGAGGTAGCCAAACCAGGACTCAAGTGTGCTTCGAAGCAGGGATGGGATGAAGGTGAGATGGGCAAGGCACAGACCTTGGTGCAAAATTTAAGGGGAATACCCAAAACTCATCACCAGGCACATCACAACTGAATGCAGTATTTGAGAGGACACATCCATGCAAAACACTCACTTGAACAAATATCAAACGTTTAAATAAGGACAGGATCCAGTATCACTGATTCTCTCCTGTGACCCTGCCTCCGGTGAGGCATGGCATGACTCTGCCCTAGCGGCTGTGCTGTGACCACCACGGCCCCCTCTTCAAGCAGCTCTCTTCTTCACAGCTGTCATTTCAGTGTAGAATTGTACAAACGTCATGTTTACTTGACTGAGGTCCCTCTGCCCTTTAGGACGCGGTAAGCTCTGAAAGCAGGGGCCTGGCTGCCTTGGGCCACTGTTTTATTCCAGACAGCCTGAAGGAAGGACCTGACTGGGCCAGAAGTGTGATGGGGAGGGTGTCCAGACAGTGGAAGAAGGAGATGACGTCCCTCCTGCGAATCCCCATTCAAATGGGGCACAATTACATACCTGACAACGGGAACCCACTGGAAAGAAAGTGCATACAAAGCTAGACAAATCTGTAATGAGTAATAATCAACTCCATTAACTGGTCATGTAAATAAGCCAAGGCCTATATGCCCAAATCAAAAAAGAAATTGAGCTGAAAACAAAGCAAAGTGGGCTGAAAGCAAATTCGCATTTTTCATAGACTTGAAAATAAAACCCAGATGCTATTTCATTTATCACCACAGAACTTGCAGGAGGAGGAAGGAATACATAACATTTTATAGCTTTATGAAAGGTTTTGAATGTGCTGGAAATCTTAGCAAGGTTTCCTGAAATAGCAACCATACTTTGCTTACTGCTTTATCTGATTTTACATCCGAAAGAAATACTGGTTCTTTACTCTGTTGGTTAGAGTTCAAAATGTCTCAGCAGATACAGCTTCCCTTAGCTTCACAACCTATGGTGAGCTTGGAAAACAATAATTTTCCCTTTTTTGCAAAACTTCATTATTCTTATTTCGTAAGGAGACTATTTGGTTGGTTACTTAGGGGACTGAGGGGACAGTCACATGGGAAAAGGCAGCAAGATTAAGAAGAGCAATAGTTTGGGACTCAAAAATAATTCGGTAGAAAACCAACCACTTCCCTTTCTGGTGTGTCCTGGATTCTAAGATTAGAAGGGGCCTCAGGGCCTGCAAGAAGGAAACCACCTGGTGATGCCCTTGCATGTCCTGGAGTCAGATAAGACCAAGCCCCTCCTTCTCAAGGCCCTCTGCAAATAGAGGCTGGTACCTCCATAATTCACCTAGGCAATAGGTTGAGTAGGGTTTCACGGTTTAATCTTAAAGTTAAAACTGCTACTTATGCTGAATTTCTTCTAATGAGATTTTAAATAGACAAGTTAGTATATTAACAGATGCATTTTAAAGATAATAGGATCCTCTCTTAACACAAGTAATAACAACAGTAATTCAAGACCCGGCAATCCTCTACCCAGCCAAAAGGTGGGAGCAGCGCAAGCAGCCACTGACGGAGCAGAGGATACACAAAATGGGTATATACACACACGAGGAACATTATTCCACCTTGAGAAGAAAGGAAATCCTGACACATGCTACATGGACGCATTTTAAACACATTAAGTGAAATAAGCCAGTCACAAAAGAACAAATACTGTATGATGCCACTTTACATGAGGTGCCTACAGTAGTCAGATTCTTCGAGAAAGAGTAGAAAGGTGGCCGCCAGAAGCTGGGGTTGGGGGCGGGGGGAGCTGAATGTTTAATGGCACAGAGTTGCAGATGGGAATATGAAAAAGTTCCTGTGATGGACGATGGTGATAGTTTCACAACGATGTGAATGTTTAATGCCACAAAACTGCACACTTAAAAAGGGTTAAATGATAAATTTTATGTTAGGTGTATTTTACAATAAAAAAGATCAAGCAGTTGTAAGAATTTTTGACAATTACTCTTTCCAGATGTAACATAAAATAGATACTTAAAAAAGACAGCCACATATTTGATTAACAAGCAGATATGCAAGAAAAGAGGTTCTCAAAAGAAAAAAAATTCTCCTGCTAGGGCATGATGGATAACATTTGTGTAAGATACACCCGTGCACAGAGCTTTCCTTTCTCTTCCACTTAAGAAAGTATATTAGAAACCAAGAATGTGTGACTGATACGATCATAGGGCAACCTGAAATATTCACTTACTTATGTTTTAATTAAATAATTTACAAACTCTTGTACTTTATTATTGGTAAAACTTGTGAGACACCTGACACTGATCTGGGCACACCAGTGAGCCAAACGCTGCTGGGCTATGGTCACATCAGACACAAGCTAGCAAACAAAATTTAGCATAAATAAACATAAATCACTTTAGAGTTTTCAGCCACTAGATGACCTAGTGGAGTGATTGATTTTATCTCATCAAGTAAGAATTAAGGCAAAAAACAGAAAAAGCTAAAAATGACTTGGTACTAATTTTAACTGTATGTAATGGAAGTCTCATTTCCTGTTCTAAATCTGTAATTCTGATCTTATCAATCATCAGAGCAGAGTAACATATCTGGATCTAAAATTACTTAAGAAGGCAGTTACATCCTCTTGTGAATATTTTCTTGAAGAGTGAAGTTCACTATCATTTTAAAAGTACTGTAATGGCCTTTTATAAAACCCAGTGGGAATCAGAGGTGTATGCTGAGTAGAACTCCTTTACGTACATGACAATCTGTATAAGGCATGAGGTGCACATTATCTGCCATTAATACAAATAAAAACAACAGCCACCTTGGGGAAGCAATTGCTATTTGCTGAACAAATACATCCTCGAAGTCAGGGTTAGTACAGGTTCACCTACTGAAAGTTCTGAAAAATACTAAGTTTGGGTGATGATAAATCTGACATGTTCATCCACTTCATCCTACTAAGTGTGACTATACACATTTCACTGCAGAATTCTAATATGCTTGATTACAGGATGGTGTTCCCACCCCCTGTTATATAGGGGCTGTATATGACATTTGACATATTGCCGCTGGGGCTGGGGCTGTTCTGTAACATTTGTGTGTGCACTTTGTTATATTTCTAAAATAAAAACTCTAAAAAATCCTGAATTCAAAAACTCATCTGGCCCCAAGATTCCAGAAAATGGATCATGAACTTGCATTCGTATTTTACTGATGAAACTGAGGCTCAGAGAGTGGTGGTATCTTGCCAACACCACACAGCAAGCAAGAGGCAGAGGTATCAAAGAGAGCTGTCTGTTTATAATGCCTATGTACTTTCTGTTATACCAGATGATAGGGAAATAACTATTTGAATAAGGAATGTAAGGTAACAGACTAGAGATCTGGTATTAATCTGGGAGTGCTTCCTGGAGTAATATAGCATGCCTAAAAAAATTGGATAGACTCTGATTACTGGAGTGTGATACTGGTAAGATCTTCCTTGAGATTAATCTTAGTTTTTTACCAATTTTATTTTCTTTGTTTCTATTTCCTATCTTCACAAAAAAATATGAAGTTTTCTACACTCACAAATTGAATATCACCTCAGCCCTGGCTTATGTTTGACAAATGGCTGCAGTTTGTTTCATATGCTTTTTAAACATTTCCATTGTTAAAATTTTAAATGCATATGTAAAAATGCATTATATTCCTTCTTCTGGGATTTGGGGGTGGGGAGACCTAGGCACCATAATTTTTATGCTTCCTAAAGGATATGAGATTTTGTAACTTAGCTTCAGGGTAACTGTGGGCAGAGGGTTTTAAAATGCAGTGATCTAAGCCCTGACGCACAGCGGACAACGGCTTCCCATTTTCAGCTGCACTCTCCGTTGGGCTCCAGCAGCAACATGCCACATTTACGATCAAAAACAAAAGTCTTAGGTCTCTCCAGGTAATTTGTATATCCAAACAACTTAATAGTAGATATAATGGAAGAAACACCAGAAAGAAGACACCCATGGGGCCCCCGGGCTCCCCTTTCAACTTCAGGAGACTCAGCATTATTTTTCGTTTTTGGTGGCTGCAAATAAAATGATTCTTCTTATTGGGCTCATAAGCCTCAAAGCTCCAGCAATTCTGGTTCCTTTCACCAGGATGAAGGGCGGTCTGCAAAAGGCAGAAAGAGGCTACAGCTCCATACGTGAGGAAGAAAGGAGACATTAGTATGTGGTGTAAAAGCCTCTCTTTTTTATGCCCAGGAGAATTAGGGGATGACCACAAGCCACCACCCTGGCTTGGGCAGCATGCTGTCTGCCAGCCTTTTCAGCTGTACTATGACTACCTTTTAAAAGCAAGGATGGAAGTTAGGAACGTCGAGATGGAACAGAACCCTCCCACCAAATGATGCACACGATTCTGTATCTCAACTTAATTTTTTCCCCTGTTTCAGAAATTATGATGGGCGCATCTAGAACTCACATTTAGTCCCTTTGGTGCTACTAGAAATAGCCTGATCCTTGTCCATTTTTAACTGGATTGATGGGAATAACAATGTCACTGTATTTTACATAATGAAATAAAGGATCTGGTGTACATCTAGCAGCTGTTACAAAGAAGACACAAATGCCACCTTAATATGATTTCTTAAATATTTAATAAGCTGTCTTTTAGTCTGGTCTGTATGATCACCAGTACCAGGTCAAAAACAGATAACAAAACAATGAATTATCTTCTGCATAAAGACAGAGAAAGTAGTCAGGGAAGCAACAGGCCTATTATGCTAAAAGCTCTTAAAATGGAGGCATTCAATATACTTAAAAATTAAATGATGTAAAAAAACCTGTCCTTCTAAAAGCCCAACAATCTTTAGAAATGGGTTCCTCACTAAAGTAAATAAGTAATTTGCTGCCTGCTCTCTGGTATAGCACAATAAATATGATAATGACTTAATGGAACAACTTTAATTATTTTAGATAAATTGCTTTAAATCAGTGCATATATTTCCAGTTTAAAATATGTGAAAAACTATAAAAACATAAATCTACCTTCCCCTTTAACCTGATGAAGTGAATAAAATTAAACACTAGGGTGGGGAGGGGAGGCCCAGGGCTTTGTCTTCATCTGTTGTGATGAATAAACTAAACAGGACGTAACAGTGACAGATTTGAGAGTGTTTCAGGGATTCAAGTGTCTGGAAGACTTTTGATTAAATGCAACTGAGTGGCTCAGCCCAGAGATGTCTTCCAGGAGCAGGAGAACCAGCCCCATGGAGCCAAGCAGCCATGTATGATAATCTACTTAGTACTCTTAAATATACCAAGCTCTTCATAAACAGCAGACCTTAATAGTATAATAAGGTACAGTATAAAGAACATAAGATACTGTTACACTATTTCTAATGAAATGACCGAAATTAAGATTTTTAACAGGGAAGGTAAGCAAGAAATAATTTCTCTCATTAAACACAAGCTGGAGTACTTTACTAATGTCTGGGATAGACTGATTGACACCTGAGTGCTTCTCTTTCCTTCCCTTTCATTTCTCTTTAGAGAAAGAAATCTTTTCATACATTTTTTTTCTAGAGCCAGGATTACTAGAAATATGTAACACTTGGACAAAAGCATTCACATAGGAATTTCTGTTTAGCTGAAACGTTTTAATAAAAGCAAAGCTAATATAGGATCTTATTACCATTAATGGCATTTATCACCTCAAAATGCAATTTTTATATGTTCAAGGTTTTGTTGTTTGTTGGTGACTGGCCAAAGCAACACATTTATAGAAGACATTGGTATTTCTTATCTCCTGGCAGAGATAAGAGCGCTGTCAGTCATGCTTCAAAGACTCTACTTTCATGGGTAACAGGCAGGGTGCAGAAGGAGAAAGGGAGAGGGAATATATTTCAGCTAAAAACAAATTTGTGCTTTATAAGTACACACAGATTTCAATGTAGGAACATTCAGTCTTCAGTAAGAGCTGTGATCTTCAAATGCAAATAATAAGATAATCCTAACAATGTCCTGGCCACACTCTTCACTCAGTTGGAAGTTCTGGGGGAAAACCTAGGCACCAGAGTCAGTGTTTTAAAAACTCCCAGGTGTCTCTAATGTGCAGCCAAGTCTCAGAACCAGAGTTTTCAAGCACTTCTCTGTTCCCGGCTAAGTATCCTGGCCTTTTTAATCAAAAGACAATTAAAATTATCTATGAAAATAAACAATGTGAGAATACTGTATCTTGCCAATGGGTTTCAGCCCTGGACAAGTTCCCTATGGATTCAATGAGACCAAAGAAATGACAGTGGAATGTTCTTGGGGTGAAAGGGTTTATACCTGACTGTATTCCCACAGTGGCAGGTCAAACACTAGAATCCCGTCCACTCACAGCAAGTCTGCATGCCGCAAGCCGGTCTCTGCCTCTGGGCCTTTCTGCATCTGCAGCCGTCTCAGTCTCTGTCCTCTGTGTTGCCACCCCTCCAGTCTCATCTCCACTCTCTTGCAGTCATGTAGCCGTGCCATTGTGTTGCCCAGAGCACTGGGCAGGGCTCTTTATATAGAATCAATAACAACATATTGCCCACACGTGTATAGTGAGCTAGCCAACCAGAGCCAGGTGAGAATCCTGGCCATAGGAACCTTCACTTTATCCACAGTTGTTCAGAAAAGAAGTTTTACTGATTTCATATCACAAATCATTAAATTTCCAAAATAAGCTAAATTTTGGTTAGTTTTAGGATTCTTTAAATCATCAGCGAGAAATGATTACATGTCTTTAGTATGACCCAGTAGTTGAATTCTAGGTATTCTGCAAACATGATTTGCGTAACTGCAATTGAGCAGAAAGAGGAAGACAATTACATCAGTAATTACAATATTAGATAGAAGGTGACTAGTGTGACACAGAGATACACAAAGTGCTATGATTGTCAGGAGAAGGGAGAAATCAATGCCAATTCAGTCAAAACTGAAGGTGATGGTATCTGATGTGGACTTTGAAGTGTTCATTCCAGTAAGCATAGGGGCAGGAGATGGAAATTGAGGGGGACACACAGGAAATGGAATAGTTCAGTTTGGCAGAAGCAAAAAGGTGTAAAAGGAGGTTGGAGCACTTCTGGAAGGACCCTGCATTTCTAAACCAGAGGGTCCTGAAGCACGGAATGACAGTTTCTACTGTGGCCCCACTTGACCTTTCTGCAGTGGCAGTGTGCGGCACTACTCTACCCGTGCTCCCTGCTGCCCTCCCATGCTCTCCTCCTCAGGACCCACTCAGGCTTCACGTTCTCACTCTCTGATGTCCTTTCCCAGCCCCTGTAGACTTCTCCTTCTCCATTTTTCCTGTATGTGTCTCTCATTCCCCAGATTCCACTCTCCCCATCTTCATTTCTGTTGGGAAAAATGGAAGTTCCACTTTTTGAGGAAGGCCAGGATCCTCACCTGATCCTAATCTACTCACCCATTGTGCTCATGCAATCATGTAATACTTAGCCTACTGTGCAGGCACATGCTTGTGCACAGGTGGGCAATAAGCCCTCATTGCCTGTGTTGCTATATAAAGAGTTCTGGAGTGGAGGCAGAGCCTGAAGGGGTGGGGCGCAGAGGCCCAGAGGCAGAGATGGACTTGCTGCATGCTGACTTGCCTGAGACGGACATGAATCTAAGTTCACCCTGCCATTATGAGAATAAAGGTTGGTGTTAGACCTTTTACCCACAAAAGTTCAGTTGCCGTTATTTGGTCTCATCGAATCCAGAGTGAACTTGCCCAGAGCTGAAATCCCTCTCAGGTGAGACAGTTTCTCATACTACAAAAGGGCAGTTTGAACTCCTTTCCTGTGCTTGCACTCAAGCTGGAACCACATGTATGCACGCTTCTCTCTACTTCTCCCCACCTAAAGCAAGCATGGACTTCAGGTGTGTCTCTCTCCTCAACCTCTCTCTAATTTTCATCTTCTATAGGCAGTACCACCCATGTGGATACTCTGAGAGCTCTAATGGGACTTCCTGCCTCCACCATCAGTACCATGCACCTTCCAGAGCATCTTTACAAATCCTGATTGCATGACCCTTCTGCTTGGGGCCCGGAGTTCCTGGGATAATGTTTGGACTCCCCTTAGCATTTCTGGTCCCTCCTGATTTGCCACTTGCTCAGGATCCCCTCTGCCACACATGTGCGGGTCTGGCCAGTCCAGCCTCTGCCGCTGGGTCAGGTGTTCATGCCTTCCTAAACACCCCTTCTCCTGCCCAGTGCGCTCCTTCCTTCTCTTTCCACAAGCCTCAGTCCTCTCCACAAAGCCTTTGGAGGCTCTCTTCCTCCGTGCTCTTCCTCAGGGCCCAGCCCATGGCTTATACTCAGCTGCAGCTGTCAGCTTACTCATTTGTGCCCAGAAAGGTATTTTCTCTCACACAGACAGACATCTGTCTGCAGCCCACCAGATGCCCACACACTTGTTTACCAGCCTGTCTCCATTGGGGCCCAGAAGCACCTCCCTGGGGAGGGTAGGAAACACTTCCGGTTCTGCTTGTGTCTCTTGCAATTAGGGCACCTGGCACATAATTAGGACTCAACTGAATGAGTGGCTGGCTAATCCGAGTTGTGTAGTGCAAGGGCTCAGGGATCTGCTCACTGAATGACTGAGCAGCGACATGAGCAATGGGCTGGGGGAGATGGCAGAAGAGAGGACAGATGCCCTCTGAAGACTCAGGAGCCTGGACACGATTGACAGACGGTGTCCATTAGCTTATTAAATTCACTGACCTAACTTGAGCATCTGAGCTCTAGGTCCACAGGCTTTACTCTTCTGTTTTCTCTCTCAGTCTCTATCATCGGATACCAGATCGCATGGTGTCTTCCACATGGCTCCAGAGAAAACCGACCTCTCACCCTTTCCTATTCACCCAGTTTCATTCCTTTAGAGTAAAACACTGTATCACTAATCCTCCCAGGAATAGCTGTTTGCATTTAATTGAAAAAAAAAAACAATACACATTTGTTCACAATTGCCAGTACTGGCTCCATCAAGGGGTACTATCAAGGAATATGTGATTAGTTTCAATCTGTTTCTAAAAAAAGCTTTACAAGGGGTTTGCAGGTGGATATTTGATCTGGTCAGTCCTCCTAAAGAGATACAATAGAATTCCCAGCTTGTTCGGAGAAGACAATGGATTTCCCAAGGATAACAGACTAATCAGGAGAAAGGGAGGGATTTACATTGTTATTAGATATTGTGAGATGCAGGTCCAAACTGTTCATAGGGATGGTGTCAGTGAAACCTCACTGTACCCCCAGTCTGCCTCCCTCAGACCAGTGCCCTGATTGCTGCATAGATAAAATCATCTAAGAGCATTGAGAAGCTCATAACAATACCCCTTTGTTTACAGTTATCATTCACTACATTTTGCCAGGAGTGAATGGCATGGCGAGAGAGCAGAGAAACGGATTTTTGTTGTGTAGGCGATTCTATCAGAAACACCATCATCTGTCTCCTGGAATTCTCTCCTCTCCTCAGCCACCTTGGAAGCCAATGCTCATTCCAGCCCTGCTGTGGCAGCTCCTCCCAAAAGCTCCCCTTGCAGGGCTGCCCTCAGAAACCAATTAAAATTCACACGTTTCATTTTTTTAGAACAGCGGTCAGCAAACTTCTTCTGTAAAGAGTCAAATAATAACGATTTTAGGCTTTGTGGCCATACACTCTGTGTTGCAAAGTCTCTACTCTGGCATTACTGTATAAAAACAGCCACAGACAATACTTAAACAGATGAGCATGGCTGGGTTCCAATAAAATTTTACTTACAAACACTAAAATTTGAATTTCATGTAATTTTCACATCATGAAATAGTCTTCTTTGTTTGTTTTTTCAGCCATTTAAAAATGTAAAAACCATTTAAAACTCACAGGCTATACAAGATAGGCAGAGGGCTGGATTTGCTGGAGGAGTAGTTCCTAGACCACTGCTTCAGAGCCATGCTCACTGGCCTTAACCACAGGCACGGTGTCAGCAGTAAATGACATCTGACCATTTCAGAAATCAAATTCAACCTCAAAGGTGAAAATACTGATAGAGATTCAATGAGATGCTTCTTTGGAGCAGGACAATACTCACTGAAACAAAGAAATGGGGATAAAACAAAAAGGAGGAGGAGGAGAGAAAGGGGGAAGAATCAGAAGGAGGAGGAAGAAAGGGAGCAAAAGAAGAGGAGGAAGAGGAGGAAAAGAAAGGAAAGATTGAAGGACGAGGAGAAAGTATTTACTGAGTGATCAGTATGTATCAACTGTTCTTTTAAATACTTTATGTACCTTATTTTATTTAATTCTCCCACATCCTGTGAAGTAGGCATTCCTCCCATTTTATAAACAGCTATTTAATGGCAGGTCTATGATTCACAGCCAGGTCTATGTTACTCCTGGGCCCACCCTCTTTCTACTCCACTTTAGCGCTTATAGAATCAGATACGTCGTTTTTATTGTTTCTGGGCACATCTTAAGTAGTGTGGTTCCAGTACATGAGTTTTTAAATCTTAAGAAATCCCAAATAGGAAACTTTTACAGTCACATAAAGGTGGTTTGTTCATCAAACTCTTTACCAAGTACATTTTCTCACATTAAAATGCATGTATTAGAAATGGTTACTCAATGGCACATGGTACATCTGTATAGTATCTTAAGAACCATAAGTAAGCTAATGTAAATATGTCTATATGCCAGTTAGTTTAGATTCCATAAGAAGCTTATTTTTAGCTCACTTTACTTGGAGGCACACATTTATTGTATTTCCCTGTCTTTGCTTAACAGCCTACTTTATTGGTGACATTAATCCTTCCTCAGGTTGATAGGCAGTTTAAATTACATTAGAACCCGCCCCCACTACCACTTCCACCCTCTAAATGCTTTTCAGGGTAAATTAGCAATCTGCAGGAGCCAGGGAGAATGGTGGGGAGTTCTCCATTAGATGTTCCAATAACAGTTGGGAAAGTATTTTCCCTTATCAAAAAAGATGCCACAAAGCATATGGGCCATTACTACTAAATTTGCTTATTTTATCTTTGATGCAGATATAATTTGCCTTCTGTGGGAGGAGATATGAGTTCTTTCTTTGTCCAAAGGGTATGACTTAGACTTGGTTCTCTGTTACTGCTTGTGAAGGCATTTCTCCATTTCTATATTTTGGAGGGATCAGGGGGTGGCAAAGTTGAGCCTGCTTGGAATAGCACATGTTGTGAATTGGTCTGGGACTCAAGGTGGTTACAGGACACAACTCCCTGTTTCACATGAAAATGCAGAGCGACCACTGAAGTAACTGGAATAGCGTGATCGAAGAATTCGGCACCCATTAAAATCCTGTATACATTGCAAGCAGTTTAAACAGTATAAACAGGAAAAGTACAGATTCTCTGTCTCACAGTGTGATTATTTAGGTATTTGACATATGTTTGTAAGCTTTTAAAGTCTTTGTCTGACCCGTCTTTGTTTCTCTTCTCATGATGAGCATTGTCTGTTCAGGGTCAGGCACAGACTAGGCACTCAGAAGCGACTACTGAATTCAATGGAATCAACAGCTAAGTCGCAGAAGTTAAGGCTTCAGAGCCTCCTCTGGGAATTCATCACTAGCAGGAATTTTGACCCGTTGAAGATAAAATTCTTCTAACTCAATGGTTCTTAAAGTGTGATCTTTAGACCACCAGCATCACCTGGGAACTTGCTAAAAAGGCAGGTTCTTGAGCCCACTCCAGCCCCACCAAGTCAGAAAGTGTTGGGGGGAGATTAGAATCTGGGTCTGTATGCCAATGAACCCTGCCGGTAATTCCAATACACACTGAATTTGAGAACCACTGTAATCTAAAAATGGCATTGTGGGGTTCCTCCTTTCCTGAAAGGAAACCCAAAAGAGGATGAGATGCCTTTCCCACATTTGGGGCAAACTATGGTGTTGCTAAATGTAAATTTGCAAGGTTTTATACAATCAGTAGGTCTATACATTAATCTCGGCAAATTCTGAAATTCCTTGTCACCTCAAAGTCTCAAAGGTCAACATTCCATACTAAACTCAGTACACATCAGATGGAAAAATAATACTGTCATGAGGTGTGCATCCTTTTGCCCTGCTCCACATTGCTGCATGAAACGCGGGCATTACCAATAGTCAAACTGAGAGAATGCGGACTAGGGGTACAACCTAAGGAGGGAAGAGCAGAAAGCAAGAAGGATCTTGTGCCTTGATCATAGTCTGCGCTGTATTTTCCCCAGCCTTGAACTGCCAGACTTCTTTGTCTTCAGTCAAAATAATACTACTTCATTTAATTCACTTTTTCAAGTTTTTGTCAGCCAAACACCATTCCTATCTGGTACAAAAGCTAAAAACCATTTCCTGCAAACATTTAAAAGGAAATCATTTATGACCTTAAAAAGTTGGATCAGCAAGTATCTGCATGGGACAGAGCAGAGTCGAACAGTACAGAACAAAGCAGGCATTTTTACTCTTTGTGATTACAACTATCTAAACATTTCTGACAGATTTCATGTGGTAATGTTTTTCTGAATGTCATCTTACAGAAGTTAAACAATGAAGAATTAAAGTCAAAACTTGAAAAGCTAATCAAAGAAAATGAACTGTAATAGTTTTTTGGGGGGAAGCTAAATTGCATCAACATTTGAATATCCATTATTCCTTTTGTCATTTCGGCTTTGTTCACTGCCGTTATCTATTCTCTTTCAGGGTTCTGAAAAGGCTTTAGAATCTGCTGATTGTCATCAACTAGCTTCTGAAGCCGCAAAGCTCTGCAATACCGCTGGACCATGGCAAATGTAAAAAAGATAACTGACTACCGTGAGTAGGGCTTCTCTTGCCAGATAAACAACATTACAAAGCTGGAGTCACATCTGGGCACTTTCAGAGGCAGTCTGTACATGCACATGAACAAAGCCTCTTGGGATTAGTCACATTTCCAATGGTTTCACAGAGAAAACTGGCGAACCCAGAATCTAATCGCTCAGCTATTAGCAGATGAAATATGTAAGAACAAAAGAAAAGAGCCATGTTTCTGGGCAACTCCCTCCTCCATATACCTCTAACCCAACACCAGATTCATTTTTATACATGAGTGTTTTGAACTAAACAGGCCATGGAAATATTTTATTATCTCCTGCATTTACTTTGGGTAAATGCTACTTAATCTGACTCCCTTCTGAGTAATTAAAAATGCATTATCTTAATGGAAAATAGAATTAGTTTCATTATGCAATTTATTTTTGAATTAAAAATATAAGATAGCAAGCAAGTGCTTAGAGGTCATAAGCCTGATGACACATAATTAGAAAATGAGAATTAATGTAATTTTATGATTAGGATAACAACACAGAGAAAGACAAGTCCATTCCAAAGAGTTTGTTCTTTCTCAAAATGGTTTCTCCTGATAGTTAAACATGAGTCTTAAGGACTGGCTAAAGACAGAAACACCAGTGTTTTAGTTAAAAAAATTTTTTTTGAGATTATGTTTTTACAGTAGTTTTAGATTCAAAACAAGATTGCAAGGAAGGTACAAGAGTTTTTCCCACATACTCCCGCCCCTAATACATGCTGACCATTCCCTATCATCAACATCCCCCACCAGAGTGGGACATTTGTTACCCCTGAGGAACCTACATGGACACTTCAAAATCACACAGAGCCCGTAATTTATATATGGGTTCACTCTTGGTATTGTACATTCTATAGATTTGGACAAATGTAGCCATTATTTGGACATGGATCATTATAATATACAGAGTATTTTCACTGCCCTAAAAAATCTTCTGTGCTCTGTCTATTCATCCCTTCCTCCCATCCCAACTCCTGGCAACCAAGATCTCTTCACTGTCTCCATGGTTTCACCTTCTCCAGAATACCTGGAACCACACAGTACATAGCATTTTCAGATGGGCTTCTTTCCCTTAGTGATATGCACTTAAGGTTTCTTCATGTCTTTTCATGGCTTGATGGCTCATTTCTTTTTAGCCGTCAATACTATTCCTTCGTCTGGACATACCACCATTTATTTATCCATTCACCTACTGAAGGACATCTTGGTTACTTCCAAATTCTGGCGGTTATGAATAAAGCTGCTATAAACATCCATGTGCATTTTTTGTGTGGACCTGTTTTTAACTCATTTGGTAAACACCAAGGAGCACAGTTTTTGAATCAGATGGTAAGAGTATGTTTAGTTTTGTAAGAAACCACCAAACTGTCTTCCAAAGTGGCTGTACCATGTTGCATTCTCACCAGTGATGCACAAGATTTCCTATTACTCCACATCCTCATTTACATTTGATGTTTTCAGTATTCTGGAGTTGGGCAACCTGACAGCTGTCTAGTATTATCTCGTTGTTGTGGGGTTTTTGTTTGTTTTTTGAGGTATAATTGACATACATTAGTTTCAAGTGTGCAACATTATTTATTCATGTATGTTGCAAAATGACCACCACAATAGGTCTAGTTAACACCTGTGACCATACATAGGTATAGAAGTTTTTTCTTGAAATGAGAACTTTCAAGATCTATTTTCTTATATGCAATAGTTTATGCAATACAGTGTCATTAACTATAATTGCCATGCTGTACATCACATGCCCAGGGCTTATTTATTTCATAACTGGAAGTTTGTACTTTTTGACTTCCTTCACTCATTTTTCCCCACCATATCCCCAACACCCTGCATCTACCACCAATCTGTTCTCTGTATCTATGAGCTTGTGTGTGTGTTTTTTTTATTCTACATATAAGTGAGAACATACAGCACTTGTTTTTCTGGCTGAATAATATTCCACTGTATATATATAATACAGTTCCTTTACCTATTCTTCCATCAGTGGGCATTTAGGTTGTTTCCATAACTTGGCTATTGTAAATAATAATGCAATGAAATTGGGGGGGGGTGTGGGAAAAATGGAAGTTCCTATGGCCAGGATTCTCACCTGACCCTAAACTCCTTGATGATGTAACTGGCCTGCTGCTGGGCTACTGCTTCCACACCCCTATGCAATAAGCTATTATTGACTGAGTCACTATATAAAGAGCTCTGCCTCTGGGCAGAGACAGAGGCGGAGGATAATGGGCCTGCAGACTGCTGGATACAGACGTGATTCTAGCACTTGACCTACCGCAGGGAGAATAAAGCCGGGTATAAACCCTTCAACCCCAAGAATGTTCCATTGTCATTTCTCAGTCTCACTGAATCTACAGTGAACTTGCCTGGGGCTGAAACCTTCAGTCAAGACAGGGTGCATATATCTTTTCAGGTTTTGTCGTAACTCTGGGGGAAAAATGTATTCCCAGCCTGGGGCAAATAAACATTTAAAGCCGAAATCAGTCAAAGGGAGAAGTAAAGTGGGAGGAGCCCATTCATTGCTTACACAGCAGCCGTCTACTCCCGCTGGTCCACGTCTCACGCGACCCAACTCGGAAGGTCCCACCAAACCTCTCCGGTCCAGGTGTGTGCTTGCTCTCCACACTGCTTATAATCACCTATCGGTATGCAGATGGACTAAGGCCAGGTGAGAGATTCCTGAAATACTGCAATTTTACCCACATTTGTATTTCATTTTCTTTGGATAAATACCCACATGTGGAGTTGCTGGACCATACGGTATTTCTATTTTGAATTTTTTGAGGAACCTCCATTACTGTTTTCTATAGCAGCTGCCAATTTACATTTCCATATATGAGTGGGTTTATTTCTAGGGTCTCTGTTCTATTCCATTGACCTATGTGTCTGTTTCTATGCCAATACTACACTGCTTTGATTACTACAGTTTTGTAATATAGTTTGAAACCAAGGTGTGTGATGCCTCTAGCTTTGTTCTTTCTCAAGATTGCTTTGGTTGTTTGGGGTTTTTTGTGATTCCATACAATTATTGTTGTTTGTTTGATTTTGCATTTCTCTGATGACATATGATGTGGGAGCATGCTTATTTTCCAACTGTATATCTAATTTGGTGTATTACCAGTTTATAAATATATTTGTTGTGTATATATGAGGAGAGTGATCAATGTTTCTTTTGACCTTGCCTGAAATGAATATATTACCACAAATTCTTGGAGAATGAAAGAGAGGGAAGAGAAAAGGAGAAGAGGGGAAGAAATGAAGATGCACAATTTTATCATCCCATAGAGGAGTTGGAGCCTGACTATAATCTTAAACTAAAACACTAAAAAAAAGTATCTGAATTGTAAACAGACATAAGTTTTTGAAAGAACAGTGTGATGGTGTGAAAAGAAGGCTTGACTGGAATCAAGAAGTCTTTGTTCTGAACTCAGGTTTATGTGGTCTCAGGTTTAAGGGCACCAAGCCATCAAAGTTAAAAGAATGAATCTTCCCAGCAGAGGAACAGAGACTCAGGCCCTGCTTATTGTTGAGTAACAATTTTTTGAGGAACTTCCATACCATTTTTTGCAGTGGCTGCACCATTTACATTCCCTGCTGCTCCTCAGCTTTAGCTGACTATGGTCCGGAGAACACATACCCAGTGTTGCCAGACCACCTGATTTCTTTTAAAAAGCCAGCAACTCTAATTTTGATATGTAATCGATTGTCTTTAAAGGCAACCATAGATTCAATAGTGCTTCGTGGTTCCAGGGCTTGGGCGCGAAAGAAATGCATCCAGGACCACGTGCTGTCCAGACCTTCTGCTGCTGTTAAGTAGCCGTGGGTCTCCTTAGGGCTGGTTCCTTATCTGAAAAACACATGTCCAAGTTTCCCTTGACACCAGATGCCTATTCTGGTCCTTTTTGGTAATAAATTACTTGTGAAGACACTGTGTTAGAAACCTTAATTCTTGGTAAGTTGGAGTACTGAAATAATATCAAAGTTGGAAAGGGTCATCTCAAAATGATGAAGCCATCTGAGTCTTAGAGACTCAGACTGCTAATTCAGGGGTATGATTTATCCACAGAAGTTTGTATTCTTAAACATGCCACATCAAGTTAGGTGAACAATCATCAAAAAGAAAAGACATGAAAGAAGTTTTGATTTTGGAGAGGCAGTGCTTCCAAGTAGTCAAGAACATTTGCCTGGCCTGGGCTCAGAGCCTGGTTCCCCACTTACTAACTTAGGCAAGTTATTTAAGGTCTGTGTACCTTCATTTCCTCTTGTGCAAAATTGGGGATCACAGTTCCTACTTCACAGGGTTATTAGGTAGGTTAAATGAGCCATGTTGTGCTTTGAATAATGTCTGACACAGAGAAAGCACCGGGAAAGAATTAGCTATTGTTATCAGCATAAAATGTTAACCGCTAAATCCACCAAATCGCCAAGCTGCTTGAACAAGCATTTTACTCCAAACTATCTAAAAGAAATTAAACCCTATCTTCAACCAATCAAGGCCAAAATTAACGGTTTGCCTAAGGAACTTCCCTGGCAACTTGTAAATGAGGACCCAGTGTGCCACGATTCCTAGAAATCTAACAGAGGTCAACTTAGGGAATGCCGATCAGTGCAGTGGAACCGGGCCATTTGAAATCAAAGGGTGTGAACACCTCATCCTCGGTTTCCACCCCTCTGTGATTAATTAGCAGCCTCACTGCAGCCACCCACCAGCTGTATCCTAGCTCACACGCCTGACCCCAACTGAGGGCTACGCCAGCACAATGGAACTGTGCTTCTAATGGTCCAGCGGGTGATCGTGGCTTGGCTAAGAAAGGCTCTTTCACTCTCCTCCTTTCTGATTAACTAGATGGCTTTATAAATCCTCTTAATAAGTTCATTTGTGTAACCCAAGGCTAGCTGCCCTTCCTTCCTGCTGCTAAGAGGGCTCAGCTGCTGATCTTTGGATATGACCCATCAAAAGAGAATTGTGAAAAAACATTTTTTTTTAATCGGCTAAACTGACAAGTACCACTGATCTCACATCTCCTCCAACTTAGTCATGTTTGGCTGTATCATAAGGGATGTCTAAGGGCATGCAGTAAACTGAGAGACTGGCAGAAATCTTCTCTAGTTTATCCAAAAAGATCTTATGATCGTCTCCTAAGCAGTGAATTTGATAATTACTACCAACTCTGTGTAAGTAACAGTCACACACATCTTTGTCATTTCTGACTGGTTTCCTTATGCATTATCTCATTCAGTCCTCCCTAAAGCTCTGTGAGGTAGTACTATTATTACTCTCACTTTACAAGCCAAAAAGCTGAGGCTGAGAGGCTAAGTCAATTGCCTGGGATCACATGACTACTGAGTGTTAGAATGGGATTGATTTCAGGCCTTCCGATTTTAAATCGAGTGCTCTTTCCATTTTAACACATGTGCCAATTATTCCTCTGTTGTCTTGCAGCGCTGCGCCTGTCCCACTTTCCACACCCCTTACCAGGTGTCTCTCCATTTGCCTCTGCTAATTGGAGGTACTGGTGCACAATAAGGAAGCAAAATGAAGACAAAAAATACATGGTTCTGACCCCAAATGAGGCAGCTGACGGCAGCTGCTGTAGTCGCAGTGGGGCCCATGTCATTCTGGCCCCCGGCAGCTCAGGACACAGCAGTACTTTCCATCGGTTCCAACCCTGCTGTGACCGCGCCTCGTGAGCAGATCCAGAATCAAATGCAAGGGCCTCCAACTGCTTGCAACAGCTAGAGCAAGCTCATGGGCTCCAGCCCAGCGATGAGAGCTGCTTCTGATCTAGGTATTGCCTCCTCTTGCTTTTCATTCCTCCAACATCCCTTTTTTGCAGTTTCTGCCTTTCCAGTCCATTCGCTTGTTTAAAAATCCCGAAGGTGGCTTCCATTTTCCCCTGTCCCTTGCCTTATACAAATACACCTGCTATGTGGCAGCCCTTTGTGGGGGGGGATGTGATACAGAAAACACTGCCTCAGCCCTGAAGAAATGTGTTGCCTCAGCCCTGAAGAAATGTGTAACTTACCTGGGTAACAGAATGAATACATTTGAACCAAGAGTAAACAAGGTAAAATAGTGTATTCAAGGCCTGAGGTAAAGGGCACGCGGACCATCCGCGATCTGCGTGGTGGAAAGCACCCTTCACGGCCCACTCATTTGCTTGGGGCAAGGAGTGGGCTGCGTTGTGGTTTTCTATTGGCTTGCTCTTTTACACCTCTCCAAATCCAAACATTTACCCATTTTACAGATAAGTAAAAGTGAGGCCCCCAGTGGTTAGGTTACTTCTCCCTGTTCCTTACTTGTTACTGACAAAGCCAGGCCTCACATTGTCTGCTTAGGCTGTCTGAATCCTGAGTCTGGCACATGAAAACAATGCTGAAGGGCCATTGTTTCCACAGATAGAGAACAGCATTTGTGACCACCCCCAAGTACCCCTGCAGTCAGCATCCCATGCCCGAGGAGAGCATGGCGTGCAGCGCCTTTTCAGGGCACTAAGGAGAGGCCGAAGAGGAAGAATTCAGAGTGGTGTAGCTCTTTTTATATCCTGGGCTTCTGCACTTGACATTATTTGCAAAGGGCCCCACTGAGCCTGCTGCAGGAACGCCCCCAAGCTAGTATGGAGCTCCCAGGGGCTATCTGCCAGATACAAAGCTCATGTGGTGATAGGTGGAAATCTGCATGTTTTTTTTTAACTGACACCCTTTCACATGCTCCAGCATCTTGATAAAGATAGAAAAGCAGGGCAACTATTCAGAGAACCACAGGTCTTCAAGTAGTTGGCATCTTTTTATCCCTATGCCTGGTGGCCAAGGCTGGGCTTCTATAACATTTTAAAGTTGGGAGCACTTCCCTTTTGTATTTCCCAGTTGTGCCTGTTTCCGTACACAGGTGCCAGCCTCTTTCCCCTCTGGCATTTGGTGTCCTGGTCTCACCGGAAAAAGCTGAAATATGGAGCCACTAAAGCATTCCAGGTACCTGAAACCGCAGCGGTTTCCCTTCCTCAGGGGACCAAAGTTTAAAGTCCCTGGCACGTGGGAGAGTGTACAGGCAGCGCAGCTGCTAATCCCATGTCTGATACGTGGCTGAAGCAGTAACAACTCAATAAATACAGAACGGAATGAATAAAAACAAGCGCAAGCAGAAGTTTAGGCATTAGCCAGCAGGCAGGGTAAGTTTTTAAAAGAGAAAGGGATTATGGGGGGTGGGGGGTACTCCTGGCACCCTGAAATCACTACAGCATCAAGGGAAGGCCTTGAGGGTTGATAGATTCTTTCACTGTACTGACAGGAAGCACTCTGACTTGAGTGTTCACACCACAAAACACAGACCCTGCACCTGGGAGGCTGTCAGGGGCAGCGCTCTGATTCAATGGTCTCTGATAGTTTTACAAATAGAAAATTGTAAAATGAATTACAGAGGGAAAAAAACCCTCTAAGAAACAAATAAAGATCATCCCTCTTCCAAAGTAATCTGTTTTCCTCTTCTATATAATGTTACTTATATCTTGAGCAATGCATTGTTTCAATCTAAGAGACAGCACTGGGCAAAAAATTGAATTTCTTTGAGGACAAGGGTCTTTCCTTAAAGTATATGTGGCTGAGCCTGTTAACAGCCTCCTTTGTGTCACTGCCAGGAATTAGTCACAAGCCAAATGCCCAATCAGTTTTTGTAAACTTATGATTAGCTTTCATCCCAACAAAGCCCATGTTTGTCACTAGGATCCTTGCTTCTGCAGCTACTGGGTAAAGGACCAGTGACATACTTCAAAGATTGTGGGAACAGTTTCTGTTCTTTGCGAAGAGTATTTGTTCTCAAAAACAAACGCTAGATTTGTTCATTTGCTCCAAAAAATGAGAGGAACATTTCTTTTGATGGTTTTCCAACTCCACCTCCGCGTTTAACAATGGAAAGCCACAATACCCCCTCCTCCTGCTAGCAGAATTTGTGAGTATGCCGAGTTCTAAACTATGACATTGCTGAGTCTTGGAAAGTCAGAGTATTCCACAGAAGTGAGGCAGAATTCATTTAGTTATCTGACAATAGGCTAAAACTTTACATTTTCACAAGTCTACATTCATTCATTCATTGAGCAAATTAAGCATGTACTATATGTCAAGCAGTATTCTTGACCCTGGGAAACATTAGTAAACACAAGAGACAAAAGTGCCTGCCCTCATGGACCTTCTATTCTAGTGGAGGGAGACAGGTATCAACAAAATAATCAGGTGGTAAGTACTATGGAGAAAAAAATAAAATTGGAGAGGGAGATAGGGACTGAAGATGTGTGTGTGTGTGTGTGTGTGTGTGTGTGTACATGCACATGCACAGGTATGCTTCCTCACCATAAGATCGGGAACTAGCTCATCAGAAGGTGGTATCTGAGCAAAGACCTGAAGAAGAGGCAGCAAACTATGGAACCATATGCAGGAAGAGTGTTCCAGGCAGAGGGAATCACAGTGCAAAAGCCCTGTGGAGACAGTCCCTCGAGCTTGTTCAAGGGACATCAAGGGGGTGAATGCACTGAGAGCAGAGAGGAGGGAGAGGAATAAGAGAGAGGTCAGGGTAAGAGCTTTGGCTCTGCACAAGCTTAATTAGGATGAAGAAAAAAGCAAGTACTATCTGGAATGAAATCCTTGTTAATAAGGAGATAATAAAACTCAATACAAATGTAAATAAAATGTATGTTGCAAAGCCACAGTTTATTACTAATGATCCTATTTCAGGAAAAAGTACATATTTATTATGATCATTATCTAAAAGGCATCACTGAAATTACTATAATCTAAGTAGCGGGAGATTTATCAGAAGATAGTTTTATTGTGTGGTGATCTGAGGGATTTGTGGACTGGGATAAATCCTCTGCATGGAATTCTACTCCTTGAATATAATAATAGGATTGAATTTTTCCTTCCTTTAGATCTTCAAGGCCACTTGTTTTCCAGATTCTTCTGTTAAAACACAAACACTGAGCTAGGATGGAAAGGAGCTGGGAAAAGAGTAGGAAATCACATCTAAACTAATCATCAGGTAATTTCTTTTGAGAAGTAGAAGACAGCTAGCTGTCTTTGAAAATCCTGTGTGAATAAAACATGGCTTGGGCTCTCATGGAAGAACTGAAGGAGGGAAGAGGTGGGATTGGGGCAGGCAATGAGGTATAAAAAGCAAGCCTTAATTATGACTGTTTCTATCAGTGTAGACAAATGTCATACCTGTGAGCAAACCACACTGACACCACACTTCCAAGAGCTTTTCATTTTCAGATACAAGCAGCCATGCTAGAGATAAGAAAACGCCCCACACTGCCATCACACCATGTAGCAGAAGGGCCTCCCTAATGTATTGCTGTTTGCCCTAGAATTTCTTTTCGCTTTCTCTGGCACCCATGCATTCCACACCATATGCATGACAGTGGAATGGATGTTTAGAACCACAGGTGCAGTGTAACAACTTTGACAGCCTTTAGATTTATTATTTGATGTGAATGGGCAGCAGGGTAATAGCTTTGACTTCCATATGAGACCTTATTTGTCATGTACACATAGCACTGACCAGAACTCCCAAGGCCAAGGGCTTCCTTTAGTAACTGATTAAGCATTCTTGTGGGCACATGTCTTGCTCAGGCAGAGCTGTGGTGGTGAAGCATAGCTCGGAATTAGACTAACTTAGTTTACTGAGTCCCTGCTCTACCATTTACTAGCTGTGTGTCTATAGGCAATTGTATTTAACTCTGTACCTCAGTTTCTTTATCTGTAAAATGAGGATAATAACTGTGAGGATAACATGAGATAAACATGCAAAGTTCTTAGAATATGTCTAGCACATAGTAAGCATATTCAATTCTACTATTAAGGTATTACTGTCTGCCTGCGAATTTAATCCCTCTCAAAACTTCTGGAGACATTTTTTATAGGCATGGGCTAAAAAAAAACCCCAAACAAATATAAAAAAAAACTGCTTAGGGCATATTTGGATTATTGTGAATTGTTATGGTAACACTGTGTTAATTTTACTTTATTAAATATTAAAGAAGGGCCATTACCATTGGGAAGACATAAAAATATATTACATGAAATTAAACCAATATGTTTTTATGAAATATAGTCTTAGAGGATTCCAGATGCCATTTTTACAATATGCATCTATTTTCTGAAACAATATGCATATTTTTACAATATGCATCTACTTTCAGCATGTCATACACATATGCCAACAAAACAGAGAAGCATAAGACAAACACATCCCTGGGTGAGTTGAGACCCTCTGAGAAAACAACTTGCCTCCATGTTGTACTAAACGAGGGCAGACAGTGCTGGGTCAGGAACAGGTCAGGGGAGCAGTTCCAAGGGAGAACGGCAGATGTCTGCCCCAGTGAGGCATGTAGGCCACGATGAACTATGTTAATATAAAGGGACCAGGCAAAAAATTTTATCAGATCTGGCATTACAACCTAGAATTTCTTCATTTTCTTTCCTACTTTATTGTATGATTGAAATTATACAATGGTGTGGCTTTTGTGGCACTGAAATGTTTTATGAGTCAACAGGAGCTCAATCATGAAAAAGAATGCTCTAAAGGTCAGATACTTTTTATCAAAATACAACACTATCAACTCAATAGTAGCAAATCTTTTAAAAAGTAAATTCTATTTTACTTTATATGTCATTCAGGAGACAAATTTGGCTTATATTGGATGTGTATTTCTATAGAACTAGATTTCAATGACTCACAAATTCTCATTAAAAATAATTCTTCATGCAAATAAAAAGGAAATTGCACAAGATTCTCTATATTCTATAAATAGAGGTAAAACATGTAATTACAATGAAGACGTATACAAGGCACAGCTATGAAATGCCAAGAAGAGAAAGAATAATTTTGATAAGAAAATGAATTTAAATTGCAATGAACTCACTAACATTATTTGCAAAGAATTCTATATAATTTGAATGACTTCAAAATAGAGTTATTGTATAACCTAACAAACATTTCCCATTCCTTGTATCAGGAAGGAAATTACTGAGAGATGATGCGTGTAATTTCATTACAGATGTCAAAGTGGGTTATATGCCAGCCAGATTCAAAACAATGCAAATGTGGACAAGAAACCCAAAGGGTTTTCTCTACAGACAAAACTTATAGAAAAAAAATTAGACAATTTTGCTGAAAATAGGTTCCATGGCCCACTGGATCCCCAGTATGACCTCTAGGAAAAGAACTAATGAGACACTGGTCCAGGCACCAGGGAGGTCATGAGTGGCAAGACTTGACTGGTGGAGCTGAAGGAGGGAGGGTGCCTCCATGACATGAACCACAGGACCACTTATTATCCCATCCCATGTTTCTGAATGAAGGAAAGGAGTGCCAGTCAGATGTGGGGACTTTTTCTGCTTCTCTTGTGTACATGAGAAGTAGAAAGGAAATTGGATAATTTTTCTGTTTTTATAAAACTACAGTTCTTTTCCATTTGATTGATTGACTAGAAGATACATGGATGGTGGTATGAGTTTCGATTAAGAAATACCTAGGAGCTCAAATGAAATATTTATGAATAGAAATTACGATTTGGAAATTTAAGATTAGATTTGGGGCATTAATTATGCCAGAATTTGTCCATAAGTACACATGAATTCCTTTTGCAGTCAATGCATTACTGTAGGACAATATATCTGAGACTTGTGATTCATTTTAGCCCATGCCTTAGGGTTAAGCTTTCATCTAGAAATATGAAAGAACAACTAAAATGCAAATACTTCATGGAAATACCACCTCAATCATATGCCAATGCATCTAACTGGTCACCCTTTCAAAACAGTGACCATAGCACAAAAAAACAACCAGCACAAACATAACAGAAACAGAAACAATGCAGCTCTTTCCCCTTACACTGGACTCAAATCTTTCTGTTTCATAATAATGACATATTGTCCCATGTTATTGCTTCAAAAAATGTTTCCAGTGACCCTTGGGCATGCTATGTACTGTTTTTCTTCATTTTTGCCCTTGGCAAAATTCTCTTTGTTCAGATCGCTCTTTGAGAAAGTCATTTCAGTCTGAATGGTGTACATTCTAGGTTACTCGATTAATAAAAGTTTTTGACCTTTTGGTTTCTAGGGCCAGGTTATCTTGGAGATGATTGATGGCATGAATTCTTCTCATATGTGGCCAATGAGAGACCACCCCCCTTCTTCAAAAAAATATACTAATTCTGAGGACAAGCTGGGATGATCACTTGTCACTGCTGCCAATCCAGTTCTCTGAGTTCTAGAAATGGAACTCAACCGCGGGAGAGAGGTCCTACCTAACACTCTATTCATGGAATAATGGGAAACAAGCTCAGCTAGATTTAAACATGACAATGCAAGGCAAGGGGCTGCTATTTGCCTGCTGCAGTTTGCTTGACTCCTGGCATCTGTACTTCCCATTCCTATAGTTTGTCTCCCAGTTTTGGGAACTCAGTACTCATGAAGTGACCACAGCTATAGTTTCCTAACTGCTTTCTTCATCTTCAATGTGCTTTCATTGAGTTTTCAATGCCAAATTAACTTCTCAAAACAATGGTGGACACACTTCACTGGTTCTCACTCAGGAACTTAATGGGTTCATGTAAAGAAAATGGGAATTTTTGACAGGGATTCCTGCCTGGCCTTAATAGTGCCCATTGTATATATACATAAAAGCCTGACTGCACATCTATGGGATGTTTACCGGGAATAGAGCAGCTGGTCAGTCATGGGGGAACCAGCCTGGGGAGGGGTGGAAAGGAAACATGCATTATTTCCTCTCCCTGTATTCGTGGTAAGTAACTGGCCAGGCATTCACGGGTCACCAGAGACCTGCCCACAGAGTTCCTCCCAATGCTAGGGGTGGGGAAGTGGAGGGCAGACGGGAGCAGGGAGCTGAGAGCACGAGCCCGGAGGGAGGAGAGACTGAGACCCAATGCCATGAGAATAAACTCCCTTCTTAAGCCCTCAGCTCCTTGCCCTTGCCTTTATTCAGTCTTAGGAAATTCATAGTAAACTTGCCCGGGGCAGGGAACCCCCCTCTTCCTGGAGCAACATCCCATAATTAAACATAAAGCAAGCTCAGTACAGTATATTCACAATCTGACATATTTCAAATACAAGGTATTTAGGATAGAACTTGATCTTCCTTTCAAAAGCACCCTTTCTGCATTTCCTATTCTGGTCAGTAACACCATCAACCACCCAGTATCTAAGGCCAACGTCAGGCCTTGCTTTTCCTCATTCTTCATTCCCGGCTGGTGCACAGGTCCGCTCAAGTATGTTGAGAACTGTCTCCTTCTTGGTAGCTCCTCTTCCAAGCCTCTGGGTCAGGATTTCTTGCTTATTACCTCTGGTTTCCAGCTTCCAGTTTCACCCATCTATTCCATACACAGTTGTCAGGATATTTGTTCTAAACTCAGATCTGATCATGGTACACCCTTACTCAAAATCCTCGAGTGGAATCCCACAACCTATCTGAAACAACACTCTCCAACCTGCCTTCACGGCACGTCAACTTCTCTGCCTTCAGTCACACCAATTACTCAGAGTGTGTTGAGAGCAAGGTGGTATCGACTGTGGCTCTGCTCTGCCACAGCTGGAATGTCTTTCTCCATGTCTGCCTGGAAGATGCCTAATTATCTTTGATGTTCTTTCTCAAGGATTTTCTTAATGCCACCATGCAGAGCTGTCACACTACAACTTCATATGTCTTTATCATCATTATATCTTTATATGTATGTATATACATACATAAATATATACATATGTATTGTTTTTACCTTGTTTGGACTAATTACACCCTACTGTAATTATTGTGCTGTATACATTTTATATATAGCCTGCTTCCTAATCCTAAGGATGTTTGAAATGCCTAAATGAAATAAATATTCATTTCTTAAAAAAGGAAGGAAACTCTTCAAAGTCACTTTCAACCACTTCTTAGGGTCTACGTTCTGCTTTTATTCCTGCCAATTTTTTCCTTTTGCCATGCAAATACCACTCTTATCTCCGTCCTGCATCAAGACTTTGCCATCTCCCCTACTATAATTTCTACTCTCTTAAATTTAATTTTTTGAAGTACTTTTAGAACCATTCTTCCTTCAATCAGTTCAAGTTCAAATCAGTCATAAACCTTTGTCAGCCTCCCAGTACCTATCTAGTGGTCATCACTACTTTGGACTCCCAGAGTACTTTTAACCTACACCACACATTTAATAGTTCACAAGGTTACTTTGTGCTTTCTTTTTATGTGTCTATCTAGTACACACATATGTATGTGAACAGCCAAATTGTATGTCTACAACTAAAGAGTGTGAGTCACTGAAGGGCAGAGCCATATATCTTATAATGCAGACTGCATTATTAGAACCTCTCACACTTGCCTATTTATGGTGAGTCAATTAATACTATTTACCTATGAAGATGGTCACCATATAGGCACTATATGTGTGTCCCACAAGTTAGTTTTTTATTTGTATTAGTGAAACTCAAATAACTCCAGAATAAACCTTGACTTATTGTCAATAAAGTAGTGAGATTCTAGGTTCAAGTATGGGCAATGGTTCTATAAGTCAGTATATATTCAGTGGTTACTGAAAACTTGTGAAAAACTGTGTTTGACTCTCAGCGGAGGGAAATCTGCTTTATAAAAGTCAATTTTTTACTCTTCATAACAAAGATCTTTACATACCCTTTCCATGTCCTTTGAATTACTTACTGGATCAAGGTAGCAACATATAGGTAATAAAAATAATTTGGGTAGAATGCACAAGTCCATTATAATGTAGCTTTTGAAACCTATTTCCTTATTGATCTTGGGGTTGTCCTATAGAAGAAAAATTCTAGGGTTCAAAGGTTTGTTTTCAGGAAAACAAAAGTGTCTCTCAATTTACCATAAAGCTGCTCTGAGTAACCCACCAGCAATCCATTGGAAGATCCAGAGAGAAGGGCAGAAAGTTTTTCCTAGGAATAACTCCTGGTTTTGGTACATAACAAGCATTCACTTCAATTCAACAAATATTTACAGAGCACGAACTAAGTATCCATGATGGTGCAAGAGACTAAGATGTATTTATTTTTGCCTACCCCTCTATGCATAGCAAGAAAGCTTTTTAATGGTCTTCAAAAACATACCTGTCAAATAATTTATTATTTTTCACAATAAGATCATTTTGAAGGCCTTCTTTTGGTATTAAAGCACAACGGTAGTTGGATTTTCTATAAGAGGGAAATGTTACATAAATGAAATATTTTACTGGTCACTTGGAACTTAGATGGATATATTTTCCAGGTCATTTGAGTAATTTAAATATGATGGTTTTGTCTAGTTATGTTTGTCAAATTCTTTCTGTGTTTTTTTCTTTTGCCCCAGGGAACAAAGCCATTTAGGAAACTACATTATCTACATACAGTTTGCTGTGCTTACTGACAAAAAAAAGAAATTTGCAGAAACCATTCCCTTGTGCTCCTTCTGTACATGGATAGTTCTCTGCTTCCATTCTCTCCTTCCATAACCTGCTCCTATGGCCTCTCCCTCACCAGGCTAACAGCTTCTATCAGCGGGGCTTTTGTTCAGTACAGTATCAAAAGCTTCACAGAAAAATGGATTAATTATGTTCGCTCCTTCTCTTTGTTTACTCCTTCAGTTCCTGCAGAATTCAAGCAAACCAAGAAAATGCATGTCTAATCACAAATGTGAATTCCCCCTTCTACAGTAATTTCAGTGCATTTCTCTTTTAAATATATCATATAATTAAAGATTCTCTGAAAATCAGATAAGATTAGTTTCCCCTAACATGTATTCCACATCAAATATGGATTATAATGATTTAAACACATATTCTGTGTACCTCAAGTACCAAAAAGAGAAACTTATGTATGTAAATTCCAAGGAAGTAATTCAGGTTTTTACTTTGTTTCCCACAAACATTCCTTTTAAGGCAGATATAACTAAGTATTTAAAAATAATAGCAAATTTGGGGTTAGATATCACTAATCAAATAATAGAAGCCTGATTCTATGAACTTCCCAAGTAGCCCTTTGAAGGGTCTGCCACTGCCCAGTCTACATGGAATAAAGAATCTTCACTCAGGTCTTATTCTCAAAAACATCAGAATGCCATCCTTCACCATCCATTTCATGCCCATAAGTAAATGGAATAAACATTGGTGACTTCACCACTTCTTTATTTGATTTCATACAGTAATTCTCTAATATATAAAAGTCCCCTCTTGTTCAGGATGAACTTGTTTGCTTTGCTTTTCCCAGTGTTAAAAGCAGTTTTTCTGAAGAGAGCTGATGGTTTCTCTATTAAAATGCTAGAGTTGGAGCCTCAAGGCAGTGGCCAAATTATCACCCCAGCACCACATAATTATTTCTTCTATGCTTAAACCTTCTCTTACCATTTTAGAACCTGCTTTCTTGTCATTTTGGTCATCTTGCTGAGATTCTAGGGTCAGAAAGTTTTAAAAGTAGCAGTAGAATTCTTGTGTCTCAAATAACAAGTGAAAGATACTAAACACATAAAAACTCTCACTTTTTTCAACCCATTAGCCAGGCAAAAGGCCATTCAGATTAATCTTTTTGGAAACAAGCTATGAAAACATTTTGTGGTTTAATGGTAATTCATAATCAGCAAGAAAAGTCACAACCCTGAATGAAGCCAACTGGAAATGGAATTACCCTGGCTGGGCTGATGGGAAGCCCCGCTTCTGGGAAGAGTGGGTTTCCAACTGAGATGCCAAGTTTTCATCAAGTGTGTAATCGACAGTCTATCTGCATACTCCTTCCTGTATTATTCAAGTGAAGATTGCCCTCCTAGTACTTTGAGCTTTTTGTCTTTAGCAAAACTTTGAGAAGAATGGAAATGAAAGTCAGGGCAGGCTCATCCATTGACAGACAGAAGGCAGCAAGCATTTATGTTTAACTAGAAGCCCATTCCTTCTATGAACTTCATAGTTTATAGAGTCCCTGCTAGGTGATCATGTAGAACAGTTTTGTGAGAGGAGAGTATTTCTGTAAAACATCTGCTGGATCTGTGGCTTTATTTATAAAGGCACTGGTGTGAAATATACACAGGGAAGACTGATGTGTGAATGGTCCATGTGAGCTACACAGCAGCCAGGGAGGAGGCACATGCCGCACACCTCAGGTGCCATCGCGGCTTCAGGAGGCATCGCAGGAACGCATTAATCAACACGTTCAAGGAGTGCATTAATCAACACTGCCACGTCGGCCGGCATGTCCCATTGTTTAACCGTGCGTGCTAACAAACATGAAGCAGCAATATAAATGTGAATTTCCAGTGTGCTGCAAGAAAAAAAACCCTTTTCAGGACTGGCCCCATGCACTATATCCTACTTGACTCTTTGAATAGAAATCGTTCTCTCCTGTATTCGTGCTGGTTTATGGACTTGCTTTCTCCAACAGTCAACCAGAAACAAAGACGCTTTGCAGACCAGTTAAGTTTGACAAAAGCTGTAGAAATGCCTTCTGCAGATACAAAAACTTGAATCCTTCCAAGAGACTTTTCTCTTTGCCTTACAAAATGAATGTGGTCGTGAAAGGCAAAATAAAACAAAACAAAACAAAGCAAAAGCAAAAAAAAAAGCCCCAGCATCTATTTGTGTATGCAGTCAGATGTGACAGCAACATACTGCGGGGCCAGCAGGGGCCTGGGCTGGGCCTCCTGCTCCACGCGGGGCTTCATTTTCCTCCTGGTTAGTTCCCTGGATGACTCTCCTGTCAGGATTTGACTCTCTCCAAAATCAGCCAAGGATGAAATGTCCAGATGCTGGAAGGAATGGGTCCGATAAGGCACGCCCAGCATTTGGGCACCCATCTCTGCCTTTGTGTACACAGAGTTATGCTCACCTGCACCTTTAAGGCTGCCCAGTGCCATCGACACAGAGAATCTCAGTCAGTCGGTGATGGTGCACAAAGTTCAATGAATATTGATTCTGGTCATGAGGATGCCGAACATAAAGAATATAATTCTGAATGACTAAGGGATGCCATTTATAATTGTCATTTTGAGTAAGGTTCCTCTCAGGGGCAGAGTTATTTCAGTAGCGATTGACCTTGCTGGGAACAAGGGTGACGGGGTAGTGGCTCCCTGCTCTGTGGCACACTTTAGTCATTTCAGTAAGCTCTCAAATTAAAGTCCATGGCCCACTGATCTGGCCTTATCATCACCAGCTCTAATTCTGGTGACCTTAGAAAACACTTAAAACTAGAAGCCAAAGTGCAGCAGGGAAAACAAATTGGACCCAGTAAGCATCTCTAAAGAGCTATTTGCAAAGGTCACCGCACCAACCGCTGGTGTATAAATGCTAAGTCGCTACACATTTCCAGCTCAAGAGTGACTCAGGCAATTTTCTCCTTCCAATTCCAAAGCAGATATTTCTCCCCACTGGACCACAGTGGGAGGAGAGGGGAGGAGGGCATGCAAGGTGCAGGATTCCATCTCCTGACCACTGGCACTAATGGCTGCTACCACAAAAACATAATGCCACCATTGTCACCTCTCCCTCGCCTTGGACAACCTCCCACTTCCCCCACCTCCCCAGAGAGAAGGCTGACGTCTTCCTTCAGATACCTCTGAACCGCTGAGTCTGAGCCCTCAGAGACAGCTACCACGCTCAGCAGCCTGGAATAGTGGGTGGGGAAGGGGGATTTCCAGAGAAAAATGGTTGTGTCCGCTAAGAATTGCGAGGACAGGATGCAAGGGGCAGAAAGGACTTAATCATTAAAGGCATCTTGATTGTGGATGCCGTAAGATCTCAGAGATAACTATCGGGAAGTGTATTATAATTCAGCCTCCCTACACCAACTGAACGTGAGACTTAATATGCTTCCATCTGACCACAGGCCACAGGGCTTTACTTAGACTCCATATAGAAGTGGAAAGCTGGGCCGTACACAGGGTGGAAAAACAGAATGTTCATCCCTCACTCAGCGTCCAGGAATTTGGTGGTGAGCATGACGTGTGCCACAGTGGAGGGACCGTCCAAGAGTACGAGGGTTGAAGAGATGGTGTCATGAGGTGAGATCTGGAGTGTTCCCTCACCATATGTCAGGGTAAAATGGGAGGAAGTTAGTAAGTACAAGAAAAGATCGTTTTGGTTTTCTAGCTGACTAAATGCCTGATCCATTTTAACTCGTATAAAGAGGTGAATGTCTTTGGCCTTAGATTTAGATCTTGGTTTTTGTAAGTTCGGCTTCACAGGTGGCTGTTTCCATTCATGAGCTGCTCTCTCTAGTTTTGTGCAGTGAGTCTTCCTTGTGGGTGATGTGTGGCCCCTGTGTTTGTCAGGCAACAGGAAATAAAACTTCTCAGCTTTAAAATGACCCTGTAGGACAAAACTTTGATAGATCTTTTTACTGTTAAATAGTATTGAAAACAATAGCCCCATTTGGGCTTTGTAATCAAATGCTGAGTCACGTTTATAAATCCACAATTATAAGACGCAGTCTTTTTACTGTTATCAGTTTTACTATTATCAGACCATAATTACCCTTCTCCTAAGATGTAAGCGTTTAAAAATTCTAAAAAGGTAGTACTATGAATCCCAGGGGAAAAAAAAGACTTTCAAATCATCAACCAAAACCAATTGTTAACTAAGTCCAATAACCTGCCAGATTTGTCTTTCAATACAGCTTTTGCCAAATGGGAACACGCACTGAGGGGCACCAGGGGAATGATTCTTCTTCAGACTCATTACGGTCACCACCAGGGCCAAACTCACACAAACACAGCCAGAGCAGAAAACCAGTCGGACACAGGACGTCAGGGCAGGGCCCTCCTCCCTCTGGCCACTTACTGAAATGCCACATCAGCTGTCCTGCATTTTAGTTTACGGGTTTCAAGCTAGGTCAAAGGCAGATTTTCCTTGGAGAGAACTTACACATCAGTTGTTAATGAGGAGTATGCACACAGTGTTTATATGTGGCTGGACATCAACAGAGGTAGCAATCTCCAGAGAGAAGAATGTAGGGGCAGGAGTGAGGGCTTGCAAACCACAGTTCTGGTTGCTCACATCTTTCAGATACCACAGCGCACTGGTGAACGTGGGAAAGACTATTGAAAACCCGAAATCGCTACCAAAAACGTTCTTATTCTAATGTCAGGCTGAATTCTCGAATAGCCCGGGGACATTCTGAATACAAGCGTGCTTCAGAATTTCAGGAAGTCTCAGGGAGTCTTTGTGAAGCAAGGCAAAGAACTGGGGAAGGCACTCAGTATTTAGTTTTGACCAGATTAAATCATTCACAAAGATAAAATGAAATATTGTAGTGGCTCTCATAATGCCTGACAGCTCAAAGTTCCCTTTACTCATTTAATAAAAGACTAGCCGGAAAGGTCAATGAGAAGAATGTATCAAGAAAGACAGAACTGAAACTTTGCGCTTGTTGCTCTAGAAGAAGGAGGTTTTAAGTCAAATAACTCTCATGTAATGAATGAAGGAGAAAATAATGCACAGGCCAGGAAAACTGAAAAACCACCTGCAGGTGCTGGGGCAGGGAAGTGCCTGCCACGGAGCCCCATCGTGGCTTAAAGGGGCACCACAGGCTCCTTCCCTTGCCCTGTCTTCACGCTCACTCCCCTTTTCCCTAGAAGCCACCATCACAAATTACAAATCAGCTCCTTGTCTTGCTGTCTTTCTACCTCTCCTAGGTATCACACAATATATTATCTACAGAAGAACTTGCCAGAACTTACTGCTGATTACTAGTGTTTTATTGAAGCCACTTTGCTTCAATCATTTACTACCAATTCCTAACAATTGTGATTTGGGACAGACCTCCATGTCCCCACCAGAATGGATGGCTCTTTTACATTGCTTTCCCTTGCAGGTGGTCCTTATTTTATGAAATATGGACATCTGTTGGGGAGGTGTGCACAGGTATATCAAAACTACAAAATAAGTCCTAAGGGAGCTTTCCATTTTAAGAGCCATTTATACAAAGTTAAGCATCTTTTGGTATTGGTATTACCCATAATCACCAACTCAGCAATTTTGTAAGTCTTTACTAATTTTCACCTTTGAAGAACTCTACAGCCAGAACAAAATGTGTGCTATTTGATTTACAAAGCAACAACATTCTTAGTTTCCAGGCTACTGATTGGGGGATTTCTGGTGGTATTTTGAAACACCTGAAGAATGACCCAGTCATATGAAATTAATTTCAATACACCGCAATGGGAGCAAGTTCCAGGGAGGCACAAATCATTTCCTCTTAAATACAAAACAACATATGAATGGAGCAATTTGGGAATTCTCAAAGATAAGGAACAATATGCTTGGGGGATTTTACTACCTCAAAATCTTGCATACAATCTTCTGTTCTTAATTTAAAGTTCATGAGAGTTTCTTGTTAAATGGAACCTATGAGGTAGAGGACTAAATGTCCGAACAATCATGCTCTCATAAATTCCTTAAGAAAGCCATTATTGGTTGAGATTCAGTTCTCTGAACTATGTTCCAGATCTCCAAGTAAGATATTCTTCATCAAGTTCAATGCTATAATAGATGGCTTTTCAGAAGGCATCACAGGCCTGGCAGAGTCTGTTCTAGAGCTGATAATTCTAAATGACATAAATAGGAATGGGGTGGGTGGTAGGGGTGGGAAATGAGGGTGGGGAAGGGATTCACAACGCAGAAAGCACATATTAAAGTCATATTTAAAGTTTCCAAGCCAATTTTTGTATTATTTAAATTTCATTGTGAGACAAGAAAAACCATGTACAAATAGCATGTTATTGGGAGATTTTCCATACATCAGAGAATCAAAAAGAAAACTTTTAAAAATAAATGATTCCTTATAATTTTAAATCTGTAATCCCTCCGGAAACATATTGTTTACTAGCAATGCTTTGATTCTGCTATTTTCTGAACTTTATGATACATGATTTAGTAAAACAAAAATCTTTTTACTATGAAAGGACATAGAAGAGCCGTTTGTCTTCCCTATGTTTTGATCCATCCTCTTGACAAGCAGTATGATTAAAGTTTTTGCATCTATATTCCTGCTCCCTGTGTTTTATCATGCTCCCTGATTGAAAGTATTAAATATGGCAATGATATTACATAATCACATCATTTTCATGGTATAATTCCCTTCTTTACTACCTAATTTAAACCTTTTAAGAAGACACACTCCTACCTTTGAAGAAGGTTCTCTTCTCTGAATAAGTTTTCTTCCTTTTATTTCTTTAAACCAAAAGTCTTCTTAACATTGCTCTGTGTGTTGAAGAGGGGAGGGAAATATTAACAAGACATTGGTCGTCAGTCACAGCAGATTCTCAGTACATTAACTCCAACTGAATTCCTGATGGGAGACAAAATGACAGGAGGAGCCCTGTAAGGAAAGATAAATTATGAGAGATTTGCCAAAACACATCTCTGCTGGTTTCAATCAAAGCTGAGAGCAGAGTGGTGACAAAAACTCTGGTGGCCATGTTTCAATGGAGCCCAGCAGAAAGAGTCATGTCTGTTTCCTCTTTGAGGCTTAGAGGAACAGAGGGTTTTGTAGTGCATGTATACAGGGTGGCTAACGTACTTCCTTCCTGGGGGATTGTTATTATTATTTTAAAATTTTATATAGTAGAGTAGGGATTCTTTTGACTATGTTTGAAAGGCCCTAAGTTTTCAGTGAGGGCCCTAAGGAGACGACAGGAGTGGCTAGCAGCGCAGGCCCTGCAGAGCTGTGACAAAGGCTGAGCCGTGGACAGCTCCAGAGTCTGGTCATCGCCAGTGTTCGGCTCCTCGGCCTCAATGTCTCCTTTGCAATATTCCAGCTGAGAATTAGCCAGAAAAGGACAGCACGGACAGGGAGAACAATTGCAGCTGAACACATCAGGTTTCGGTTTTTTAGAAACCAGTTCAGTTTTCTAAGGGAGGGTTTGTGGCTTTTTGAATTTTGGCTTTTGGAAACAGAAGTCATACTGTCAACCTCTGAAAAACCTTTCAGGGAAGAGAAACAAGTGTCAATTCAGGAACCCCCGGCTGCACTCAAATATTAAGACAAGTGTGAATTGCCAAATGATGCCATTAATAAAATAAAAAGATGTGTAATCATCTCACATGTTTTAGCTTCTGCGTTCATTATAAAATGTTTTCTGTACTCAGTTGCAAAAAGGTTGATCTTAATTATATGTAAAATCATTCTTCATAGAGTTTCATGGTATCTGATGTAATGATATTTTACCAGGGCAATGTCAGTGTTGCGGAGGTTAGTGATTCTCCCTTGTAATTAAAACCAATTTTAGAGTAATCCAAGTTTCTTTCCTCATCATTCAGTTTCCATTTTTAAAAAACTCTCTAGAGGTGTGTGGGAAAGAGTCTACAAGAATTTGAAGCTATGTCTGCAATAACAAATCAATCTAACAAACATATTGAACATTTAATATATATCTGTCAATACTTTGGGTAAATATAAATAAGGAAAAAAGAATAAAATATAAATAACACATGTTTCCTGCCATAAGGGATCTCAGTCCAACACTGATGGGAAAAATAGAACTACCACCAACTGCCATAAAATGCAGTCTTTAGAGCGGTCTGAGACCACAGAAGAAGAAACAACTGATTTTACAAGGGGGCCTCAAGAAAGGCTTTCCACAGGAGATAACACACGAGGGACTGTAAAAATGGGTAAGAAGGGCATTCTGAATAGAGGGAATCGCAGGCCCGGTGATGATGGGGAGTGGGGAGAAGGGCAAAGGCGGAGGCTGCAGAGGTCACTGGGAACCAGAGTGCAAAGGGCTTTGTCCACCAACCAATTTGTGAGGCTGGACTTGAACTTGAGAACAAAGAGAACGTATTGAAGGTTTTAAGCAAGAGGGAAGAACACTGCCAGTAGTATGGAGATGGGAGAGGATGACTGTCTAGGAGGGTTTGGCTTTTGGGGTGGCCCCTCTATCCTTCCTGAGCCCACCCACAGCAAGCATACATCTGACTCCTCCCCAAGTTGAATCAGGATTCACAGATGGAACACTGGTTTTTGCCAAAAAACATGACATCTGATATTATTCTGCATCTTTTATTTTATTAATGGAATAATTTTATAATTTTTTCATTGTCCTAATATGCAAGTGTACCTTTACAGCCAGAACTTGAGTAGGTCAGCATGAGGATGTGGTCTGCTTTTCTCCCCTCCATTGAGCCATCTCTCCACCTCCCACCATCTCTCTCCCCAGGTAGGTGAGTCAGCCCGGCACCACACCTGACCCTCGGGAAACCCCTCCCTCTGCGTCCTTCTTTCCTGTTACTAGATGTGCCTTGGGTCAGTCTCTGTCTTCACAGTGCAAGGTTAATGTCTGACACGGGTTTGGGCCTTCAGGAATCAGACCCTGCCTAATGGACTACTGGGCTTCCAGGTCAGTCAAGGGCAAAGGAACCTGTCACCTCTTCCAGCCCGATGTAAGTTCCAGTGAGGCTCTGCACTGGAACTCAAGCCCAGAGTCTCAGCTAATAATACACTTTTACTTCGTCCTGCTTGTTCAATATCCCCCCTACGAGTATCTCCTTTAGGGACCTCACAGGCAGAGCAGAATGTAAGCATCTGTGGGTCCCCGGGCCAGAACATACCACCCTCCTTCCCCTGCAAACAATCAGGGTAAGGTGGATATCCATCTCCAAAGGGCAGCCTGCTCCTTCCTCCTGAAAGTCAGTTCGACAGCACATTTCTGTGTGTGGAAAAATCAACAGACACTCAGAGAGGGCTTTAGCTTCCTGACCCAGTCCCTTCAGGGGAATCTTCACTCCAAATGTTGGGCCCCTGGTTGTGTCTGAAGCAGCTACACCATATTGCCTGTGAGGCTACACTGAACACCTCTGTCACAGACGACTGGAGGCTACACAGCCCAGTACTGGGAATGAATCAGTTAAAGACACATGTCAATAAAATTAAGTTTACGGTAATTTTTACTGGGCAGAGACAAGAGAACTAACATTTCACGGGCTCCTGCAATGTCCCAGGCCCTGTGTATATATTGAAGGTGACACTCCAATTCTAGAAGGATCATTATCTGAGACAGGCAGAAATGCAGCACGGAGAGGTTAAACAGACGATCCTAGTCACACAGCTTGAAAGGAATACACCCGGAATACAACACCGCTTCTTTCTGAATCCAAACCTTGTGCCTTTCCTGCTTTACCCTATGGCTTTTGAGAGAAGACAGGATAAACTTGGAGAGGGGGTGCTACTGAGCTCTAAGGGGTTAGCAGAAGAGGAAACTGGTAGACAGGGTGGTTGGGCTGAGAGGAAGGCTTGGAGGACGCCAAGAAATGAGAGCGCCAGGAAGGGAGGGGAGTGGTCCATGGAGTCAAAACCCTCAGGAAGGACACACCATCCGGGCAACTTAGCAGCTGTCAGTGCAAAGTGCCCACAGCCCTGAGCTGGTACTACTCACCTCCCCATCGTCTACAAGTCCAGCTCTCAGGGCGACCTACTCCACTGTCCGTTCCATGCCCCTCTACCAACTGTACTTCTTATTAATAATGTTCCACAAAGGGGTAGGTATGAGAATACAACTGGATATGGTGTAGAATATGTTCTTGAATATAAATTAAAGAAGAGTCAAAGGAATGTGGTTCTTTCAATAAGTCTAAATCATTTTTAGTATAATTCAGTTCAGCACAAAACGGCCGGAGAAGGACACATAGGTAATTTTGCAGTGGTATGGTTTCCCACAGGCATTATGTCGGAAAATTACTTCCTCCTTGCTTATGTATATTATTGATAGGGCACTGCCTCATTTTCAACCTCCCTGTGATGATTTAAACCCTAAAGCCTTTCAAAGACCACCAAAACACTATGTATTAATTGTATTACTATGTCAGCAATTATGCCAAATATTTCTAGGGAGCGAATTTTTGTTACATTATTACTTTTGCTTTGACGACTGTGTCAGTGGGCTTTCACCACTCTGAAATACATTTCACTGGACGGAATAGGGTAATACATCATTGGGAAGGATTATTTTTCCAATAACAAAGTAACAATTTAATTTTTCTTTAAACCAAAATACAATCAATCTATCCTGTTAAATAAAAACCAGTCCTAAGTCAAAAGGTCAAGATGAGATGTGATGTAATTTAAAAGTAGCCTTCAGAAAAGGTGAATAACACCTACGTGAAAGATGTAAGAAACCCAAAGGCCACAGTACACACAACAAACCAGTTACCATAAAAGTAATTCAATGGTGCAGAAGTATAAAATGTAAAAAATTCAGTCATTCAAGAAAGTGAATACTTGCCTTAGCCAGAGAAAAATAAAATAATGACCTTCCTGATAGTTCAAAAGCAAATGGAACTACTGATTCACATGACTTTTTTGCAGGATTTTTGTTGTTGTTGTTTTATTCTGTTCATTTTAAAATGAGAATCCTAAGATTCAATGTGACTGAAAACCTGTTACTGCCAACACTACTAGGTAAAAAATATCAGCAAGCAAAAAGGCTCAAAATCTTACTGGTTTATATTCTCTGGCACAACTGTGAGGACATTAAAACTGCTTACTCTTTGGTTCCTGTGGGGTTGATTTAGAAAAACTGGCCTTAATGAGGATATATCAAAGGGTAGTACATCAAGGTATCAAGCATCTGGTCCCTCAAACCAATTCTGTTTTTGACTGTGACAATTATTTCCTGTTTACATTCTTAAAAAATCAGTATAGCTGAGAAATACTTTTTTTTTAATTTTGCTATTATTAATGTATAATTACATGAGCAACATTATGGTTACTAGACTCCCCCTATTATCAAGTTCCCACCACATACCCACATTGCAGTCACTGTCCATCAGCGTAGTGAGATGCTATAGAATCACTACTTGTCTTCTCTGTGTTATACAGCCTTCCCCGTATCCCCCCGGGCCCCCCAGCTACATTATGTGTGCTAATCGTAATACCCCTTTGTCCCCCTTATCCCTCCCTTCCCACCCATCTTCCCCAGTCCCTTTCCCTTTGGTAACTGTTAGTCCATTCTTGGGTTCTGTGAGTCTGCTGCTGTTTTGTTCCTTCAGTTTTTCCTTCGTTCTTATACTCCACAGATGAGTGAAATCATTTGATACTTGTCTTTCTCCGTTTGGCTTATTTCACTGAGCATAATACCCTCTAGCTCCATCCATGTTGTTGCAAATGGTAGGATTTGTTTTCTCCTTATGGCTGAATAATATTCCATTGTGTATATGTACCACATCTTCTTTATCCATTCATCTACTGATGGACACTTAGGCTGCTTCCATTTCTTGGCTATTGTAAATAGTGCTGCGATAAACATAGGGGTGCATATGTCTTTTTCAAACTGGGCTGCTGCATTTTTAGGATAAATTCCTAGGAGTGGAATTCCTGGGTGAGAAATACTTTTAAGAACATCAATTTTGAAACTTACATGTAACGATACATTTATATACCTGCACTCTTACGTGTAAGATACAAAACTGTTTTGTGCTTTTATCACTTTGAAGTGATACTAATTTTCATACTGATTTTTAATTTCTGCTCCTAACAAAACATCACTAGTATCAAAATTGTGGACTAACCCCAAACTCTTTTATTCTTAACTTCCTGCCTTTGACATGATCCTTGGACTAAATTTGGGGTCCATTCATACTTACTAACTGGAGAGAAAAGGATAAACAACCTTATTAAACTTGGCATTTATCTTTGGTTTCTCCGGGGTATGCCTGTCATCCTGCAGCCTAATTCCGCTTGGCAAGGCAAAAAGACAAAATCATCTCGAAACCCAGTTCTCCCCATCTCAGCAGCTTATGAAACAAAATACATTCCAAAAAGTAGAGTGTATGTATGGTCTGCAATAAAGCAGGTTGAACTAGTACCTCTACCAGAGGAGTCCACATCTACCACAAGCTGGCTGGTGAGGGCCCCAGTGACACAGGGTCCTGATTTCCAGCCCCAAATTTAGCATCAAATTCAGCTTACTCTTGCAAGAGCAGTGAACTTGTCAGGACATGGGACCAACTCCTCGAGCTCTTACATTTCAGGGTGGGAGCAAGGCAGAGACCCATTCTGATAGGAGGCTTAGAGTTGAACCAGTGTGCATCGTGTTCTACATTTCAGACAAATGAAACCACTGATCCCTCGATAAATCAAACAGACTGAACATTGACCATCCCCAGAAGCCACTGACTGATTCAAGTGACATTATCATTTGCTACCTCGTAGACTGGTGAAAACTTCCAACTGTGAGCAAATACACTGACCTGCCGTGTGCTGGGCATAGGGCATCTTTCTGTCTGTCAGTGCACTTGCAGTCATGCTGTCAAGAGACATTATTGTAACAGTTCATGGTATATAATACATGGAACATGGCATAGTTTTATAGGAGGAATTACTATAACTGTAAATCCAGAAATGCAGTATGCAGTGGTGGCTAGCTATCTACCCAAGAGCCATGCCCCCTTCTGCCTTGTAGAGTGACTGCGGGGAGGGGGTTCCTGGCCAGGGTCTACCTGCCAGCATTAAATGTACAGAAGCTAATCTGTATCACTTCTTTGCCCAGATGTTTAAGAAGCTAGTGTGTCTTTTCCACCCCTCTTGTCTCTCCACTGCTGGCTGGCTGGTGATGCCCAGGGTGATTTTGGAAGTTACATGGCCTGGACTTGTCAGTGGAGGCCCCTGAAGGGTGACGAGTAGAGATTCTTCCCTCCATGCAGTCGATCTGCATTACCAGCACTGTACTGTTACACAAGTTGAAAAGGAATTCATTCGGTGAAGTTTCTTCCAATCGGGTGTTTGTTACAGCAGCTGGCTCTGGCCTGTGTAATAGCATCAGCATGGCATGAATGCCATAGAAACCTCAGATTCCTCACTGGTCCTTTTTCTGTGTCTGTAATCTAGGAGGAACAGATTTAATTTTTAAAATGTGAGTATATTCAGAGCAGTAGAGGGAAAATGATGAAAGAATATTAAGTCCTATTAGAGACAATTAAAGTAACAGTGTTTGCCTCAGTATGGAACAAAAAGTGTAAAGGAGGCTAGTGAAATTGTCAACGAGTATGAAGGCCCTACAAGTTTTACACAGCAGGTAGTGAGAAACTATTTCTCACTTCATTAACTTTAAACCAAATACAGATTTAGGTGATGGTATATTGAATATACTAGGTATAACTGAAAAGAGCGTTTCTGAGAGAATGTGATTCAGTAGCTGCGGACAAGGCCTGCAAATCCACTCTGCTAACAGGCAGCCCCAGGATGCCCTGACGCAGGTGCTCACGGGCCACACTGCAAGTGACGCAGTGAAGACAGTCGTCAGGATAATGATGGTCAAACAGTGAACTACACCAGTTTGTGAGGCTGTCCAATTTCCTTCCCAGAAGAAAGTGCAACTGGGAAAGTTTCTCATCTGCAGAGTGGAAAACCCACTCTGCCAACAAACATTACAGAGCTCTGGGAATCTAGAAAAGTAAGACACAATCCCAATGCTTCAGCAGCTGACAGTCTTAGGAGAGTGACTGTGAGGGTCTATGGGGTGTGTGTGTGTGTGGAGGAGGTGGTGATGAGCAGAAGGCGGAAACAAGGACAACTTCTGGGTTTAGAGTTGGGGAGATGACATCTCATCCATGGATGGGCAGATGTTCCTCAGTGTGGCCCCAGGTCCCCCAATCTCCTTGCTTGGGAACACAGTCTCCATGTAATGTGCCCACCAACCGACATGCAGAATGAAGCAGAGGAAGGGGAGGTGCCCACCCTACTCAAGGAGCAAAAGCAGCTTATATTTACATATTTTATGTATCAAACTTCTACGTCAGGTCCTGGGAAGAAAAGATTCTAACACAAACAAATAAAAGCATTTTGTAAAACCACATGGCTATCCAGTGAGTCATTGTTTAACAGGTAGTTTCGGTCTGGGATAATGAAAAAGGCCTGGAGATGTATGGTGGTGATGATCCCACAGCAACACGAATGTCCTTAATACCACTGAACTGTACACTGAAACATGGCTAAAATGGTAAACTTTGTGTTACATGTATTTTACCACCATAAAAACTGCCACAACTGTGGACTTCCTTCTATCTCTGTAAGTTAATGAATATCATAGGATAATTGCAGGACAAAAAATTCAGTGTATACCTATACCCTCCTATCAATATTTTTGTGTCTTAAAAAAAATCAGGAAAATATTAATTTCTTCAACAAATATTGAATGAGCAACTACTATGGCCCAGGTGCCGTTCTAGGCACTTGTGACATAGCAGAGGACAGAGGAAAGCCCTGCCATCCAGAACACTGCTTTATTTAGCCCCTTCTACACTCAGCAAGTCCTTACTAAATGTCTCTCACTTGCCAAGCTCCGTGCTGAGCACCAAAGATACAATTGTGAAGAAATAGCAATGACAACATCAGCGGACCAGACCCCTCCTTGCCCTCCTGAAGCTTAGAGTCGACTGTAGGAGACAGACGATGATCCAAAAATCACAGAGAGGAATCCAAACATGCACTGAGCCGAGATGTGCGGAGCTCCTGGGGTGTGTGGTGATGGCAACTGGCTTAGTCTAGAAGGTCGGTCTTTCTGACAAGACTGAGGGCTGAGGAATGGGGCTGGGAGGGGCCCGTGTGGCCTGAGAAGAACAGAGGGAAGGGGGACACGGCCCCAAGGAGGCTGGAGAAGCAGTCGGAGGCTGGCCACACAGAGCCTTGTGATCTTTGGTCTTTATCTTATGAGAAATGGGAAGCCACGTATGTACTCTTCACGAGGCTGATGGTGGGAGAGGAATGATTTGATCAGAAATAATACTTATTTTGCTGCTCTAGCCAATGAAAAACAAGGGCAAGGACTACAAGGGAATTCCTATATAGTTGTAAAAATAGGCGCAACTCTTTGAAGCTCTTAGATGAAAGGTAGTGTTTCACATATGAAAGGATTATACCATCAGATAAGACATTGTAAATAGCACTCCATTTTTTAATTCTTTAGTGCTGATCAAAAATGTAGAGTCTCTCAAGGTTCTATTATATAATCTACTAATGAAGCTGAATTTGATTAAAAGTGAGTCACCTGAATTTGCAAGCCTGGTAGATTTAATTACTCATACTTGATTAATACTGTTTAAAGGGGATATTTTTGGGGGGTGAAAAAAACAGTGAAACTATTTGATCAAAGAAATGAAGTGTATTAAACTTCACAAAATATGATCACTTAGGCATCTTTCATTAATATATCAGGTAACAATGGGACATTTAATTAAATGTTGCACTAATTTGATCAATATTTAAGAATTTGAACAAAGAAACAAACACAAAGCATGTCTCCCTTTAAACTATCAATGCAAATATATACTTTTTTAAAGATGAAATAAGAACAGTATTTATTCAGTGGGGGCGAGCCCCAGTTTCTCAGGCTTACATTGCAGTGTGTAAGCACTTGTTTTTTCATTGAAGTATAGCTGATATACAATCTTATAGTGGTTTCAAGTGCACAATATAGTGATTCAACAGTAATCTACATTATTAAATGCTTATCCCAAGTAACATAGTTACTATCTGTCAACAGAGAAAGATGTTACAGAATGACTGACTTTATTCTCTCTGCTGTACTTTCATCCCTGTAACTAATTTATGTGATTGAGATTTTGTGCCCTACATCCCCTTCACCTGTTTTACCCATTGTAACCACCAGTCGCTTCCGAGTGTCTATGAGCCTATTTCTGCTTTGTTTATTTGTTTTGTTTTGTTTATATTCCACATATAAGTGAAATCATATGGTATTTGCCCTCCTCTGCCTGGCTGCTAATATACACTACTGAATGGGAAAAAAATCCAGGCCTGCATAATGCCATATGCTAACAGCAGATATATAAGGTAATAAGAAAAACTCTGCCTTTTGCATATAATCAAGTCAGCCACATGTTCATTATTTTAATTTACACAGACCTAAACATTCAATAAGTAGGCGACCAACATTTCCGCATTTCAAACTCTGCATAAAAACAAGAGTCTGAAACATCAAATTTTTAATTGTGTTGTGAGCTCATCTAACCTCTGAACAATATAGTAAATTCTAGGCTTATCTCTTCAAGTTCATAAAAGTTGTACAGACTTGACCCATTTAATTTGCACAATTCTCCTTTTCACCAAATTGTCATTCATACAATTCAGATCTGTCAGTCCATTGTTCTGCTTAAATTACCTTAAGAATGCAATATATGTAGCCAAAAGAATGGTCTCAAGGATAATTTAGCTACATTTTATAAAAGACTTCCAAGGCCCCCATGATTTTATAGGCCCTGGGACTTGTATTTGTATTTGTATTATTTGTAGAGGTCTCTACTATCATCACTTTTTGAGATTTAGCCTTATAAAGATTTTAATTTTAAAGCTTAATCTGACAATTTGAAACCTAGTAATTTTATTGTTCTATCAATTTACACTTTAGTCTGACCAATTTTAATATGTTTGGGTACAGAAATATTTTTAAGGGGGGATCTTGCTTACCAACTTCAAGCTCTACTACAAAGCCACAGTAATCAAGACAATTTGGTACTGGCACAAGAACAGACCCATAGACCAGTGGAACAGAATAGAGAGTCCATAGATTAACCCAAGCATATATGGTCAATTAATATACGATAAAGGAGCCATGGATATACAATGGGGAAATGACAGCCTCTTCAACAGCTGGTGTTGGCAAAACTGGACAGCTACATGTAAGAGAATAAAACTGGATCATTGTTTAACCCCATACACAAAAGTAAACTCAAAATGGATCAAAGACCTGAATGTAAGTCATTAAACCATAAAACTCTTAGAAAAAAATATAGGCAAAATCTCTTGGACATAAACATGAGCAACTTCTTCATGAACATATCTCCCCAGGCAAGGAAAACAAAACAAAAAAACTAACAAGTGGGATTATATCAAACTAAAAAGCTTCTGTATAGCAAAGGACACCATCAGTTGAACAAAAAGGCCCCTTACAGTATGGAAGAATGTATTTATAAATGACATATCCAATAAAGGGTTGACATCCAAAATATATAAAGAGCTCAAATACCTCAACAAACAAAAAGCAAATAATCCAATTAGAAAATGGGTAGAGGATCTGAACAGACACTTCTCCAAAGAAGAAATTCAGATGGCCAACAGGCACATGAAAAGATGCTCCACATCGCTAATCAGGGAAATGCAAATTAAAACCACAATGAGATATCACCTCACACCAGTTAGGATGGCCAACATCCAAAAGACAAACAACAACAAATGTTGGCAAGGATGTGGAGAAAGGGGAACCCTCCTACACTGCTGGTGGGAATGCAAATTAGTTCAACCATTGTGGAAAGCAGTATGGAGGTTCCTCAAAAAACTAAAATAGAAATACCATTTGACCTGGGAATCCCACTCCTTGGAATTTACCCAAAGAATACAAGCCCAGATTGAAAAAGACATATGCACCCCTATGTTTATCGCAGCAGTATTTACAATAGCCAAGAAATGGAAGCACCTAAGTGTCCATCAGTAGATGAATGGAATAAAGAAGATGTGGTACATATACACAATGGAATATTATTCAGCCATAAGAAGAAAACAAATCCTACCATTTGCAACAACATGGATGGAGCTAGAGGGTATTATGCTCAGTGAAATAAGCCAAACGGAGAAAGACAAGTATCAAATGATTTCATTCATCTGTGGAGTATAAGAACAAAGAAAAAGCTCAAGGAATAAAACAGCAGCAGACTCACAAAACCGAAGAATGGACTAACAAAGGGAAAGGGACTGGGGAGGATTGGTGGGAAGGGAGAGATAAGGGGGCAAAAGGGTCATTACGATTAGCACACATAAACTAGCATGGGGGGGATACGGGGAAGGCAGTATAGCACAGAGTAGACATGTAGTGATTCTATAGCATCTTACTACGCTGATGGACAGTGACTGTAATGGGGTATGTGGTGGGGAATTGATAATGGGGGGAATCTAGTAACCATAATGTTGCTCATGTAATTGCACATTAATGATACCAAAATAAAAAAAAATGTTTTTAAATCTAATGTGCAAAATTCTTCTGACTTTTTAAAAACAAAGTTGTAAATGCCCAGTGAAATTGCCCATTGGTATCAACACTAGTTCATACTCCTAAGCAGATGTTACCAGTAGTAAGTTAGATTGTAAAGAAAGGGATAAAAATGCACTAAATCAGATTCAGCAACTCTAAAGGAGGACGAATGCATTTCCCATAAAAGGAAGGGGAGAAAAATCTTTTTTAACAAATTGAAAGTATAATTTGCCTGTGCATTTTTTGTTGTTGGCACTGAATAAATCTCACTTACAAAAATGAAAAGAGAATTGACTTGAAAATCTTTCACAATGAGATATCACCTCACACCAGTGAGGATGGCCAACATCCAAAACACAAACAACAACAAATGTTGGCGAGGATGTGGAGAAAAGGGAACCCTCCTACACTGCTGGTGGGACTGCAAATTAGTTCAACCATTGTGGAAGCAGTATGGAGGTTCCTCAAAAAACTCAAAATAGAAATACCATTTGACCCAGGAATTCCACTCCTAGGTATTTACCCTAAGAATGCAGCAGCCCAATTTGAAAAGGACAGATGCACCCCTATGTTTATTGCAGCACTATTTACAATAGCCAAGAAATGGAAGCAACCTAAGTGTCCATCAGTAGATGAATGGATAAGAAGAGGTGGTACATATACACAATGGAATATTATTCAGCCATAAGAAGAAAACAAATCCTACCATTTGCAACAACATGGATGGAGCTAGAGGGTATTATGCTCAGTGAAATAAACCAAGCCAAAAAAGACAAGTATCAAATGATTTCACTCATATGTGGAGTATAAGAACAAAGAAAAAATACTGAAGGAACAAACAGCAGCAGACTCACAGAACCCAAGAACGGACTAATAGTTACCAAAGGGAAAGGGACTGGGGAAAATGGGCGGGAAGGGAGGGATAAGAGGGAAAAGGGGGCATTACGATTAGCAGATATAATGTTGGGGGGGCACAGGGAGGGCAGTACAACTCAGAGAAGACAAGTAGTGATTCTATAGCATCTCACTACGCTGATGGACAGTGACTGTAATGAGGTTGGTGGGGGGGTCCTGATGAAGGGGTAGTTTAATAATCATAATATTGCACAGGTAATTGTAAATTAATGATAATAAAATAAATTATATTAAAAAAAAAGAAAAAAAAAAGAAAAGACAGGCTGCACCTAGATTTTATAACTGAAAGCAGGATGCAGTTCTCTGATATCTGCATTGAAGCTGTGGTCATTGATAATTAAAAATGGGTAAACAAAAAAAAAAAAAAGAAAGAAAGAAAATCTTTCAAACATTTGGATAAAGGCTGGACATATCTTTTCTCTTTTACTATCAGTTTTCAAAGTTGGCAAGTCACTTTGATTTCAAAATTCTCTTTAGATGCTCTAGTTTTCTAGTGTCTTCTTTATATAGGCAGGAATGCACAAGCAGCTCTCCCAGTTTTATTTTTCCTCACAACTTCCTGACCACTTGCCATGCTCACTGAACTGAATTTGAGATCTTTTCATAATACTGCTCTGGGAGGAAAAAGGAATGAACCACAACAGAAACAAAATAAAATGGGTTCCAAATACAATTTGGATGTCATTTCAGTGATGTTTATCTTGTGTCTCTCATAATATTGATTGGCACCCAGGACTTCCTAATGAGGATTTCTTCTCTATTCCTTAGTGGGCCATGCGAGCACTGATTTTCAGTTTTAGTTATACTGATTTTTTGAAGGAACATAAAAAGAAAGCAAAACAAAAACAAAAAGCAAAGGAATTCAAATAGGATTTAGATTACGGCTTGGGAGGGTCCCCAGTCACCCCTGAGCCTACCGTGATACATTTCTACACAGCAGTGTCTGAGCAGAGTGGCCCAGTCCTCATTAATCCCCAAATGACTTTGGGAGTCTCAGATCATTCAGTTCTCTAAAACAGTCTTCCAACTTGAGACTCTGAAACCCTGATCTTATAGAAATATGGAATACTATTAGTCCCAGGTCACTAACTAAATTTAAGTCCAAATATGAAGCCATCCATTTAAAGAGAGGTCATCTTTAATGCAACGTGGCTTGTATTAAATGAACCATTATTTCAATAGCTTACCAGGTGACATTAGGCAAATTACTTGCTCTCTGTGTACAAAATGGGGTTAATAATCCTGACCTATCTCTTAAGGTCTCTGGGAACAATTCATTGAGGAATTGTTGAAGTGCTGTATAAATGTTACTGGTGTTATGAGAGCTTGGTTTTATTGTCATTGGGACCCACCATCATAAAAAGGAATTCAGAGGTTTAGTCAGAGGTGAATTAACAAAGCAAGGTCTATGCTAATACAAGTGCCCTCTGACCTTGGATCACTGAGCTTGAAACATCGCACAGATCAGAATGTAAACGAAGTTTCCATTTTCAGAGACACAGAGGTTGTGTTAATTTATTTCCCATTCAATGCCTTTGCTTTGAAAATCATTACTTTGGAAGCAAAACAACCATTTTCAATTTCCAGCTTTTTTTTTTTTTGGCTTTATTCTCATTGCTGTTCCCAGCATCATTTGCATTGAAGCATGACATCGGAGGCATCCATGGCCTTTCTTTCTGAATCAACTATCTGGCATACCCAGGCAACATGCCTGTCAGCACACATGGGCTGGGTAGACACCAGACTCCTTTCATTTTAGGTTTTTGTTTTTATTGTGTGATTAACCAGACTTTCATCTATTTAGAGAAGGTTCTCTTTTCCCAGTTAAATTTCCATGATTCATTCATTTATTTGACAAGTAGTTATGGACCAGGCACTGTCCTAGGTGCTGGAATTAGCAGTGAACAAAAAAGGCAGAAATCCCTGCTTTTGTGTAGCTTACATTCTAGTGAGTGAAGACAAATAGTAAGCTAAATAAACATAACATGTTAGAATGAAACACAGAGTATGCTGAAAAGAGTGCGAAGATGGGGAGAGGATGCAATTTTAAATATGAAATACCTCCTTGAGAAGGTGTGATGTGAGTAAAGATTTGAGGGACGCATGTGAGAGCATGTGCGGGAGGGCTTTGCAGATAGCGTGGGGATTCAGGCAGATGCAAAGGACCTGAGGTAGGAGTTTGTGTGCACGAGAGCACCAGGCGGTCAGGGTGGCTGATGGCAGTGAGCAAGGGAGAGAACACTATGAGATGAAGGCAGAGATGGAATGGAGTACCAGATGATGAGGGCTGGAAATCGTCCCAAGGCCTCTGGTTCTCACTCTGGGTGAAATGGGGATGCCCTGCGGTGGGTCTGTGCAGAGGAGAGACATGATCTGACTACCATTTTAAACCCTGGAACAGGCTGTATTAAGAACAGGCTGCAGGGGACCCAAATTGAGGATGGCAGACCACAGAAAGGCAACAGTTCAGAGCAGATTTCAGTGGCTTGGACCAGTGGTGGTGGCACAGGGGTAGAATGTCACCTCCTTCTGCTTCATCTACCTGTGGTTTCTTCTTTGAATTACTTCACTCTCTCAGACAGCTTTTTCTCTTTAGAGCCTTCCCTTCAACCCATTCTTGTCTAATACTTTCCCTCCACCAGACTGTCTTAGAAAGGGTCCAAACATGCTCCATTTGGATGTAGTCAAATTGGCAAGTAAGCTCCTGTTAAAAGACAAACTGAGGCATAAGCATTTTTAAGAGTTTATTTGAAGAAAAATCAGTTCAAATCAGGCAGCACCCAAAATCGAGCAGAGAGAAAGGCACTCTGAGCAGCTGTAACAATGAAGACTTTTGTAGGCAGAAAGGAGCTGTAGCAAGGCCAAAAAGCAAGTTGGTTATTGTGACGTTACTGCCCTTTAAGGGATTACTGGGGCCTACCGGGGAGATTCCCTCACTAGTGCCGACTGGGGGATTCCTCACTGACTGGTTTAGGACCCCATTTCTGGGAGAGCCAAACTGTGATTATGTCTCGGTGGGGTGCTCAGCAAATGTGAACCTCACTTTGGGCCTGTTGTCTTGTTTTTAACACTAGCCTCCTAAAGCACAGGTGATTCCCAGGGTTCTACTCAAGTTCTCTGTAAAGACACCCACCACTGTCCTGTAGAGAGCACTGAGTCACCATAAGGATGACTGCACAGTGACGCCGCCCCAGGAAGTGGGTGGGGTGTGGAGGGACTGGATTGGGCGAAGATGTCTGGGAGGAGGCCAACAGCTTTGTTTGGCCTCTACAAATGCCCTTGCATTTTCAGGTTTATTAAGTTCCACTACACGTGCACAAAAATATTTCCAAAGCAAATTTTTATCCTGTTTTCATATGTTCATACGTCCATATAAACCAGAGAAATGCTTTCTGTCTTTTAACTCCTGTGTGTGTAAAATTCCGTACTTAAAAAAAAAATCTTTAGCTGTGACCACTATAATCAGACACCATATACCAGGCAAGCCTAAGCCCTGAGCCCTGATTTTCAAGAAACAAAGACAGGCTTTCCCTTCGTGAACAGAAATGAGGCGGCTGCACTCAAGCACTGTTCCATGTGCTGTAGGAAGATGGTGGCTACTGCCCGAAGAGAAGACAGTAAATAAGGGGAATGACCCCCATGGGAAAAGAAGGAAAATACATTAGTCTTTTCACCCAACCTAGAAGAAAAGTTCTTGGCAATATCAGGACTGTAGTGTGGGAGGAACAGGTAACCAGAGGGTCCCTGGATCACCATGGCATCTTCTCTAGGGAGGCGGGGGTGCTCTTGCTTGTGATCTAGGTCTCATTTTTGGCAGAATAAATGAGAATTTCTATTCTGTAAATGAAGGGATACCTGACTGTTTTTGATGAATTATTATTTTAAATAAATTCTCTCTCCTTTCTTCATTTTGGGTGACTTACCAGAAAGAAAAAGAAAACCTCTTGACCTTTTTTAATGAATTATTATTTTAAATAAATTCTCTCTCATTTCTTCATTTTGGGTGACTTACCAGAAAGAAAAAGAAAACCTCTTGACATTTGGGGAAAAAAGTTTTTCCTGAGCTTGGTCATACTCTGGCACTCCAGTTCCTGTAGATATGTGCATCCCCTGCCCCCTCATCTGCTTCAGGACGTCACTCATATGTTGTCTTCCTGACGAGACCTTCTCTGGCTGTCCCGTCTAATGGGGTAACCCACACCCCACTTCCTCTCCCCTTTCTCTGCTTTGTTTTTCTCCTTAGCACTAATCACCATCTAACATATTACATATTCTATTGATTTATTTTTACTGTCTCAAGCACTAGAACATAGGCTTTAGGAGGACAGATTTTTATCTGTTTTGTTCATGCTATATTCCCAGTGTCTAGAACAATGCATAACACAGAGAATGAATGAATGAATTCTACAGAGTAGTCAGATAATAATGTTAACTTGAAATATTATATTTAAATTTTGGCTAACACATGCATAGAAATAAATTACTTCTGGGAGGCTATACAAGACACTGATAATAGTATTCATCTTGCAGGAGGATTTGAGGGGAAGAGTTACCTATGATTTCATAACTGCATGTACTAGTCACAGCTTTAGATCACTGAATTTTTTATTGGCACTTAGAGATGTCTGGGTGATGTGAATTATGGGCCACTTAAAATTATTTTTGTCATATACAATAGTAAAAAAAAAAGAATGTTTATTGAAAAAGTTTATCACATATATGTATAAAAATCCACACATATACAATGTGTTTGATGATACATACAGAGTTCATACAAAAAGATACATGTAATAACTCTTCTCCTTTTTGAGTGCTCAAAGACCTCATACTTACAGGATTAACAGATCTGGTGTAAGTGGTATGTTGGTCCCAAAGTACTTCCCAATAATCAGGACACTGAATACTGAAGATGGCAGTGTATTCTTACCACCTTATTTACACTAACAACATGGTAGCAAGTATTTCAGCCGGGGCCAAGCCTTGACACGCACTGCAGTTTTCGTTTGAATTTCAGGGCAAAGCTGTTATACAATCAGTATCTATCATGAGATTTCCTAAGAAAAATGAAACCGTGAGAACCAGAGTCCAGTCAGGCAAGTCAGAGAGTGGGTTGACAAAGCAGTAGAATCAAACTATTAAGAGCATAGTTGTTTAAAGAGTAATAAAATTCAGAGTGAAAAGCAGACATGGCAATTTAATTTGAAATAAATATTATTCTCAATGTAATTCAAGTCAGCCTGGGACCTGCGCCAGAAGTAATCTAAAGGGAAGTCTTGTAGATTTGATAGTTATTTTCTGGAGATGAGATGTGAGTCTGAAGTTTGGGAAAGGTGCCATAGAGTCCTTCTTGTACTTAGCGGTGGCCTGTAGTGATGAAGCACGGCAAATTTCCTAAAAGAAACCAGGGACAAGAGAAAGAAACACTGAAGGGACGGAGACTTGTTTTGAAGGAGAGAAAAGGAAGGAAGCACGAACCTCACGAGTCGTGCTGCCTGGATCATCCCGCAGCTCTCTTAACACTACTCGGGTATTTCGGTGTCTTTTCTCCCTTTTCTCTCACTCTCTTGACCACTCCATTGTCCAACCATGGGCTTTGATTTTATTTTTAATCTACCGAACACCAGCTGTTGCCACCTTCCTACTTAAGTGCTTACTTTAAATAGTCTGATCTCTAAAGCAAACATCGAGCACATGGAGCCACCACAGTATTTTGGAAGGAGAACTGGTCCGAAGGCCTGGGTCAGAATTCAGCTCTGCACGTTCCTAGCTGGACAGCCTGGGGCACGCTGCTGAACCTCACTTTTCTCTTCCTTAAAATGGAGATGATAAGACCTATCCTTTCTGCACAGAATGGTCAAGAGGTTCAAACTAGATAATGCAAGATGAAAAGCATTATATACAAATGTAAGTTAGTTTATGGTGATTTTGATGCTATTTACTATTGTCAGTGGAAAATGTGAGAAAAAAAGAGGAACTTGCTTAAGGAAAATAGCAGAATGCCTTTCATTACAGTTACTCTATGTCCAGCTGTAATAAAATCAGGCAGATAATGGGTACGTTCAGAAATGTTTTCAAGGATGCAAAACTTTGTTGCATTAGTACAATCACACATGTTGTATTTCATGAGGTTCAAAAACTGAGAGACAGTGAATATAATGTTATAGGTGGTCTTTGAAGATATTTCATGAGCTAAAGCTAACAAATCCAATTATGGCATTAAAAAAAAATGTGCCCCTAATCCAGCTTTTCTCTTCCTCTTGACCACTAAACTCCCTGGAAACAGGAGAACTAATAAGGAAAACTTGGGGAAAACTCTCAAGTACACTAAAAAGTACAATAGAATCTTCTTTTAATTGAAAAGGCAAATGGATGATGTTTCTACCATACTTTGTGTGTTACTATATATATATATGTCTATATAAATATAAAACAGGAATGTAGCAGATAAGGGAGAATAGGGCTGAGCTGGAAAATTGTTTTCAGGTAATTATTAAAAAATGGCCCATGAGACCACTAGGAACAAATACCCACAACACAGAATGATAAACCAAAATTACGTGTGAATACACCATGCTAGAGTACCCTCAGAGCAAACGTAAGCCCACGAGCATTTACTTTTCTTTAAAATGTGTTCAGATTTTGCCTAGTAAAAGTACTTGAACTAAACCTGTCATTGCCCTGCCCAAGTGTCTCTTTTAAGTGTTTAACAAGTTATGTGAAAGATCATAGTTTTTGATACAAACTCCACTAACCAGATCAGCATACTAAGTAAAACCAAATCAAAGAACAGAGAAAAAAAAAGCTTCAGACAAGCCTTTACGGTTGGCATCCAATTCTCATTTTGGCCTCAGTTTTGAACAAATCATTAAAATGATACCTGAGGGGACAGACCCAATCGGTCCAGTAAGCAGCCAAACACCCCTTCCCACTGTGCAGAAACAAGCGCAGACATTACCTTACACGTGAAGTCACCTCACCGCTTCCCAGTTCCCTTCCAGTAGCAAAAGGAAATTCGTAAAGGGCCCATCCCAGCACCTTTCTGCAGACAAAACACTGAGGACTGGGCCCTGCTGGGCGGGACCATGTAAGCATTAAAGTCCCTGGGCAGCCGGTCCAAAGCTGCTCAGACCTCTGGAGCCCCCAGGGTGATCAGCCTGGCTTTGTGGCAATACAATGGGGGCTAAACATTTCTCGTAACCCCTTAGATGCAAGAAAAATCTGTTTAGTTGCTCAGAATGATTTAGCCTAATACACAATAGGTTCTGGTTTGGTAATACCATTGTTTTAAGAAAGTACCTGCCATAATTTTTACCTATGGGCAGAAAATGTAAGGTGCTATATAATTTCTTCCTTTTTCTTAACCTATTAAGTCAAAATAGGTCCTTGTTTAAATTTAAGAAGTCCTGTCTGGTCATTGTTTAAATATTCTTTCTTTTACAGGATGCAATTCCCACTTGACACTGGCTTTGTTTATTATAGCATTAAAACACACTTCACATACCTGTGTAACAATCCTGGTGACTCACCACGGTCATTTCTATCTTTTTCCTTTCATGGCATCCTAGAATCTCTATTTGCTTCAATTAATTTCATGTGAAGATCTTAGTAAAAATAAATAAGTATTTTTCTGTTTCTTTTCCCCTATCTACTTAGTTCCCAGTTTTATTCCTCTTTTAATCTTCTCTGGTACCCACTGTCCTTTGTACTTAACTATCCAAGCTGTAAAAACTTGTAAATGTTGGTTTTTATTATTCTGGTAAGCCAGATATTATTGATCCACAAGTACACAAATAAAAATAATTAAGAGTGAGCAGGCATTTTCACTGAAAGCTAAATACATCTGGGTTATATTTCAGGTTAATAAGACCTCGAGAAGGGCCTGGGAAGTGTTCTAAAATGTAGTTTATATAGTAGGACTTCATTGTTGGTTTTGCCCCAAATCCTTAAGCCTGAAGTCTTTGCTCGAATTTCTAATTACTTTTCAAGCTTTAAGATTCTCTGGAAGAGCCTAAAAGAAGTAAGTTTATAAGTCATTCACTGGCAATGATAAAAGTTTAGAAAGTGTCCGCTTACCATGTTTTCAATTCCAGTTATTCACTTCCTAAGAACAAACCTAAAAATCTATTCCCCATTTATTACAGTGACTCTCATGAACAATGGGTGGATATATTTCTTTGAAGCTCTTTTAAGCACTTAAGACCTGCTTAGAAGAAGAAAGACTTTCTTCTCAAAAGCACAACCAACGTGTAACCTAGTGTTCTTCAAAGCATATTGTCAGGTGAACAGCAAAGACCTGCGCCACGTGACCTCCACAACCTGAGTTGGACAGCGAGGAATCCTGCCTGGGTCCCCTGCCCATCCGTTTCTGTGCCAAAAATGTCCTAATTAGCTTTCGATCACACTAATAAACAAGTTGAAAAACATAAAACGATGTCCCGATTTATTTCTGACTCTTTTAAAAGATAAAACAAGAAGAGGGGAAAAGCCTTTAAAGTTCTTTCCTCCGGAATACATATCTGCTGCTCTGTATACGTGTTATGGGTGGTACCAACTGATAGGAAGCAATGTGATGAGCTGTCCCAGTCGGCACACACTCCTGGAAACAGAAGCCAGCCTGGAGAGTATGACTTATACTTACTACCCCTTTTGGTATTTTCCAATCATTTTTTGGAGTGAATTTTTACAATTTAAATATTCCCATTGGAAACAGAAAGTGCCTATGTTTTTCTGTTCATATGTTAACATAACCTTCTCTTTTCCTACTTAGCTATTGCCACAGGTATAAAAAAGTTTCATGCGCCAATTTGAAAGAAGGTTGTATTTTAAAGAACAGTGTGAGAAATGCTTAAAATGGTGCTCTAGACTGTGATGGTGTTCTGAACAGCAAGGGCTTGAATGGAGGAGAGGGGTCTCATCATGCAGCTTGACTGGCTGAGGCTAATCAGAATTATTTCAGCACACCGCTCCGCTACGGCCAGACCCATTAAACGCTAAATGCTTCTGCAGGCCCATGTCTCCCTCTGTCTCCAACTGTGACCTGTTAACTTTTCAACAGTGGTTACTCAGTGGGCTACTCAAAACATTTTTTGGTAAACAGAGGTACTGGGCTTAACGGGCTGCTCAAAATCCACCATCAAATCTGTCATTTTATCACGAGAACGGGTGTTGTCCCACTTTAAAACAGCATCCTTGGGACTGCCATGCAGCTGGGGACCCTGTGAAGTAGTTCCTTCCTCTTGCAGTATTGATGGCTATTACACCTTCCACAGGGCAGCTCTGTCTTCAAAAATGTTAATTTTGGGTATCTCATCTTAAACTCACTAATTGTTAATCATGTGTTAATTCAGCCTGCTTAACACCTAATTCTTGAATAGGTAGTTCCATTCTGGGGACCGGACTGGGTGAGACAACTTTATGGCACCAAAATGTCCATTCTGCTTCCGGTTTCCCAGAGTCAATCTCACAGGCTGTCCAGATGTATCCATTTCTGGCGAGCAATTAGTTTTCTGCATGCTATGACTTGGTACCCATTTTAATTTAAGTACATAAGAATATTTGATGTGCTTTTTTACAAACATACTTCTACATGTACATGTAAAGGTATGTATCTAAATTTTGAATAAAATAGATACAATGAGAAATTTTCAGTTAAAAAAATTGCTTTCTATTCAAATGTTATAGTTCTGAATACCATAATGCTTGTGTAGACTATTCAAGCTCTGTGCCTCATTTTTCTCCTCTGTAAAATGGGAATAATATAATACCTTCTTCATAATTGCCATGAGGATTAAATGAGTTAATATTTGTAAGTCACTTAGAACAATGCCTGACACATATGTGAGTGTTTGTATTAAATAAAAATAAATCAGGTACCTTTTATGAATGGGAAATGAGCAAACGATTCTTTCAGACATTATTCCAGAATAAAAGAGTTCTCCCTTGAACTATTAGTTTACCTTCATGATCTTTATTTTTGTCATTTTTTATCAGGCTTTCATATTTGCCTAAATTCACATTCACCACCAGTTTTCTCCAACATTTGTTCTCCCAGTGCAGAAATGATGGATGCTTTTCTTTTGAATTCCCTTACTGGAAAAAAAAGGATGTCAATTAGCTGTGTCAACTGAATGTGAGATAAAGGATTTTGCTAAAGTAGCCTAAAAACTGAGTGGGAAAAATGAATGAACTAAGCGTTTCATTCCCTCCCTGAAATGCTATGCTATACTCACAAGCTCACAGGCACCCAGAGGCATGTTTCTCAAACATGAAAATCTGCATGATGGACACAAGTTAAGTGTCCTGTCATTTGGTGAAAGTGTTAAAAGAGCCATCTGTTTCTGTAAATACAACACAGAGACCTAGGAACCCCACAAATAACTGGATGGCACAGCAGACTGGCATCCTACTGTTTTTTCATAGTTTACTGATAGGCAAAATGCCAAGATTCTAGAAAGGCATTGTGATGCCAAGTTAAGGAGGGAGATCGAGAGAAAATGTTTTTGAGGCTAATGGGTACTTTTAAATACTTCAAGCGAACGGCAGAGATGGGTTTTCTTTCTGAATGTGTGTACCGTCAAAACCAAACCTCATTAATTCTCAGCTTTCTCTCTCTGGATCTCCTTCCCACTTCTGCGCCACCTTGTTTAGAGCATGCATAGATCTCACAAATCGTTCTTTTGTAAGAGCTCTGGTATTGTTGCAGTTAAGAATGATTCTGTAAGAAAAGAGTTTTTGCAAGTGGAAGTGATCAAAACAACTTTAACAGAAGTACTAAAATAAGCCAGAATTTCTTGTACACTATATCCTTGCAGCACTTTTTTTTTTGGCATCATTAATCTACAATTACATGTGCAACATTATGGTTACTAGACTCCCCACATCATCAAGTCTCCACCCCGTACCCCATTACAGTCATTACAGTCACTGTCCATCAGCGTAGTGAGATGCTATAGAATCATTACTTGTCTTCTCTGTGTTGTACAGCCCTCCCCGTGCCCCCGCCCCATATTATGCCTGCTAATCGTAATGCCCCTTTTCCTTGCAGCACTTTATATAGAGAACTCCTTTATGGCTACTCACATATCATGCAGATGTTATACAATGTTACACACTTTACTTAAAATGTATGTATAAATGCACTGCATTTAAATCTTAGAATTGTCTTTATATACATGAAATTTTATCAGAGAAGTCAAAGAATAGAAAAGCAATGACGTAATCATAACTGAAACTTGAAGGATGACAGGGGTAGAAAATGAGAAGAGAAGAAAAGGAGATCATAAGGAATAGAAAACATATTGGGGCTCAAAACATATGAAATTGCCATTTTGTAAGTCAAAAAAGGTCAAATAACAGTCATTTTTGGTGTTTCAACCTAACTACTTCCCTGAGACTCTGCAGATCCAGAAAACATCCAAATTATTTAATAGAAATACAGCCAGTGCTCCCAGATCAAATAATTTCCATTTCCATCACTGGCTGTCCAACAAGACTCATTACCATTTTCTGGAAGTTTCAGTTGCTATAAGGAATGGCCTCCCAAACAGCCACACATTGCTGATGTGTGTTCAAGTGTCAAAATAATTTTTCCTACCTCATCTTAATCATATATTTAAACACAAACACACACACACATACACAACCCTTTTCTAGCTGTTTCCCCTGAATACATTCCTGTTTAAAAATATACTACATGTAAGTTCATTTTTCAAAATGAATTTACTCCTGACATCTGAAAACTTATCTGGATAATGCCAAAGCAACTCATTCATAAAAATAAAATAGAAAGAGCTTTTTGATAATTCTACTGTAACAAAAGTACCCTAGCTGGAAGTCACGCATTTTCAAATCTTTTCTGAACTGTAAAATCCATTGTCTTAGAAAATTCCTTAATGAGTTCTCTTTCACAACTGTTGTTACAGTCATGATTTTGCCCCTTCTGCCACAATTCATCCACTCATCACTCATCCTTCCTTTTCTTAGACAACACTACAGGAAACAATAAAATTCTTCATAATCCCCCATTTCCAATGTAGCTTTCCTTACTGTTCTTGTTTGAATGTATGTGGTGTGTGTGTATAATTTCAATAAGGTTGCAATCTTGAAATTTTTGACTTTTGAAGTTAGCATTGTGTCATAATGTTTTTCATTTTACTAACAGTATTCCGAATAATAACGTCAAGTCAACACACAATATTCTACTGAAATGCTGTGCCGTAATTGTTATCATCAAACACCAAGTATTTTTTTTAATTTATTTTGGTATCATTAATCTACTATTACATGTGCAATATTACGGTTATTAAACTACCCCTTCATCAGGTCCCCCCCACCAACCCCATTACAGTCACTGTCCATCAGCATAGTGAGATGCTATAGAATCACTACTTGTCTTCTCTGAGTTGTACAGCCCTCCCCGTGCCCCCCCATTACATCTGCTAATCGTATTGCCCCTTTTTCCCCCTTGTTCCTCCCTTCCCGCCCATCTTCCCCAGCCCATTCCCTTTGGTAACTATTAGTCCGTTCTTGGGTTCTGTGAGCCAGCTGCTGTTTTGTTCCTTCAGTTCTTTTTGTTTATACTCACATATGAGTGAAATCATTTCATACTTGTCTTTTTCTGCTTGGCTTATTTCACAGAGCATAATACCCTCTAGCTCCATCCATGTTGTTGCAAATGGTAGGATTTGTTTTCTTCTTATGGCTGAATAATATTCCATTGTGTATATGTACCACCTCTTCTTTATCCATTCATCTACTGATGGACACTTAGGTTGCTTCCATTTCTTGGCTATTGTAAATAGTGCTGCGATAAACATAGGGGTGCATCTGTCTTTTTCAAACTGGGCTGCTGCATTCTTAGGGTAAATTCCTAGGAGTGGAATTCCTGGGTCAAATGGTATTTCTATTTTGAGTTTTTTGAGGAACCTCCATACTGCTTTCCACAATGGTTGAACTAATTTGCATTCCCACCAGCAGTGTAGGAGGGTTCCCTTTTCTCCACATCCTCGCCAACATTTGTTGTTGTTTGTGTTTTGGATGTTGGCCATCCTCACTGGTATGAGATGATATCTCATTGTGGTTTTAATCTGCATTTCTCTGATGATTAGCGATGTGGAGCATCTTTTCATGTGCCTGTTGGCCATTTGAATTTCTTCTTTGGAGAAGTGTCTATTCATGTCCTCTGCCCATTTCTTAATTGGATTGTTTGCTTTTTGTTTGTTGAGGTGCATGAGTTCTTTATATATTTTGGATGTCAACCCCTTATCAGATACGTCATTTATGAATATATTCTCCCATACTGTAGGATCTCTTTTTGTTTTACTGATGGTGTCCTTTGCTGTTCAGAAGGTTTTCAGCTTGATATAGTCCCACGTCTTCATTTTTGCTTTTGTTTACCTTGCCTGGGGAGATATGTTCATGAAGAAGTCATTCATGTTTATGTCCAAGAGATTTTTGTCTATGTTTTTTTCTAAGAGTTTTATGGTTTCATGACTTACATTCAGGTCTTTGATCCATTTTGAGTTTACCTTTGAAACACCAAGGATTTTTGAAAATTTTTTCTTAAATTGAAGTGAAAACATCTGTGTGGATGTGCGATCCCATGTTATTTTTTGAATGGTTGCATTATTTCCAGTGTGTGTAGTCACCTTTATATATTGCAATACTGGAAATTATCTTAAAATATTTTGGCCAATTCAATAGCTGCAAAACATGTTACTCTTCCCAGTCACAAATTATCATGTGACTAAGAGATTTCCATTGCCTATAGATGAAAATCCTCAGCCTGTTCCTCAAAATCCTTTGCAATCCAGCTCCTACCTATGACTCTGCATGCGTACTCCATGAGTCTTAAACACATACAAGCTCTTCCATCTAAACAGGTCCATGGTCTCAGCGTCAAACAGACCACCCGCGTTCCAGCTTTGCCCCTTATTGACTCTGTTTCCAGACACCACTCTTGGGATCTGCTCCTCACTCCTCTGTCTTTGTTTAAATCTCTCCCATCAGCGCCAAGATCAAGTCCATTTGCCCCCATGATGATTTAACTGCAGGACACAGTCTTCAGACTGTGCCTCTCTGACTTAGGCCTTATCACCTTCCACTTATCTTACATTTACTGCCTACTGTTTTTGGGTGATTTAGCTTTTAAAAATGTAATTGTCTCTTCTTCCCATCTTGAATTATAAACTATTTCTGTTAGCTCTAACTCCAAGCACTGCAACATGCACACAGTAGGGAGCTCCTGGCTGTGAGACCTAGCCGTGGCTGTCTGAACATGGCTATGTTTTCCTGCATGTGATTCTGTATATGCTCTTGTACATAATTTGACAAAAATTGATTAAATTCAAATAAAACCATCTCACCTCCCCACATACTGATTAGCATGAATAATTAATTCTCGGCTGCATGTCCTTCATTCTGTGTTGTCACTCCCCCACCTTCCACACCTCTTGTCTCTCCTTTAAGAGTCTCAATCATTCGATTATTTCCACCAACTTGTCTGTCACTGTTTTTCTTTTTCCCTAGAACTTTCCTCTTCCTCAGTTCTTCTGTCATGTTTCATTTCCTTTTCAGCTCATTTATTCTATACATTCTTAAAGCAGCAGAGTGGTTAAGAACTCCAGGGTCAGAGAGTATGGGGTTCAAACTCTGGCTCTGTCCCCTGACTAGTTTTTAACCTTAGGTCCTTTTGCCTCTTCAAAGTTCATTTTCTACATTTTTAAATGGCCCCATTAGTAGTAACCTACCTCATAAAGGCTCAAGTAAAAAAAATTTTGATACATGAAAAGCATGATCTTATTTATAGTAAATGCTTAATACTGTTAACTTTTAATAATCACTTTATATCTCAATCTCTTATAAATTCTTTATTTTAAAATTGTTACATCTCTATACACCATGATCAAGTGGGATTCATCCCAGGGATGCAAGGATGGTACAACATTCGAAAATCCATCAACATCATCCACCACATCAACAAAAAGAAGAACAAAAACCACATGATCATCTCCATAGATGCTGAAAAAGCATTTGACAAAATTCAGCATCCATTCCTGATTAAAACTCTCAACAAAATGGGTATAGACGGCAAGTACCTCAACATCATAAAGGCCATATATGACAAACCCACAGCTAACATCTCACTTAATGGTGAGAAGCTGAAAGCTTTTCATCAAAGATCAGGAACAAGACAGGGATGCCCACTCTCTCCACTGTTATTCAACATAGTACTGGAGGTCCTAGCCAGGGCAATCAGACAAAACAAAGACATACAAGGCATCCAGATTGGTAAAGAAGAAGTCAAATTGTCACTATTTGCAGATGACGTGATATTGTACATAAAAAACCCTAAAGACTCCACTCCAAAACTACTAGAACTAATATCTGAATTCAGCAAAGTTGCAGGATACAAAATTAACACACAGAAACCTGTTGCTTTCCTATACACTAATGATGAACTAACAGAAAGAGAAATCAGAAAAACAATTCCGTTCACAATTGCATCAAAAAGAATAAAATACCTAGGAATAAACCTAATGAAGGAAGTGAAAGCCCTGTATTCTGAAAACTACAAGACACTCCTAAGAGAAATTAAAGAGGACACTAACAAATGGAAATGCATCCCATGCTCTTGGCTAGGAAGAATAAATATTGTCAAAATGGCTATACTACCTAAAGCAATCTACAGATTCAATGCAATCCCTATCATACTACCAACAGCTTTCTTCAAAGAACTGGAACAAATAATTCTAAAATTCATATGGAACCACAAAAGACCCCGAATAGCCAAAGCAATCCTGAGAAGGAGGAATAAAACAGGGGGAATTACGCTCCCTGACTTCAAGCTCTACTACAAAGCCACAGTAATCAAGACAATTTGGTATTGGCACAAAAACAGACCCACAGACCAGTGGAACAGAATAGAAAATCCAAACATTAACCCAAACATATACAGTCAATTAATATTTGATAAAAGTGCCTTGGATATACAATGGGGAGATGACAGCCTCTTCAGCAGCTGGTGTTGGAAAAACTGGACAGCTACATGTAAGAGAATGAAACTGGACTACTGTCTACCCCATACACAAAGGTAAACTCAAGGTGGATCAAAGACCTGAATGTAAGTCATGAAACCATAAAACTCTTGGAAAAAAACATAGGCAAAAATCTCTTGGACATAAACATGAGCGACTTCTTCATGAACATATCTCCCCGGGCAAGGGAAACAAAAAGCAAAAATGAACAAGTGGGACTATATCAAGCTGAAAAGCTTCTGTACAGCAAAGGACACCATCAGTAGAACAAAAAGACATCCTACAGTATGGGAGAATATATTCATAAATGATGTATCCGATAAGGGGTTGACATCCAAAATATATAAAGAACTCATGCACCTCAACAAACAAAAAGCAAATAATCCAATTAAGAAATGGGCAGAGGACATGAGTAGACACTTCTCTAAGAAGAAATTCAGATGGCCAACAGGCACATGAAAAGATGCTCCACATCGCTAATCATCAGAGAAATGCAGATTAAAACCACAATGAGATATCACCTCACACCAGTGAGGATGGCCAACATCCAAAACACAAACAACAACAAATGTTGGCGAGGATGTGGAGAAAAGGGAACCCTCCTACACTGCTGGTGGGAATGCAAATTCGTTCAACCATTGTGGAAAGCAGTATGGAGGTTCCTCAAAAACTCAAAATAGAAATACCATTTGACCCAGGAATTCCACTCCTAGGAATTTACCCTAAGAATGCAGCAGCCCAGTTTGAAAAAGATAGATGCACCCCGTATGTTTATCGCAGCACTATTTACAATAGCCAAGAAATGGAAGCAACCTAAGTGTCCATCAGTAGATGAATGGATAAAGAAGATGTGGTACATATACACAATGGAATATTATTCAGCCATAAGAAGAAAACAAATCCTACCATTTGCAACAACATGGATGGAGCTAGAGGGTATTATGCTCAGTGAAATAAGCCATGCCGAAAAAGACAAGTATGAAATGATTTCAATCATATGTGGAGTATAAGAGCAAAGAAAAAAACTGAAGGAACAAAACAGCAGCAGACTCACAGAACCCAAGAACGGACTAATAGTTACCAAAGGGAAAGGGACTGGGGAAGATGGGTGGGAAGGGAGGGATAAGAGGAAAAAAGGGGCAGTATGATTGCAGATGTAATGTTGGGGGGCCATGGGGAGGGCTGTACAACTCAGAGAAGACAAGTAGTGACTCTATAGCATCTCACTATGCTGATGGACAGTGACTGTAATGGGGTTGGTGGGGGGGACTTGATGAAGGGGGTACTTTAATAATCATAATATTGCACATGTAATTGTAGATTAATGATCCAAAATAAATTATATAAAAAAAGAATACTGAGGAGAAGCTAACAAAAGAATAAGTGATTAAAAAAAAAAAGAACATGGGATGTGAACAATTTCCAGGGATGTGTTGTTCTAATTTGTCTGATTTTTCGCATAGTATTCAAGATCAAATAGACAACATTCACCATGTTATTGATAAGTTTTCACAAATGCCTGGACTGTTAAATTGGTTTTCTTTGTTTCACTGCATATGGCCTATAATTGTAGGTCTAATACTGCTTTACATTTGTATTCCTGTTCTCCTAGTGTGTGTGCAGAAGACAGTTGTTGGTCTTTTAAAGCCAATACAAGCATATGCTACTTTTCAAGAATTAACTTCAAGAAATAAGTGATTCCTTTTAAACAACTTTGTGAAATCATATACTGATTCCCCACCTGCATTTGCTGCAAGAAAATAATCATGTATATTGTGATTTTATCCAGAATTACAGCTGCTGGCTGTCCTCTCTTTCATATTTTATCTCCCTGTTTGGTCCCAGGAGATGGTTGGTTAGCCAGAGACGGGTAAGATTCCTCATGGGAGGAACAACCTAAGACAGGCACAGTCGCAAGGGACCTCAGGTGAGCAACGTGGGGGGCAACTGAGGTGAGGCATAGAACCTCACCCCTCCAGACGAGAGAGACATTGCCTGTGACAAGCTATGTCACAGGCCGAGCCCAGCTAATCATTATTCTGGTACCTCCCACAAATATATGCATATGCATTTGTGTCGATTAAAACAAAAAAGGGGGAAATGTGGGATTCACTTATAATTTAAGTATAAAAATCATATGAATAATCATAGCTGACTTGATTGATTATAGTAACTGAATTAGTTTCTCCGATACGACTGCTTTTGCATTGTTCACCCTGTGGGAGCTGGTTCGCTGTATTGGAACTTGTTCGTTGCATGGTGAGCAATAATGTCTTGTGTATTGAAAAGTTGTCAAGAGAAAAAACTTCAAAAGTTCACATCGCAAGAAAAAATAATTTGTAACTGTATGTTGAAGGATGTTAACTAAACTTACTGTGATAATCATTTCACAATAAAAAAAATGTAAAAAAAAATTGTTACATCTCCCAATCACTCCTTATTTTCCTAGTACTTAGCACATAAATCTTCACAACCTTCTTTTTCCTTTCTTCATTATTGAATACTTGAAAAAGAAAATGGAAAACAAGTGGAATTAATTGTAAAGAAAAACAGTGCTATGAAATGATTAACAGAATAGAAAAACTAACCTGCTAGCAACTTTGTTTCTCTTTTTCCAGGGCTCTCTTTTATCTAGGACTCTTCATTAGCTTTTTTCTTTTCAAGTTCACTGTGTATCTTCTATTTCATAAACATATTTCATACATGTATTCATGCCTGCAAAGTGTACACAGTTCTGGACTCCTTTTATTCATAATGCACGTTTGATTGGCACTTCTAAAGCCCATTACTGTACAAAGCCCTCCTTTTTAAAGTGATAAAAACATCATAGAGGAAACGGGAAAATGATGAAATGTCTGTCCATCTCTGAGAAAGAATCAGGGAAGTCTTCCCAAGTGAAGCAAAGCTGAAGGAGGAACCAAGCCTGACCACGAATGAGAGCCAATCAATACTGGGTTTTGCTACCTGTAATCAACGTGGAAGGTGACAGGCATGACGAGATCACAGTCCTGCCTGAGATGATACACCTGACATGGAGGCGTGACCCACTGGACTGCTTGTGCCTGTGAATGACACACACCTGAAAACGGGGCTTGCTCCCAACATCACCCTCCTCGCTGGGCTTCTTTCAATTACTTTAAAGTAAAAATAAATGATATCAGTTATCAAAAAATAATAAAACAGTATGCCCTGGATATATTTAGTACTTTATATAGGATGAGGAATGAGAAATGGGGAAATTTGACCACTTTTCTATTTATAGAATAGGACATGATTTTATAATAAAAGGTGGCATTTATTGTATCCTACCACTGTTTAGGCATATGTACATCATTAACTCATTTAATCCTTACAATGACACGGAGATTATATTTCCAATTACTACTGCTGTTTTACAGAAGAAGACACCAAGGGTCAAAGAGGTTAAGTAACTCACCTAGTCAGCAAGAAAATGGTGGAGCTGGAATTTGTTAGTGTACAAAGCTCTGTTAGCGGTTGGTGTGTGTGCATTCCTGCAGACCACAGGTATCAGAACACGAGACAGTGCGTTCAACGTCAACTTGACCATGCCGCTCAAGTCATACATAACTAACAACTGGCTTTATAAAGCAATCAAGGCTTCTGCCACCAATGTATTTTCTTTCACAGGAACGATAGGAGATTTTATATTTTGTATTTTTATATTTTATTTTATAACATAACGAAATAGAAGACAGAAGAGTGGAGAGTTCCCCTTTCAGTTCCTTGCCCGGCTGGTTCATGTCCCATGAAATCTGTTTCGCCAGCCTCTTTTTTTTCCTTCTAGTTTTTACTGCAAAGACAAGGGGTTGATTGGCTGGCTGCCAAATAAGGGAGAGTGAGTTAGAGGATGCCCTGGAGATCTCAGATTTAACTGTTTTGCTCTCTCTCCTCTCCTTTAGATGTGGAAATCGCTCAGCTGCTTATCTCACACACAAGTCTTCAAAGGTCCGGACAGAATTTCGTCCCTGCCGAGCTCACTCGAGTGTGGAATGAAAATGCTCCTTACTGGTTTTCAGGCTTATTTTTATCTACAGTGGAAGTGCAAAAGTCAGTACTGGTGTAAACCGGCTGCACAGTATCCTCCCATGCCTCCAATGACATTCCTGGGAAAGATCACAGCTCACACCCAGGATGATACAGGACTTGGTGTCTCTCTATTAATGGTCCTCTGCTGTCTACCTTTGCTGCTGAATTCATTTTCCTTTTTTCCGTGTTTCCACAAGCAGCAGAAGGGGCAACCTCAGTTGATGGGAACTAACATCAAGAACCAAAGCATATTTTCAATGACCTATCTTTAAATCAAAACACTAATTCTGAAAATGCCCCTCTTCCATCTATTTGATTCGACATGACCTCACACACAAATGGAACCCCATAGACCCCTTTTGTTCTGGTCTATATGAGCTGCTTGCAGTCCATGACCTGTGCTTCATTAAGTGATGTCTCTCTAGTTCAAGGTTTTGCTGACCTTATTTTCGATAGTTAATTACATATTTAAAAGGTTATCTAAATCCACCCAACTCATTTCCATAACTGAGGAGGGCAATCCACGACAGGCTCTTAAGTGTCTTCAACCCTCAAATACCACTTTCTGGCTGTCCAATCCAATTGGAAGCTCTTTGTGACAGAATGTCTGTCATTTGGTGTATTTGTACCCATTTGTACGGATATACTCAGAAGGCTGTATGCAGTGTTTACAAATATATAATAATAAGCATAGAAGGCTTTTAAAAGGATGCATACTGGAGAGATTGGCTGATGAAACATCATCTGTAGGAATTAATAGCTGAAACTACTTGCCTTTCAAACAGTACGTGTTGAATTCTTTAAAATCCTGGGTGCTGATTGCAAATATATTTAAAAGTTATCAGACATTCCTGATTTGCCTTCCACATGCTCAATATGCTAGCCAATCACAAGGTTTTCCAGATCCTTCTAAGGTGCATAAGAAGCTTAAACATGTTCTAAAGCATTTTATGAGGAAACAGAACCTAAATCTATGCAGGCCCACTAAACAAGCTCACTCATCATGTAATACATCTTAAAATCCTCTAGACACATTGAAAATCAAGTAAAGAACTGAACATAGAATCATTTTTACCTAAAAAATAACTTTCATACTTCTTAAATAATTATAAGTAAATAACCGCAAACAGTTAAAGTGATTCCTTTCTAAATTAAGAGGTAGTTTTAGTTAAGCTAAGTATATAAGAGATAAAATTCTTAAGAGGGGCTTTTCTGTTAAGTTATTAATAATTCTGTTAAGTGATAATAAAAAATAAACATTTTGTATTATAGTGCAAAACTGGTCAACACATCTGATGTTTCCATAACTCATTTTTTGCTGCTATGGAAAGTCACAGCAGACTTGCTCTCCTAAAGTGGCAGACGTTCAGGCCAATTAACAGGAAAATTCAAGGAACTATTTATAGTCTTTAGTACTACTGACATTTTGTTCTATTAAGTGCCAATTCCCTAGATATTTATGGAATGACTATTGTGTGAAAAGTGCCATTTTAGGGACTATAGAGCGTTGATAAGAATTTTATAGTGGGAAGAGTCATAGAAATTATTTAGCTTACATTTCTTATTTTACAGTTGAGAAAAATCAAAGTAGACACAATCGAAAGCTGGGTATGATTATAATTAAGTCTTAACCTTATTTCTAAACAAAAATACATTTTAAAAATCAGGGTACCGTGCTTGCTGCTTGTAATAACTTGATAAAGGACACGATTAAGGATGGAGGAGAGGGAGAAGCCCAGAAGGAAGGTCTGACTCTATTGGACGGAGAATAGGATTAGACTGAATCTATGGAAGTTTTCACCAAACAAATCAACAGTACCTGATGAACTGGGGATGAGGAATGTGGACCCCCTGACAGATTTTATATTTTGTAAAGAAGAAAAAAATGGAATGAGAGATAAATTCATATGGGAAAACTGATCATTTTACTGTTTCTATTATGCATGGACATAAAAGAGAAGAGGAAGGAGAGTATAAAAGTCTGGATTCCAGATTCAGCTCTGAAAAGCAGTGATCTGTATGATGCTGGCAAGTTACTCTACCTTTCTGGGTTGAAATTTCCTCAGTTATTCAGTGAAGTGTTTGACTATGTGCTTACAAAGATTAAATCTAGCACAAAATTCTATGGGAAGAGTTTTGTCTCCAATTAAGAACCTAAGTATTGAAGTTGTTCCAAAATAGTCATGCACATTCTCATAAAATAGTGAATTATATATTTGAGTTTTTATGAAGCTACTGATACATTGAGATTGATCTAATTATTTTCCCCAAATCTCCCTGAATGCTGATCATTGGCTCCCTGATATGGACTAAATGCTGTGTCCCCCACAGTCCCTGTGCTGAGGCCCTAGACCCCCAGTGTGATGGTATTTAGAGGTGGGCCCTTTGGGTGTTAATTAGGTCATGAAGGAGGGTCCTTCATGAGTGAGATTTGTGCCCTTTTGAGAAGAGACACCACAAGAGATGGCCTCTTCTTGGTCATGTGAGGACACAGAGCTAAAGTGGCCGTCTGCAAGCCAGAAGAGACAGACCAGGAATCAAATCAGCCAGCACCTTGACCTGGACTTCCGGCCTCCAGAACGGTGAGAAATAAATTTCTGTATTTAAGCCATCCAGACCATGGTATTTTGTTATAGCAGTTGGAACAGACAAAGACAATCCCCAAATCCTATGCCATACCCTGGAAGCTGCCTCAGTCCAGTAAATCTAGAAGAGGGGATGCGTCTGGGTGAGCCCCGGGGTTGAAGATGGGGAGCAGATAAAAGCAAGCCAGGCCAACTGCTATACACCATAAGCACTACTGTTGGGCATTAAGCATGAGACAAGAGATTTTTATTAGAAAGGTTTCTTTGATGGCAATGTGGAAAACAGGATGGATTTGAGAAATTGCTAGGGATACTAGCTGTGGTAGTTCAGGTTAAGAAGTTATGCGGTGGGGTTGGAGAGAAGACAACGGCTGTGGAATTATTTAAGAGGCAGCGTCACCATGACTCAGGAGTAGAAGGAACTTAGTGGTTAGTGGTATCCAACCCAATCCTCTTATTTTACAGATAAGAAAGGTAAGGGCTAGACAAATAAATATATTTGTTTAAGAGTCTAAATTTAACTAGTGGCAGAACTGAAACTAAAATTTAAATCTCCAGATCTCCAGTGTTCCCCCCGACCCAGTATACTTTTTTATACTTTAAAATGTTTTTCAGGGGAAGGAGGCACATTATCCTCCTTAGCATTAATTTTCTTCATTATGAAACATCAGCATAGACTAAACATTCCACATGTCATCATCATTCACTAATCCATTTTTCTACTCACTACATGGTCAGCTAGCTGGTTAATTACATTAAGTTGATTAAAAAATACACAAATTTATTTTGAGACTTAAATATTCCTTCCTCTCACTTTCTACTTAGTTGTAAGTAGAGAATAAAAAGTATTTGGTTTTAATATCACCTCTTAGAGTGATGGTGTTTTTCTGGCCAATATACGTGAGATTTGAAAGATTAAGTGACAGAAAGCTTTTTAACATCCAGAGCTGTGCTGTTCGATCCAGCAGCCACTAAGCTCTTGAAATGTGGTTAGTCTGCACTGAAATGTCCCGTATGAGAACATATATGCTAGATTCTGAAGATTTAGTATGAAAACAGAATGTGAGATATTTCATTAATTGTTTAATATTCATTACAGGTTTAAATAACATTTTAGGTTTAATGGCTTAAATAAAACATCACATAAATTTTATCTGTTTTTATCTTTTTAATGTGGCTACTAGAAATTTAAAAATTACATGTGTCTAATACTGTATTGCTGTGGACTCCACTACTCCAGAAATTCTTACCCTATTTTGAGGAAGTAGGGCATTCCTAAACAACATCATAGCTGCCAGATGCATTGCACGGTATAAGAGGCTGGGGAGATAAATTCTGTCATCCAGTCAGGAATCAGGCATCATTCTCTCAAAACCCAAGAAGAAAATCCCAATAAAATAAAGTTCTGGCTTTCGTCTGAAATTCTAGAATGAGAACCATCCCGAGGATTTGATTAAAGAGGACCTTCTAAAGATATACATTCTGCAACTGGTCTTTAATTCTCAAACACTGCAAGTTCATAAGTTGAACTAGTATCTTCCTAATTCTAAGGGATCCAGAATATGTCTAATGAGGGATCCTTTAAACCAGAAACTCTTGCTTTTCAGGATAGAGGCTAACAGAAAGTTTTGAGCTGCTTCCAAAATCGTGAGGAATGCCTCAGGCTGGGCGCACGAGGAGCTCTCCTTGGTACTGAGAGCTCTGCCGGGGTTTGAGGTCAGTCTTGACCCTGCCTGCAAGCTGAACTCCTCTGCCTTGGCCCTGCCCGAACATCCCTAACGCCAGACACCGTCCATACCTCAGTCATCACACTCACCATGTTCTACAAGGGTATATTTATGCATTCACTTCTCCCACTGGATTTAGCTCTTTGAGGCTAGCAACAGCATTCTGTATTCATCGTTGGACACCCAGTACAAAGACTGGTACAGAGTAGGTACTCAATAAATGAATAAATGCCTAGATAATACCTGTACACAATGTTACTTTAATAAATGCCTAGATAATACCTGTACACAGTGTTACTTTATGACCTGCTATCTGCTATTTCTCATCTGCTGGGCTACACCAAGTACAGGGGAGGCTTTAATAAAAAGACTTGAGATGTAATTTCTTTTGCAGGTAAAGATGATGATGAGTGAGTGAGTGAGTGAGTGAGTGAGTGTGTGTGTGTGTGTGTGTGTGTGTGTGTAGCACAATAGAAAATTCCAGAGGAGGCGAAGAGAAAGAGCAGAGACTCAGAGGGGTAGCAGGAAGGGATGCTCAGAGCACAGCAAGCTCTATCAAGCTGAGCTTGAGGGCTGTAAGGGCTGCTCCTTAGTCCCTATCTAGCAACTAAGGAGATTGTTTTCCTTAGGCAATGAATAAGATCCCCAGAAAGCTTTCATTTAGGGGACTGATTGGATAAAAGGAGTATTTTAGGGAACAGTCTGCTGTGGGGGACAGGATCAAAAGAAAATCAGCAATTAAGAAGCCACTGGGGTAATGTGTAAAGCCCATTGGGTGAAAAGCTCCTTGGGCTTGATTTTGTGAATAGAGTTCACATAGGGTAGAATTGGGAAGTCTTCAGGGGCAGCCGAGGGGTGTGTAACCCATCTGATGGGAGGGTTTTATTGGTAAAGAGCATTTGGGAAAGTTTTGCTACATGATGGGAAAAAAATCGCTATGCACAAAAACCTAGGTACAACCCACATTCTTTCTCAGAAATTTCATGGTTGGGCTGATGAATGTTACCCTATGGCCCAGAGACCTCCAGCCTACCGTGTTTTAGGGAGGATGCATTTTACCTTTATTATGACTCTAAGCCTCTCGGTTCTTCTGATTTTTTGCATTTTCAAGTCACTATCCTTGTTATTGCTCTTCAAGTGTGTACTTAGTTATTAACTCAAATATTGTTCTTAGGCAATGATCTGATCTATTTCTGGACCCTGTTTGCTAAATATTTTATCCTTTTATTATGAGTAGTTGGACACCAGTTTTGCACGAACAGGAAGCACTCCCTTTCACCCTAAGAACATTTCTTATCGCAGTCTTTCTATTTCTAAGCTCTAAGCCACAATAGTCTCTCACCTGGATTGTTACAACAGCTTCCTAGCCCATTACCTGTTTTTACCCTTATTCCTATACAGAGGTCACAGTGAGCATTTAGAACAGACCCAGATCATATATACTGCTCAGAACCTTCTCACAGTTCTTCATCATATTCAAGACAAGATCCAAATGCCTTGCCACGGCTATGAGGGTCTGCATGACTGGGCCCTTGCTGACCAAAGGCATCCCTACCATTTACCTACTGCTGGCTATGCTTTACCCATAACAGCTCCTTTAGTTCCCTGGACCTACCAAGCTCTCTGCCCTCTCAGGGACTTTATACCCGCTGGTCCCCCACTGGACACCCCTCCCTCAGATCCCCCAATGTTTCAATCCTCAACATTCAGGTCTCTGCTCAAATGTCACTTTCTCAAAAGCCTACCTCTCCACCTCCCACCATTCTCTTTAAAGGGCATTCCTCCCTCACTTCCTTTCCTCCACGGTATTTATTACCATCTAAAATGATTGTTCCGCTATCCTGAGGTGCGCACTGTAACAGACACTGCCAATGTCCCTCCACCATCTTTCTGGCACTCGTCCCTCCAGGCACACTGATGGCTTCCTACTGTAAGCATCTGCCCTCTCCACCTGAGGACTTCCCTGGGCTGTTGCATCTCTGTGCCCGGCAGGCCCGAAGAATGGGGAGTTAACACATTGAGTGAGTTGACAGCTCAGCCGTGACCAATAGGAGTTGGGACATAAATGTCCCAGTCTCCTTACCACTTGCATGGTACAATAGTGAGGCATATCTTAACCCATCTCCCAAAGCTCTTGGTGGGATTGAGTTCCAGTTGTCCACAGTGGTTACCTGCTCGTTATTACACCCTGATTGGCTTTCTCTTTTTCCTTCTCACATTAGCTTACCTTCTTTTCTTTTTCTTCTCTCTCTTTCTCTCTTTTTACAATTTAACATCTTTGAATTTAGAACAACCTCTGAGTAGATGGTGTGTCATAGTTTAGTTGGTAGCATTTTTCTTCCATGGTGTTACATAAAATAGATTACTTTCAGTTACCTGTTGATTGGGACCCCCAATCAAATATATGCTACCTGCAGAAGCTTGTCTGGTCTGTTTTGCTCTCCTCTATATTCCTGGCATACTGAACAGTGTCTCACACAGAACAGATGCCTTATTAAAACCCTAGACCAAGTATAGCGTTGAGATGGTAGTATCGTTTCCTTTCAGGATCACAGCTCACTCCCCAAGAAGATGCGACACCCAAGTCCCTTACAGAACAGACCAGCTTCATCACTGGACTATGCAGGACCAAGAGGCGATGCTGGTAGCTGCAAGGAGCAACAGCGCCCTGGCACTGGTGGGACGAGGATCTCTCCACGGAGCACAGTATTTTGGACAGACGTTAGAACTGGAGTGCCTAAGACCTCACAGTTATTTCACTTTAGTTTTTGACAACTCAGAAGGAGGGATGAACCCACAGAGGGAGATACTGGGCTTAAGGCTATAGGACAGGCTTACACAATAGAGATGAAACAGAAATTGTACCTCAAGAATGTAAAGCACTTTTCTCAATAAGCTATTAAGGTTATTTTTGGATAAGATGAAAAATAAGCTTAACAAAAGAAAATATGTGTGTTTTTGTATTTCCAGTGCAAAAACTGCAGGGCCATTGTGTGGACTGTAAGGCCCATTAGTCATCCATAGCAAAGCCCCTAAAAGACAATCTCACATAAAGTAGACAGCTGTGCCGTCACCCCAAGAGGGCCTCGGGGCCTCAGGGACCCTCTCAAAGCACAGATTAAAAGACCACTCACTCCCTGGTTGTGGCGTCATTAGTGCCTGAGTGGCACTAATAATAAGGCCTCCATTACACAGATTATTATTATTATTGGTAAGAATAGTCTGTGCCGTAAGAACTGATCTGAGACTATGTCTTTCTACACAGGTCATCAAAAGCTTGCAAATGTAGCTTGCCATGCAGTCAAAATTGTGAATTTTGCTAACTTGGAACACAAGATGTTGCATCCTATCACCAAATCCCTGGAGTCCACCAGTCCATTAAAATAATGAGACTTGTAATGTTTCCCTTGCAATATTAAGAGCTTCTTAATTACTTAATCTCCAGTGGCATACATATAAATTTTATGCATAATCCAATCAGAGACTGACGGAATAGTGCTCTGTGTTAAAGTCAAAGAGAATTTTCCTTCATAGGTGACACTAGGTTGGCCAGAAAGGAAATACGGGGTCTTAGGTTTGCCTGGGTGTCAGACAGGCTGCTCTGCCTTTGGTGCGTGCTTTCACACTTACAGGTCTATGGAGGAAATAGATTTTTCATGGGACATTTTTGGGAGAGGCTATGAAAAATATCCGCATATGGGACTAATGTTATAACCGTCCAAAATTTTTACTCACAGTGTTTTACTTCACAGCTACTGGTAGTAGATATGAGTCACATTTGGGAGCATTGCTTAGACAGGCGGATGGTAATTAATAAGAAGGACGTATTTACATACATGTGCTTTCTTTTTTAAAAACTGTATTTTATACACTTTGCAATGTCTCCCATACTCTGAAACTATTCCATATTTCTATAATAAGAAAATGCAATTGAAAATAGAGAAAACTGATCTGTCAAATATACAGCTCCACTTACATTTTGTATTTCTTTTTAACTAAAATAAATTTTATTTTTATTGCCTTTATGCAAACCTATAAATATTTTGGCTCATCAAGAAAGCAATGAGGCTCAGAATATAATCTGAAGATGGAGAATAATGGTGGCTACTTTTTACTGATGATCAACTTTTGTTCCCTCTTTGGGGAAAAATCTGTACCTTCCTAAACATTCTGATCTCAGTAAAAAACATGACCCAGTTGTTTAAATAAAAGAACCTAGGAGTCATCCTGAATTTTTCTCTTTTCCCACACCCATTTCTCTATAGTAGCCACAAACAGCTGTAAAACTAAGTTTAAAAAAAGCCCAAACATTTACCCATACAGCTAATCCACCAGCAAATCCCACTGACTATGCTTCGAAAATATATAGCAAATTCATCCATTTCTCACCAGCTCTGCTGTTATGACCTTAGGCCAAGCAACTACTGTCGCTTGCTTTGAAGACAGAAACAGCCTCCACTTTGGTGTCCTGGAGTCTCTTCTCTTCATAGCACCAGAACCATCTCCTTTAAATATAAACCACATCATGGCACTCCATTCTGGAAATCTTTCACGGATTTTCCATGTTCTTTTATATGGATTTATTATCTGTCCCTCACTACTAGAATACAAACTTCTTGAAAACAAGCATCTCTTATTTTCTACTATGTCCTCACCTCCCAGAACACATGGCAGGTATGCAACAATTACCTGTTGAAAGAATGAATGAATGAGTTCTTCACCAAGTGCTACGCATATGCAAAGCATTTTACATGCATTGTTGTTTTTCATCTCCACAGCTACATGACACAGGAACTACCATTTTCTCGACTGTACTGAGAAACACTGGGTTCATAAACAAGTATGTGGCAGGAGCTTTATTTTGCAAACAACATTACAAGTATAATGTGTACGCTTTCTGGGCTTTAGGGTTTTTGCCATTTTTAAAGCTGTTCCAAGATTTTCATTGTTCTTAAGACCTTTCATAACAGGATAGTATTGAAAAGGTTTCTATTGTTAAGTAGGCCAACATTTTAGCAAATTGGAAATGCTTTTATTTTGCACTGGACTAGAAATGCACTTATATAATTATACAATTAGCCATATGCAGGAAGGTTTCATTCTCCTGCCTTCAATAAGAGCATCTCCTCAGTTGATTAAATCAATCATAAGTATCGAGACCTAAACAATTCTCTGGGATTTAAAATATTATTCCCTTGGCTATCAAGGTGCCCCCCCGCTGACCCTGGTAAAGGGTGTGTATGGTAGGGAACGGTTGGGGGGAAGCCCTATTATCCACAAGGACTGGCTTGTCCTGACAGACTGTGAAATCTCAGGAATGAATCTCCTAAATGAAATCTTAATAAGCCAATGATGAAAATCACAAATACTCCTTTTCCCCAGCCAAATGTCCTTTGGCTAATTTTCTTTTTGAGGATTCGAAAGCTTTCTGTCACGTTCTCATATTCCTCTATAAAATAATTTTTTAAAGGGGGAGGGTGGAGATGTTGGCTTTAGTTTTTTTGTAAGTTTCATACAGAAGCTTTGCCAAAGTCAGTGATGTCGAATTCGCATTGACATACCGATTCCCATGATCCATAATGCACTGGCCCCTCCTGAAAGCTTCCGTCCCTTGAGCTTGAGCCAGGCTTTCATGTCCAATGACTGCATAACCACCAGATCTCTGCTTGTTTCAGCTGCCGCATGCTCTCTGAACACTGTAAGTCACTCCTTTCTGTCTAGGGGAGTCTGTTTACCTTATTAGCAAAACCAACAGAGTACCGCCTCTGGGCACATCAATGCGCCAGATGTCTTGGTTGGGAATTACTGCCTAAGGACAGAGTCTGACGGCACCGCCAGGGTGAGGACATCATAAACCCCCAGGAGTTGGAGGATTATATTGGGGGAAATGACTTAACAGACTGCACAACTGCTTAAAAATCATTCCTAGAGCTGTCATGTTTTTCAGGTTTGCAGAAATATGTTTATAAGCTCAGGACTTGGCTGACAGCCACCAAAATTTTTTATCTCCTGTCATATTTCTTCTCGTTCATTATACCTTACAAGTAAAACTTAGCATATATTAGAGATTTTGAAAGATGCTGAAATGGCTACCCCCTCCCCAAATATTCCCCACTGCCCCACACCCTTAATTAATCCATCCATCCTGCTATCTCCCTATCTATCCATCCATTCTCTTCCATCTATACGTCCATCCATAATGTAAGTCTCGCCTTGAATAGATCTTACAGGATAAAGTGGGAAGAGGATGCTCATAAACAGTGCCAGGCACGTTGTAAACACTCTACAAACACAGCAATATAATTACAATAAAATCAAGTGGAAGTGAAGAGCGCCCTAAGAGAAATACAAAATGGTGCCACCGAGACAGGTGTTTCGAGAAGGATGGCTTTTGATAATGGAATTTGAGGGAAGATCATTTGACACATGGTGATTGGCCATGGGGGATTGGAAGACATTCCTGGTTGAGGGAAAAGTGAAATCAGAGAAGTAGGAAAATGTGGTGAAAGTGAAGAAGAAAGAGAATTCAATTGTGCTGGATGATAGGTCATAGAAGGGAATAACAAGAGACACTTGGAAAGTTATGTATATGTCAGATTTGCAAAGTAGTTAAAAAAAAGTGCTTATTCAAATGCAAGATGTCATAAATATCCAATTACCCAAAATGGTTAAGAAATGAGGAAATCCAGTTAAATCAATTATTTTCATCTCTAGAAGTTACCATATAAACTTCACATTGCTTATCTATCAATGTCAAGCAATTATATAAAAAGATCCAAGCACTGATATACTATAGAGTTTAATTATTTTTCATACTTCGGGAAGTAGTATAAGATCTTATGCCTCAATATCACTATTATATCTTTCAATCATCAATATGCAGAGTTTGATGAAAACACACTCATTATTTGAGCTTTGAGGTTGACACTGCTCCAGATAGATGGGGCTTAACAGGATTGTTATTTTCACACAATCTCCCCTAGGTTTTTGATATTCTGCCCAGACCTCACTGCGGTACAGTTAGCACCCGCTCCTCCTGGCAGCAGCTGCACAGAGCCACGTGTCCACACCTCCCCCTGCTCCCGCTGTGCCCTCGTCCGAACCCTGAAACATGGTTTATGAAAGATTAATCTCTCCTTACAGAAATACGGGGAAAACATTTTTCTAATGCGACTTGACTTGCCAAACGGAGTTCACTAAAGCTTGTCAAAGCCATCTGACTTGGTAAGTACATACACACTTGATATTTCTGCTAAAGGAAAAAAAATGTCCTCTGAAAAAGAGAAAAGATTTTAAGTGAACAGATGAGCAGCATGTATTTACATGCCCCCTCCAGAGCACACTTATGTGTATGTTTGGTTTGTAACAACACTGGCCTGGTAAATGTGACCAGACATATATTTCACTCAGATGTTGCTATGGAACCCTTTCCTAGTTGAAAATTAAAGTTCTCCATCTGTTTGCCTGACTTTGTATTCACTGCAGTGCTGAGGGCCAGCTGATCTAACAAACATGGCATGGAACAGATTCTTCAAACCAGAAAAAAAAAACAAGTGTGAAGTAGAGCAAATACCATGAGAAACCATATAATTATGAAAGATTTGTTCTCCAAAAAGGCACACAGTGTTGACATAACCGGTGGAACTTTATTTAGAGATACGCTGTCACACAGGCACCTGTGATAGAAACTTCTCAACTGTACAATAAATGAGACCTGTTAAGGAAATGTTAAAATCTAAATACTGAATTGTATGATCAACTAAAAAGGGCATTTAACAACCAATTTGGTCCTGATTTAGGGTGTCTTTTAAAAGTACCAAGAAGATAGTAAACCATAATAAAAATACTAAATGTATTCCAGATGTTTTCCACCTATGTGAAGCCAAATTAAAGATTCTTCAATAAACAGAAGAATGTGATATAGGCAATTAATATAATTATAGCTTTAACTGTTTAACTTATTACATACTTATAATGTACTTCATTTTAACAAGTCCCAGAATTTTCAAAGGCTCTAAGCCTATTCCAATTCTAATTATCTAAGTAATTTTATAGTCATAGGATTATAATGAATAGACTATAAACTTATTCGCCCATAAATACATACATTTTGACAGTAATTTATGATTATGTACATTAGTAAATTTTTTAATTTATCAGAATATTATATAGAATGGATTACTGATAATATTTTCTTGAATTTTAAAGTATTTTATGAAGTATAGTCCACTGAAAAGTCTTGAAAGCATTTTCCTTTCAAAAAATTAACAGAATTTTAAGTAATCTTGTTCCTAAAGAGAAATCAACAGATGCTCTTAGCTCATTATTTTTCTCCTCTTCAAGTATTTTTGTTCCTAAGTAGTTTCTTAGTTATTTATTGGTACCTTGCTTACAGGATCTGCCTTTTTCCTGAATTGCAGGTAATTTTACTTAAGGACAAGTTTCCTTTGCCCTGGTAGACAAAGAAGTCATGAAAGCAAAACATGGTGCCTTACCTAAAATCTTCGTTAAAGTGAATTGTCCATCTTTGAATTCTCCCATGTCAAATAACCTATTTTCTTATAATAAAATATCTGTTTGCTGATTAGCTTTAATATATAAACTCATACTAAATTTTCCCTTTGAAGCCATAATGCTTCAGGTATTTTAGGAAGCAAAAATTTTAAAAGAATGTATATTTCCAAGTGTTCAACTTGACCTCTGGCATCAGTTGGAGACAATGCTATCTGATAAAATAATCAGTCTTCCTTGATAATTTTCTAGTAATGAAAACCAAGGGCTTTTTTTTTAAGATTTCTTAAAAGACTGTTAAGAGTAAAAATTCCTTAACAGACTGTTTAAAAATTCACTTCAGCTGCCTGACAATATTTGGAAACAGAATCAGTCACCTGGTGGGACTCCTGACTTATTCCCTACATTTGGTGAGGAAGTCAGTGTTATTTCTCTTTACCTTACCATTATTTTTCTAACATCAAATTATCTGAAAGTGCCCAAAGATATGATGCACTTGATGCAAATAATTACTGGAGGGGAATCCAGTATAGTGCTGAAATCTTGGGAAAGACTTGTCTGTGAGCCAAAGATTTCCAAAGTTCCAAGTCAAAGCTGTTATGGACCATCTGAGCTCGGCGTACATTATCGTACACTCGAAAGCCTTCCTTTTCATCTCACTTGCTCTGTCAAGTGCCTCAGACCCTCAGCAGTAAAATCAGGGAGTCAGGCAGCACAGAATGTTTTCACGTATAGCTTAAATAAAGACTCCTGTTGTCTTCTGATCCCACTGTTAAAGTACTATTTCCAAAGGCAATAGGCATGGATGGCAAAGAAAAATGATTTTGATTAAGAGTGATTAAATAAATCTGAGAAGGATATTTTTCCAAAACTTTGTAGGACAGTAAATTAGCAATCATCACACCACTTCCACAAACATTAATAAAATGGTAACGTTTTTCAGATAGCCAAATATTTCATTCATTAGCCCTTCTTTCCTTGGAATTATAATAAAGAACGCTTTCTCTGTGCTTCAAAGTAACAGCAAATGTAGAATAGGTAAAAAGCCCACCATTTGCTGTATCTATTTCTGTAACACATCTCCCACACTATATATACAAGTTAAAGCTTCAAGACTGCAGTTAATTTTAAATCTAGTCAAGATGGCAGCCCACCCACATTTCCAGGCTTAAAATATAACATCTTTCATAACTACTTTTTCACACCTCACAGAATTCATATATGCTTGCAGTCATGCGAATGATATTTCTCCAACCAGCTTCTGCTTACATCGGCCTCCAAATACTTGCTTGATTTTTATGCACTGATATTTTCCACTGGAATAGGATTTCCTTCTTAAAACACTGAGTAATTTGCACAGACTAGAGATTTACATGAAATAGGATTAGAGAAATGCCCACTACCTTCTATAAAGATGATTTTCTTTTCATATTAAAAAAGCAAAGTAAAACCAAGGGTAATTTAGATTGACTTCTTTTTGCAGAGGCTCTGAGGCCTTAAGCAAACCTAAATGAGAAGATGAAAATGTATTTTACCTAGTAGATGTTAGACATTAGACCTATTAGTCATAAAAATGCCTTAGTGGAATACTTAGGCAAGAAGGCAATGGAGAAAGGGGAAAATTGTGCTAAAATTTATTTCCTTGGACGTTTCTTGAGAAAGTGGGAACTGGAACTTTGTTGTTTTAGTTCTTGACCAGCAACATTCCCCTTTCCTCGTTCTGCCACTTCATGTACTGCGGGGCCCAGAGGCGAGGTGGGGCGAGGGGATAAGGTCTCCGGCTTGTCCTGCACTTCTCTGTACTGCCTGCACGAGTAATAGCCATAGGATGCTCTGGTGGTCAAGTTTGAAACAAGAGGCCCACGGAGTGTTCTGGCCCAGTTTACTAGAGATGTTTGCACTGGTTTATCAGCACAAACCCAGCTTTTCACAACAGAGTAGAGCTCAATTCACATGCCTTTGTTCCCTGTGCTGAGGCAGCCCTTGGGAATCTCACAGGATGCCAGGACTCCAGCCCAGCGACCCTGCATGCCAGCCACAAACCATCTAATAGCACTTCAGTTCCTTCTATGACTAAGGAAAACAGTCATTTTGCTCTTCTACAAAGCCATATAGGTGGCCATCGGGCACAAAGGCCACAGGGCCAGCCAGCGGGCAGTGCAGGCGCCAGAGCACAGAGGGCACGCTAATGCACTTAAGTGTCTCCAGGGCCTCTCTGGGGGAAGGGATCTATTTCCTTTGCAGGTTCAAGGAAATCTGAGGCTTTAAAAGCATTCTCAAAGGTTTGGGTAAGTAAACATGTTTTTGTAAATTATTAATAACTACATACTGACCATCCCTAGGGGTAAGGCCCCAGAATGGCTTCTGGGGCTGTGCAGACGAATAAGACACCGCCCCTTGTTCCAGAAGCTTATCCAGCCTGCGTTAGGGCTCCGTAAAAGTCACATAGGCAGCATGGAGAACAGTGCCGCGTGGAAGCCCGCACTCTGTAAATGCTGGGGGAAAAGTGGTTAATCCTGAATTCAGGAAAAAGCAAAGGCTTCTGTAGCTAAGGAAACCACCATATAAACAAAAGCATTTACGATCATAGTTTAAATGCATCACGCAGTGTCACTCTTTAAAGGAACTTGTCAATGAATTTTCTGGTAAAATGCGAAAAAGCCTCTTTAGAAAGGAGCAAGGACCTGGTTTGAAGAGAACTCCTGGACTGGGCTGCAGAGCTGCTCAGGGACACGGGGGCCACTGCCTTACTTTCAATTGCAGACCCAAACCCTCCACGGCCAGTAGGACCCAGACTACTAGCTGCTCCTCCCACAACAGGCTGACGTGGAGGTCTGGGGTGCGTCGGTAGACAGGGACAAACCCAAGTCGTTCACAGCTGCCAGCCTGCTGCAGATGTCCCAGCAAATCCTGCCCTAGGCAGGCTTGGAGCCACTGAATGTGAGCCTCCCTTATCCCTGGGCGTCGCACATTACCCCAGATGATATCTGGAGGGCAAGACCTGCGACCTGTAAAGCTAATGGTCACTCCTGGGATGTAAACAGCAGGCCACATGCATTTGGCCTTGAGGTGACTGAAGGTTCACTTCCTAAGTTCCCACAGGGTGGGGGATGGGAAGTGTCACAGCAACTACATTTCTCCTGAGTGGGGAGCACAGGTAAGCTCAGATTTTAATAGGGTAATTCCTTCTGCCAAGCATGTCTAAAATGTCCTTCCCATCAGTAAAGAGTGCAAAAGGACAGTGATACCCACAGAGACCACAGCCACCGAGTAAAATTAAGAAACAGCACATCCAGACCAGATAGAGAATTGTTTCAAGCAGCCATTTTCAAAATCAGGGAGCCAGTATTTTGCTATGCCTATTAGGGCAAAAGCAAGCCTCCTGTTGACATAATCAGATTCCTAGTACTTAAAATGCTAGTCTTGAAAAGTGTAAAGGTTAAGAGTAACCTATGACCCATGAGTTCCTGAGTGACTAGGAATTAGGGCTCTGAATCAAGATGTAATCACCCCAGTAGAACAAGCCAAAGTGGATCACGGAGATCCTGGAGAACAATCTAGTCTGAACCAGGCTGGAGTCACAGTCACTGAAGGTTATCACCAGACCTCGAAGACGAGGCACTGATAACTGATCAAATTCCAGCATGGACATTCAGAGTTTGTTATAATGTATCACTCCGATTAGCAAATTATCATACAACATCCTAAGCAAAGAACCTGTGTTTAATGTAGTGAATCCTGGAGCCAGAAGACACCACCTGAATATGGCAACTGATACTCTTTCCCCAACGCAGTCAACAAGAGGACATCTGAGTTGATGACGTAGCTTCCTGAGGATAAACGTTTGTTGAACTGAAACTCTAGAAAATTGTCTGTTGAATGAACAACTCCATCCCTAAAACATCATGCTCTCCCCCCAAAATTAATAACGATCTTTAGTGTCTTTCAAGGGTGAATTTGTCACAACTTCTAAGAATCAAGATGTTCTTCCTTGTGACACATCTAAGTAAAAGGTTAGTGTTAGAACCTTTCCTCATTGTGTGACCTCTCAGGTTTCACACTATTCAGAACAAGCCTGGAAATAAAAGAACCATAGTCTTGATGATACTCATTAAGACATTTTCCCCTATTTTTAGATAAGCAATTCCCACATAAAAAAGGCACATAAGAGAAGTAGAGAGACAGCTTCTCTCTGGAAACATTTCAAACTTGCTAATCAAACTACAGCCTCTCTTGAGTCCTGTGTTGATCTGATATACAATCAAAGCAAGAATATGAACATTAGTTAACTCTATGAATATCATTATGCTTAATAGATTCTTCATTCCGCTGTCCTCCACACAGGCTTTTCTATTTCACCTGATATGCACAAACATGTAAAGTTTACAAAGTATCATCTGTTCAGTCTCTTGTAGAGGAAATACTGTGAACTGAAATGGCTAAAGGGCAAAAGAAGTAAGTGGAGAAAATACATCTGAGAAATTATGAATAAACCCAGGAGTATTTAGAATTGACACTGTCAATCAGCTGTATTGCAGAGAGCTAGGTTAATTTTGACCTTAAATTAACGTTGCATCAACCTGTCCAGGGATTCTGTTAATTTGAGATGACATCTATCGGCATTTGGGTGCCTAATACCCATGCCTTGTTTCCAAATGCCCCACAAATTTCTTCCAGGGGTTACTTCAACCTGTGATAGAATCTGAGGGGCTCTGAATCCAGTTCCCTGCCCTCCCCCAGCCATGGGACAGCAATGTAACCCCAACTTGGTCAATCTGATACCTGCCTGGGACTTGAATGCTGAACAGAGTCCCTAAGAAAACAAAATGACTGAGGTTTATCTGCGTGATCACTGCCACCCTGGCCAGACTGTCCCTGTGGTAAGATAGTATCTATTTGAATCTCCTACTTTCCATTCTTTGGAGGTGACCTTGTTCTTGCCTATATTCAAGTCTGGCCACTGAATCATCCTGTGAGTTTTGTGCTCAGCACATAGCCTTCCAGTAATTGCCTTTCCTTTAAGTTAGCCAAGGCTGGGTTTGGGCAGATAGTGTAAGACAAGTGTGGGCTATACTTACTGCCCTCCTGAGAAAGGGTGAGCATAAGATATCACTGCCGCAGAGGAGGGATACTTATTCTCTTGGTACTTTAAAATCTGTGGGCAGCCTGCATCTATAAACAGGTGTATGTAAGCAGTGATGGAGAACTCGTCTGACTCATTCTCCTTCCCCACTTTCTTTTTCTCTCTCCCAGTTAAGGTCCAGTCTAGGTAAATGTCAGGCAGGGTTCACATTGGGGAGCTGGTGAGATGACCATCTCAATTTCTTTCTATAACCTGATTTAACTCCCAGCAAAAATCAATGGTTACATAAAAGCTACTTTGAACAGTTCTTTCCAAAATAATGTGAATAGGGAATCTCACAAGTAATAGTGTGTGGATTATCTTAACTAGCACTATCAGTGGCCCTAAAACAGCTAATTGAACAACATTAAGGGGAAGTGAATGAACCATACGGGCTGTAAATGTATCTGCATATCATATTCTCAGAGCAGAAAATATGAGCATCAGGAAGATCCTAGCTGGGGGAAGAAAAAAAAAAGCTACTTAGCAAACAAAACAAATCCCAGTGCAGCTGTGGGCTTTTCACACTTGAGAACCTGGTTTACAGACTTGTGACTAGAAAGACATCTGAAAGGAATAATGAAAAGACGTCAGAGGCGAATGTCAACAAATGTGGCTATAAATACCCTCAATGAGAGTGCTGCATTTCCTTTGGGAAATTATTGAAATGAGAGTGGATTATTAAGTTCTAAACCATCAGTTAAGAATGGAAAAGACCAAAATTAAGAAAATGGAGATAATACTTCAGAAACTAAAGCAATCCCAGGAGTCTCACAATTTTGTTGTGGCCTCACCATTATTCCTGGACACTCAGCAAGTTGGAAAGCCTTTAGGATGGATGAGAGACGCTGCCTTCAGTCCATCCCAGAGCAAGAGCCATCCTTTCTCATCACTTACCGATGTCAGAGCAATACTGGTTCCAATATTGTTGAGAATTGGTAGCACCTTAAATGCTCAGAATTTCCACTCCCAGCAATATAGCAGACTGAGTATTCTGAAACCGAAGATAACAACAAAATATTCTGGGTAAAGTATGGAAGACATGCTTGTAAAAGAATAGCTGAGCTAAAAGTAAATAAAAGGGAAATATCTGAGGATAACAGTAAAGTGAAACACTAATAACAACAGGTTAAGCTAGAACTGAAATGGGTAGCTACTTTAAGGGTATGTTTCCATTGGCAGTTTCCAGGCAGGAAGGTGGGGGGAAAGCATCACAAGTAAAGGTCTTGGGCCTCCATCAGGAGAAACGTCAGAATCGAGGCGACTGCATGAAGCCTGGATCCCCAAGGGCTGTGCCCTTATTGAAGAAGAAAAAAAATTCTCCCTACAAAGGGAGATGGCCGAGACACTGTCTCTCTAGACACTGATATTCTGCAAAGGATAAAAGAGTGTCCTGGACAATCTGTCATCAGAAGCCACCACACCCACCCTTCTGGATTTCAGGTCATGATTTATACTCTCTACACAACTGCCCCAAATCCAAAACCAACAAATTAATGTAAATCAGTCCTGTTTTCCTTAGGAACAAACCTAAATCCTCTGTGACTGAATGCGCCCTCAAACCAGACTTTGTAGAATTCCCACCAATAAAGTCCCAACAAATAGGATTTCACAATTAAAAAAATGAGATTACATGGCAAAGCAAGACACCATGAGTGAAGGTACATGTACAACCTGACACAACTTCATAGGTTAAAACGATTGGACTCAAATACAAATTGACTGCTATTACAAAAGATTAGAGAGAATTGAATATGTACGCAAAGAATATCTGACTATGAAAATTTGAGGTTGATCTGTAAAAGAATCAAATAAAACTTCCTGAGATAAAAAATATAGCAATTAAAGTGAAAAATGTATTGAATGGATCAGCTAGCTAATAAGATATAAGTAAAAATAGGGAATTAGAGAACTGAAACAAAAGCTGGGGAAATAATCAGACTGCAACAGAACAAAAAATAAATTTAAAAAGGGAAAATACGTAAAAAAAGATTAAGAGGCAGGAAGGATAAAAATAAAGGAATAACATATAATAAGAATTCCAGAAAGAGACAATAGTGGGGACGAGAGAGAAACAATATGTGAAGAAATAATGCCTAAGAGTTTTCCAGAATGGATGTAATACCCAGATTTTCAGATTCAGAAAGCAGAATAAATAATGGGCAGGGTTAAAAAAAAAAAACTAAAACTAAAACAAGAAAACACAGAAACAAGCAGACTGCTAGAAACAGAATACAGTGAAACCTCAGAATTCCAAAGGCAAAGGGAAAATCTCAAGAGTAATCAGGCAGGTCGGTGTGTTAAATAAAGAGAAGGAAAAATGCAAAAGGAAGGGGAAGGAGGAAGAAGGAGTAGGAACTGCAAAGAGGAGTGTTGCAGGGAAGAATGGAGGAGAAGGGAAGAAAGGGGGAAAAGAGCTGAAGCCCGCCGCTGCTGCTGCCCAAACTCGCAGGGCAGGCAGTCCCTGGGAGTGGGTGCTGACCCGGCCTGCGTAGGGGCTTGTGAGGTGGGGGCTGCTCCTGGAAGCCCCACATGAAGCCAGAAAGGCTAATGCAGTTCCAGATGGATAGTACCCAGGCTCCCAACAGAAGCAAAGTAAAATCCTCCTTGAGGTAAGTCTCAGGACTCCCAGATAGGAAGTTATTCTACCATAGCCCCATGAATACCACCACCACCCACTTAGGGGAAAAGAACTAGCACAAAGAAAAGTCGGCAAATCAGCAGATCTAGACGCCCAAGGACTCCCAGTGTTGTCATTATCAGATACTAGTGAAAATCATTATATCTGGAATAGATAAAAAAATAAATGTGGTAATAAAAATTCCAAAGGAATGCACGATGGAATATCATTCAGCCCTAAAAAGTTAGGAAATCCTGACACATGCTCCAGTGGGGATGAACCTTGAGGACATTATGTTAAGTGAAATAAACAAGCCAGTCACAAAAGGACAGATACTGTATGATTCCACTCATCTGAGGTACCCAGAGTAGTCAAACTCATAAGCACAGAAAGTAGAACAGCAGTTTCAGAGGCTGGGGAGATACGGAGTTGTTTAATGGGTACAGAGTTTCAGTTCTGCAAGATCAAGAGTCCTGGAGATTGTCTGCACAACAATGTGAATGTGCTTAACTGAACCATACACTTAAAAATAATTAAGACAGTAAACTTTATGTTACATGTATTTTGCCACAATTAAAAATTTTTTAAGTCACTAAGGATAAAATGTTATAAAAGTAACCAGGCAGGTTTACAAAATAACAAATGAAACTTCTAAAAATGAAAAATAAAATCATTTAACTGAAAACCTTTTTCTACAACTCAATAATGATAGACATATTAGAAACATAATAGACAGCTAAAGACGGTCTTTTTAAAAAGAAAACAGGTAAAGACGATCCATATTATAGCACAAGAGAAGGAAAATATGAAGGAGAGGGTAAGTCATACAAAAATAAAATGAGAAAGTCTAAGTAAGTCTACTTAGAGTTTCTAAGAGGAAGGATGGAGACAAGGCAATGTTCAATGAAGTAATGGTTATGATTTTTCCAGATGGGATGGAAGACATGAATTCACAGACACAGGAACTGTAATATATACCAGGAAGGATGAATTATAAAAAATACTACTTAGACATGTTACACTAAACTACAGATCTCCAATAACAATAAAATATCTTAAAAGCCATCAAAGAGAAAAGGTAAATCATCTCCACAGCACAAAAGCCAAATTGCCTACAGACATTTTATCTCTTACCCACTCCGGTTTCAGTATATATACACTAGTACAACCATTTTGGAAAATAATTTTCCATCATCTAGTAAAGTCAAAGATGCACACACATGACTACCAGTAATGAGATTGTAGATTGCTTAAAAAAACAAAAGCAAAAGAGTGACAATTGCAGCAAGCTTTGCCGGTATGCAGCAAGAGACAGGAACAAGAATGCTCACAGCAGAAGTGCTCATAATCATGCAAAAGTTCAAAACAACCCAAAAGGATAAAAAATGGTGACCTAGACTATTGGCTTTCAAAAAACCACCTTGAAGAAATCTCAAACATCATGTTAAGTAAAAATTAGTGTGATGTTAATTATACGCCGTTCAAAATATGTAGCGCAAACAATAATTCAGGACGATGGTTGCCTCAAGGAGGAAGCAAAGGGGGTGTGATCAAGGAATCAAACCCAAGCAAAATAATATTAGATTTCCTGTATTGGTTGTGTTTGTTTGTACTTTGTTTACCTTACAGATATGTTATATTCATTTTTTAAAGTAACAATAGCTCACAGTCTACTATTTAATTCTAACAATAACTTCATGAATTACAGAAGTACTGTTTCATCCCCATTTTATATATGGGAAAACTGAGGCACAGGAAGTAACTTTCCCAAAGTGCCAAGCTAGCAAATGGCAGAATCAAGACCAGAATCTAGGCAATCTGGTTCCACCAGAATCTAGGCAATCCTCTGAATCCTGAGGTATTGTCCCTCTCTGTAGTAATTTCCATCCTAAAAAGGAAAACTTGAAAAGGACAAAAATGTTTGGCCTTAATGCCCTAAGAAGTAATGCCATTAAAAATGTTCTGCAAAAGGCTGAATATGTCATAGCGCATCTCTGTACGCATGCGAGTGTACTGAGAAATATGTATCCAAGACTTAATAATCATTTTACCTGTGTTCTTTTATTCTCTTCATATTTTTCTGCATTTTCTACATTATCTCCAATGAACATGTACTATTACTTCTCTCCTCAGAGGAAAAAAAAAATCAACATTTAAAAATACTCCTGCCCTTGGCTTTTTTAAAAATCACATACCCTAACTCACGTGGTAAATTGCATAGGAAGTCTAATTACATCTTGCCTGGCACATAATAGACAACTATGAATGTTCCTGGGCTCCAAAAAAGGGCCTTCCTTTTGTACCCAAAGGCAAACTGTGGTTTAAATTTCAGCAAAATTTGTAAGAGGCTGGTGAAGAGTTGCTCTGGGCTGGTCTTCACCTGCCCCTCGGCTGATCTATGAAGCTTCAGGGCAGGCCCGCCCCATCTCAACGCAGAAATGTTCCCGGGGGGCCCCTCGGTCCACAGCCCCCAAACTGAACAAGGAGTTTATGCAACAGTCAAGAAACAGACTCACGATACAAAGAGATGAGCTGCCTGACTAGCAAGTTTAGAAAACCAGTCCTTAGGGAGGCAAGTTTCCTGCTGTCAGCAGGAAAGCCGGGAGGCTGGGAGGCGAGCGCATGGAAACCGTTCATTGCGTGGGGCTGCGCCCACAGCAGCCATGAAGAGGTGCGCCTGTGCTGTCTTCCACAGGAGGGGGTGGAGAAGGCGTTTCTGCAAAGCAAAGCTTCCTTGAAGGCGGAAAAGAGCTTTTTACAGACAGATAATGGAAGAGCTGAGGAGTACTGCCAATAAAGAACACACAGCCTGAAAGGGCAATGCGGAGAAATGCAAGGTCACTCCCCTGGCGTCTAAGCGCTCAGGTTTAAGTGAGGGCAGGAACAGGCTCCACAAACACATCCCAGAGGCCCGGATTTAGTAACATTTTTCTTAACTTAATAAATCCAAATAAAAAAAAAGTCGGCTGTCTAAATGTAACTCCAATATTACGTACAATTAGTTTCCACAAACAACCACAGGGCATTGTGGAACACCCACTTTTCAACAACTTCTGCGATCTCAGGTCCTTCGTTTCCTAGCTTTGTGAACTGGAGCGAATCGCTAAGGGACACCCGCCCCACAGTGCCCTGTGGAGAACAGCTGGGACAGGGGACATCAGGCCTACTACGGTGCCTGTGCAGACCCTCTGGAGGCACTCCTGTCACTCCTGTCCACTGAGCCACAGGCCACACCGCACCGCACAGCCCGGGCCTGTTGGGAATGATGTAGGAAAGCCTCCACAAGTCATTCCTACGTGCTCACAACCTCCAAAATCAAGATTTAACAACTCATATGTATCAAAAGAAGAATTGGGAGTTATTTTTCACTTCAGATTTCATTTAGAAATAAGTCACAAAATAGTAGCTGGAATGGGAACCTGCTAATGAATATTTATGAAGTCTGCTGACCAGAACTAAAGACAAAAACTGCCTTTTCTTGTCACGTTAAAGTGAAAACAAACCAGACACGGAGGAGACAGCAGGACAGCCCAAATGAAGCTTTCATTTCGGGGATGAAGACAGGGAGTTAGAAGTTTGATATAATATATAGCTGGGACTGAGTGATCTCAGCTCCTGAGAATTCTAATGAACACAACCCGCAGGGGTTTGTGGGGTTCCGTGAACATCCAAGGGCCGACAGCATTTGGCTCATGGTGAATGGAGCTGACTCTTGGCTTCCTAGTCAAAGATTGAGAAATTTAAATAAAAATTAAGAACAAGAGGTTGAAGAACGTTTCTTTTTGATGAAGTAAAGTCTCATACTTCATCAACTTCAGGTTTTGCCAAAGACAACCTATGTCATCCTTGGGCCAATAACGTGGTGAAATATAATGAATGAAGACTAAAATTTTTAGCTATCGTGTGTTTGCTAGGAGTGCTTGGTTTTTACTTCCGAGTTTCACTGAAGACACAGTGGGGCAACCGGATTCCTTATTCTGCAAATGGAACATTATCATGATGCATCGGTAAGAGTCAGAACTTGGAAGGGGTACATTTGGGTTAAGAGCAGGTTGATAAACAGGCAAAAAAAAATTGTTGAAGGGCACAAGCTGGGCTGGGAGAAGAGGAAGCTTCTATTCCATATGAGTTTCAAGTATTTTAAGTGGACTAGAGTGCCTGAACCTTTTAAAAACCTGAAAGTAACTAAAAATCCATCAGATCTACTAGAGACCCCTTCAAAGAGAAGAGATTTGACAGCACCAGTGGGAATAAAAATAAAGCCTTTTCATGTCTGTACCTCGGAGGCTTAAACTGTCCTTAAATTATAGTCCTCCTCCAGCTTTACGAATCCCTGGCATTCATATGAATGTCCATATGAATCACTGGCATCTTGGGAAAATGCAGATTCTGATTAAGCAGCTCTGGGGTGGGGTCTGAGCTTCTGCATTTTTAATAAGCTCTTAGATGATGTCCACATTGCTGGTCTGTAGGCCACACTTTTAGGAATATGTGTAGAACACTAAATAGAAGCCAGATGATTTCAGTTTTACTGCTTGTTGTCTGTTTAACACATTAGGATTCGGGGGCACATCCACAGGCTGTTTTCTTTGATACCAGCTCGCTCTAGTTACCTAGGTCATTGAGGAGCTAAAACTAAAAAACATGCAAAAGTGTTTTGTGAAGTGCAAAAAAAAAAAAAAGAATAACATGTATCAATTATATTTCAATTAAAAAAACAAAAAAGAAAAAATGGCAGTATTATTGCTGTTATTAAAAGGAAATCATAAAGGATAAATGATTTGCTGAAGGACCCAAAGAGGCATAATTAAGTTTAAAACCTGTATCACCTGATCTTAAACAAGCACTTCGCACTTCAGTGCGTTGCAGCTTAAGGGAATGTAAGGTAAGGTTGCTGAAATTTATCTCCGAAATACATTTTCCTTCCTGTCTTCCTATCTCCCATACATAACCATATATACATGCATATGTATTATGCATATATTACACTGAAAATTTACATTTTGGAATGATTCAAGCATGTATTTTTGACTGCGGCAGTACTCCCTGATGGCCCCAAAGGGTGATGATATACTCTGTGCACACAGTTTACATAACACCGTTGTCAGTGGGGTAAGATGCAGTGTAGACTCATGTAAATGCCCACATGCACAAGAGAATTTCAGAAATAGGACAGATTAATATGGGCTGGGATAATTAAAGAAGGCTTTGTTGAGGAGGAGTATGTGTTTTGAGGTGTGCACAAAAGGAAGAGAATGGCTTAAGTTGCTCAGAGGGGCAAGGAGGATGCTGAGCAAAATCAGAGAGAACTCAAGTGATGAGTCGTTCATGATGGCACACACTGTGTCAGGCGCTGTGTTTGATAACAAGGTCAAAGTAACGGCTGCGTTAGAACACTCAGGCCACCTCAACGGATTCAGTAGGGAGGGATGCCTGAAATACCAGGGTAAGGATTGTGTACATTTCTCTTCATGAGATAGCCATTTGAAGAGTTTTAGCTTGGCAGTAACAGAAGGAATAAAATCTGGTGTTTAATGAGATATATAGGCAGAATATTGAAGACATGGGAATCAGTAAGGATACCTTTTTAAAACTGATTTTTCTAGCAGTGGATCCATTTAATCAAGGGAAATCTTAAATAAAACCTCTGTCTATGTAGATAGTTACCTTTTTTATAATAAAAAGGCACAAAAGAAGAAAAACATTATAGGCCAATAGCCCTGATGAACATTGATGCAAAAATCCTCAGCAAAATAATAAAAAAAAAACAAATTCAACAATACATTAAAAGCATCATACACCATGATCAAGTGGGATTTCTTACAGGGATTAAAAGGTGGTTCAGTGTCTGCACATCAATCAATGTGATATACCATATTAACAAAAAGAAAGATAAAAATCACGATCATCTTGATAGATACAGAAAAAGCATTTGATAAAATTCAGCATCCACTTATGAAAAATACTCTCACCAAAGTGCATAAAGAGAGAACATACCTCAACATAAAGGTTGAACTATATGACAAACCCAAAGCTAACACTATACTCAACAGTGAAAACCTAAAAGCTTTTCCTCTAAGATCAGGAACAAGAAAAGGATGCCCCTCTCGCCCCTTTTATTCAACATAATACTGGAATCAGACAAGAAAAAGAAAGAAAAGGCATCCAAATCGGAAAAGAAGTAAAACTGTCACTATTTTCAGATGACGTGAAACTATACATAGTAAACCCTAAAGACTCCACCAAAAAAAATTATTAGAATAAATCAATTCAGTAAAGTTGTAGGATACAAAACCAAGATACACAAATATGTTGCATTTCTATATACTAATATGAACTATCAAAAGGAGAAATTAAGGGAACAGTCACATTCATAATTGCATCAAAAAGAATAAAATACCTAGGAATAAATTTAACCAAGGAGACCTGTATACTGAAAACTAAAAGGCACTCATGAAAGAAATTGAAGACAACACAAATAAATAGATATTCTGTGTTGATGGATTGGAAGAATTAATATTGTTAAAATGTCCCTACTACTCAAAGCAATCTATAGATTCAGTGCAATCCCTATCAAAACACCAGTGCTTTTTTTCACAGTACCAAAACAACTAATCCTAAAATTTATATGGAACCACAAAAGACCCTGGATAGCCAAAGTAATCTTGAGAAATAAGAACAAAACTGGAGGTATTGTACTCCCTGATTTCAAACTATACCATGAAGCTATGATAATCAAACCTTCATGGTACTGGCACAAAAACAGAAACACAGTCAAGAGAACAGAATAGAGAGCCCAGAAATAAACCCATACTTACACAATCAATTAATCCTCAACAAAGGAGGCAAGAACCTATAATGGGAAAAGACAATCTCTTCAGTTAATGGTATGGGGAAAACCAGACAGCTACATGCAAAAGAAACCTGGATCACTGTCTTTCACACCATACACAAAAACAAAGTCAAAATTGATTAAAAACTGTAAAGACTGGAAACCATACACCCTCTGAAGAAAACAGTCATCTCTTGGACATCAGTCTGAGCAAAATTTTTTGGATCTGTTTTCTTCAGGCAAGGAGAACAAAAGTAAGTAAGTGAGACTACATCAAACTAAAATGCTTTTGCACAGTGAAGGAAACCATCAGAAAAACAAAAAGGCAACCTACTGCATGGGAGAAGATAGTAGCCAATGATATAACTGATGGAGGGTTAACACCCAAAATATAAAAACAACTCACACAATTCAATACCAAGCAAACAATCCAATTAAAAAAGGAGCAAAGGACCTGAATAATGGCCAACAGACACATGAAAAGATGCTCCACATCACTAATCATCAGGGAAAGGCAAGTCAAAACCATAATAAGGTATCACTTCACACCAGTCACAGTGGCTAATATCAACAAGAAATAACAAGTGTTGGCGAGGATGTGGGGAAATGGGTGCAGCCACTATGGAAAGCAGTATGGAGGTTCCTCAAAAAATTAAAAATAGAACTACCATGTGACCCAGAATTACACTTCTGGGCATTTATGTGAAGAAAATGAAAACACTAATTTGAAAAGATATATGCACCCCTATGTTCATTGCAGCCTTATTTACAATAGCCGACATAGAAGCAACCTAAGTGTCCTGTGATAAATGAATGGATAAAGAAGATGTGATATTTATATACAATAGCCTAGTACTCAGCTGTAAAAAAGAATAGAATCTTGCTGTTTGCAACAAGATGGATGCACCTATAGGGTATTATGCTAAGTGAAATAAGTCAGACAGAGATAAAAAGAATACCATATGATCTCACTTATATGTGGAATCTAAAAAACAAAACAAATGAACAAACAAAACCGCAACAGGCTTAGTTAGACACAGAGAACAAAGTGGCAGTTGCCAGAAGGGTGGAGGATGGGCAAAATAGGGGAAGGGGATAAATGAGTGGGCCAGGGGGCACAATGTACGGCCTGGGGAATACAGTCAGTAATATTGTTATAGTGTCATCTGGTGACAGATGGTTGCTAGATTTAACTCGGTGATCACTTCATAATGTAAAAAAATGCTGAATCACAATATGGTACACCTGAAACGAATCTTGTATGTCAACTATACTTCAATTAAAAAAAAATGCAATTCAAGCAGCACTGCTTTAATGGAGGTGTGAAGAGCCCGCACGCCAGACCCTCAGAGGTTTAACCCTTAGGTCAGCTGGGCTTCTTTTAAAAGAAGGCACCTTAGTGTGATCGACACTTAAGACAGAACGCTGGAACTAGAAACCCAAAGCAAACCTATGCAGATACAGTTTTATGAAAAAGTAACAGATTATTCTGTGTCAGACAGAACCAGAGCCAGGCATTTGGGCATCCAGGCCTGTGGGCTTTCTTCTACATGACCCTGTCTCTGCCAGTTACCATTGGATGAGACATGCCAAGGAGAAAATGCAAACTCCAATATATTTATTAGTAATTTAGAAACTTCTTAGTGGCGTCCTCTTATCTTCTGATTTCTGAGTTTTTAAAAGAGCATTTAGTATAGAAAACCTAGTCCTACATCCATTCTTTAATCTTATCTCTAAGCAATTAGTTGATTGAAAAAGATATTCTCCGAAGTTCCAGACTTTTTGCTGTTGTTCTGAAACCCTTCATAGAGCTTTAACACTCATGAGTATTTTAACAAGGTCATCCCATCCCAAGATCTGAGTCTCAAAAGAACTTACCATGGGTATACATAAATGGCTCATGATGGTAGGCTTTCATTTGTTTTTATAAAGAATATAAAGAGATGGCATACAATAAGATTGAAAATTATAATGTTTGTTAGATTTTTAAATGTACAGAAAGACACCTTATTCAATGAAAAAGATGTTACATTATCAGAAAAGCACATACTAGGTGCATATGGACATTTTCAAACATACTATAAGAAGTTTAGTTATAGAGAAAATGAATGTGGATAAATAATAATTATTTCCTTCCATTTGCAAAGCAGAGTGTATATATATGTGTGTGTGTGTGTGTGTGTGTGTGTTTGAGTTTCTAGGAAGCATCATTTTTGAAATCTGAAATCACAGAATCACAGAGTTCAGAGTTCTCCATAAATTCTCTGGGAAGCATTTCAGTGATTCCAGACTGAATAATTTTCTGTTTTTGGAAGATTTTTTTTAATTGTATGTTCTACAAGCTCCTTCCGTGTTTTACTGCCCCAGAGTAGAGGAATTCCCTAGATAGGAACCCAACCATCTTCCTCCTGTAATTTGCATCCATTTTCTCTTGTTCTGTCCTCTGTGAACATGGAGAAAACATGTCCAAAAGCCCTCTCAAAAAAGACCTCCTGCTACGTGAAGACAAGTTACACCTCAATCTTTCAAACTGAATTCCAGATCCTTTAACTTTCTCTCATATGACTTTCTGCTCATCTCTTTATAATCACTTCAGGTTCCCTTTGGAACCCTGTTCAATTTCTCCACACACTTTATGAAAGAGGACTAACGGTATGGAAGAATTACTTAAATTTGCAGATGATGAACCTTTTATTAACCTCTATGCTCTACTAAAGTAAATGTAATAAAATGACATAAAAATGCATTCTGTATTGTAACCAAGTGGTCAGAACTAGTGTACTATTTATGGATTATTTGTAGGTAATTACTGGCAATTACGATAAAAACCAGATTTACTGTTTCCTGTGTGCCACACACTGGATACTCTGTTATTAAATCTGAGGCACAACTCTAAGAAGTAGGTATTGTCATCTCCAGTTTTCACAGGAAAGGTCTGGGCTAGACAGGCAAATACCTTGACTATGATTCCAGAGCCAGTACCTTATCACAGTGCCAGAAAGATTCATAATCATAGTCTCTCTCTCTCTCTATCACATACTCACACAGCCTGGTCCTTGAATGATGGCTACTGCACATCACTTTTTCCTAGAACCAGAATCTCAGGTGAGGATCTGCCTGCTGGAATTCTACTGGCTGAGGGCTCTTGGGCTCCAATGTGTGGGAGAGTAAATAGAGCTGGGCAACGCAGGGGGAGAAACGGACCTGTGGTACAGCCACCACAGGAGCCCCAGCTGGCCCTGCAGGTCCCACGGAGTTGTCTTGAATTAGGGTAAGGGCCTTTGTGTCCCCAAATCGACCAGTCACTGAATGTCCGCTGCTGCCCTGGCAGGTGCTATAACCTTGAGTGACGCAACTCACTGGAGCTGAAGGCTGAAGGGCCATCCCTAAGGAGGAACTCAGCTGCCAGCTCCCAAGCTGTCAACACTCCCAGAAGCTGGGGAGAGGGTCTCAGTCCTCAAGGGCACAAGGCATGTGGATAGTACAACATGGGTCAACTACAGCGAATCTGTTTTCTGATCCCCACACAGGATATGTTACAGAAATCATGTAGCTTTAATGCCAAAGAAATCAAACTGAGGGGAAAAGAATTACACAAATAACTACTTCAGTATATGTGCAAGACATGAGGAATATCTCTTTCTCAGCTTTCAGTCTCTCTCTTTGCCTCTCTCTGTCTCTTTCTTTCTGCTCTGTCCCTTGTGTGTCACATTCTCTGTGTGATCTACACAAATATGAGGACTCTAAACAAAGCATGCAAACTTTAATAGCAAAGAGGGGAAACAGAAGAGGAGAGGAAATATTGGTAAGAGATTATCTCCCAAGTGAATATTGTCATTTTTGGATAGTTCTGTCAATGGTAACATCCATGTCCTCTAAATGAAAGATGTTACAAAGGGATGAATGAACCCTACTTGTAGTTCTGCATCCTCAATTTTTTTATATCCTTACTCTTCCCTCATAGATTTTATTTTCTGAACCATATTAAAAAGACATAATTGCCCAGGATGGTTCTTGCTTAGAAAAAAACCAACCAAGTACAAATACTTATGTCATTGATCATGAAGAGGAAGTTCTGTTTCATTTTCCATTTTATAATGAAAACAGTCCAAAATCTTTTTAAGGCTTAAAATCAAAATTATTTATTTATTGTTATGAATTTATCCATTATGTAAAACCTTTAAAAAAAAAAGCTAGAAAGCCAACAAGCGGCAAGAATGGTTTATTAAGGCAAGAATTTGAAATAGATCCCCAGGGGATAACGAATCCAGTTTATATGATGGGAAGATATGAAGAGTCATTAATTCATATTATGCTGCCATGCTATTTTATCAAGGAATGCAAAAATAATTCTCCAGTCACCGTTCTCATTTTAACATGAGCAACAAGATATTAGTGCAGAAGCTGTTCAAAAAGTTAACAGCAAGCCTGAATCAAGAACAGTTCTGGAAGCACTCAAACAACAAAGGCAGTTGAGAGTGATGATTCAAATGTAGCAGGACATTATCTGATCAGAAATTGCTGCCACTGTCCTCCACCAAAATGGCCCACGAACTGCTGACGCAGCCTCCGACCCCACCAGTGGGACTGCACTTGTATCAAAAGTTGGTGCCTCAGCATTTCCTCTCCCCTTTCTTTTTAATATCCCACACTATGGAAGGGCACAGGGTAACACATTTTGCTGTTAAATATGATTTGAGTCTATTGGAAGACTGCCCGTTCCAAACTGTCACCCTGGCAACTCACCTATGGCTTCTACCTTCTAGCAGGAGTTTCCCCCAAACAACCCTCCTCCAGCCAAACTGGCTGCTCTGACAGCAGGGCGGAAGGAAGGCAGTCTTGAATATGATTTCAAACTCTGAATACTTTAAAGCTGCAACTCCAAGCTAATATGAATTCTATCCATTGCTTTGTTTGTATGATGGCTCTTGCAACATTCCCTCTGGTATCTGAGCAGAAAGCAGCCACCCAGTACTGCTGGCCCCTGTACTTTGCTCATCGTCAGACAGTTCAAAAGAAGACCAAGACAAGCAGCAACGGTGAAAGCTTGCCATCTCACCATCTTGTGCTCACTGTCTGCAGTAGCTTCCACACCTGCCTGTCTCTGGTGAGCTGCCGTTCCGCCCAAGCTAGCCAAGGAGCCGGCCAATGTCTCCCCGCAGCTTCACTGCCTACCATGTAAAGACTGCTTCCCATATCTGTGGGCACATTGTTTCCACTGCCCATTCCATAAAGGTAAACTGTCAAGGGTCTCACGTTTTGGAAACATCTTGTTAGTATGTGTCTATCACACAGAGTCAGACAGAAAAAGAGACACAGAGACAGAGACAGAGACAGAAAGAGGCAGAGAAAGAGAGACCAGAATAGAGAGACATAGTTCTTGTGTCCTGCACATAAAGAAGTGGAAACTCCTTTTGTCACTGGCAGCTTTCAGGATGAGTGAATCATGTTTCGCAGTCAGTCTGACAAGTTACAGCCCACTGGTTTCACAGCAATGACTGACCACTCTGTGAATTTCAGAGAACAATTCATTGTCCTGGGGACCACCTACCACTCGCATGCATGTGCCATCATTGTAAGCTACACCAGTCAGCATTTCCATGAACTCATTTTCAGGGCATAAAAATCATAGAATCTGACAATGTAGTGACCGAGTCAGAAATATCTTGTGCTTTATTAAAAGCACTGGTTATAAAATAATGGATGTATCTTTTTTTAATGTATGAAACTCACCTTTTACTTAAGGGGAAATAAAACAAAACAAAATAAAAAGGATGTTTCAGGAAATGGGGTTGTGTGGCCAGTACTTGTGTTGCTGGTGACCTAACACATTGTTACTGAAAGTACCTACGAGGGGAAAATTGGCTTAATGGATGCTGAGGTGATTGGCCTTTTTTAACTGGAATTAAATGTATGTGGGTTTTGATTCTGTAATGATCCTTCATTTAGTAATGGAAGAAATAAGAAAAAATTTAAAAATCCATATAGAGAAATAAAGGGTGCTCAAAACAAGGCCCATGTCAAAAAATATAAAATTATAAAAATTAAACAAAATAAATCATTAATCAGAGCCTAAAGTATTAAAGCAAAATCTGTTTGTTGAATGTAGAGTGACTAGCCAAAGCAAATACCACTGATGTGAGCTGATTTACTTAATTCAATTTCCTATTATTTTAAGACCTGTGGATAACTTCACAGTTCAGTGAGGATTTGAAATAAGAGAACAAAATGATGAAGTGGAAAGGAGGCATGAGCTGCCAACAGACCAGGGTTCAGCTCCAGCCGTGAGCATTACATTACTTAAATTTGCTTCAGATTAATTCTCTTGTTATGAAAGTGAAAGTGATGGGTTAGCTGGTCTTTTAAGTTTCTGGAAAGATGCAACTAAAGTGGACTCTGAGAAGCAAAAAGGGAGTGTTTTGTAATCTTCCAGCAGGTTTTAAGGAAAAGAGTCAGTAAGCTAACTAAGGCCACAGTAATTGAATACAACTCATTCAAAATAGTACTATTGTCAGTATTATCTGAATTTAAAATTTGTACCCATGACATTCCCTCCAAGAAAGCTCTGAGGAATGCATTTCAGAAGCCTAACTCGGGTGGACTTGATCTCACACAGTGAGGCTTCTGTCTGAACAAGCCCTCTTAATGACGTGCTGGGGTGATGCTGGGAAGACCCAAAGGGAGGCACCGTGGCCCACCCGACCGAAGCACACAGGCGAGATCTTGCGCAGCTTATTATTGCTCATGAGAATAAGCTTATTATTCTTATGAGAATAAGCAACGCCCAAGTCCTGGGCAGAGCAATGAAAGTGAGGAATTGACAAGAAGCCATGATATATACAGAAAAACAACTACACTCAGGAAAGCAAAGCAACTTTCTTAAATAATTTCTGTACCCACTGTGAATTAATATGGAGAGGGGCACTGGCTTGTAACTCTCTTAAACTTTAGGGTTTACATTGTTTTTTAAATACTGCTTTAAATGTCATCAAATTAAAAAAAAATCATCACATTGGTCCCTAGGAAAAATCCTAATTTATTATGCCAAGAAAATAAGAGCAACAAGTACAGATACAAATGAAACGATAGGTAACATCAAAATAAAATGGAAATTGAGAATACAGTGGGTTATGTTTTAAGTGTATGAGTGAATAATTTGAAGGCTTTATCGCAAAATCAAATTTGTATTTCAAAAAAGATTTTCAACTTTTGCCTGTAATTCTCACATCAGTATTTCTAGTCCTGAACCTCCGCTACCTCCACACTTAAGCTTCCAGCTGCCCGTTGCGAGATCCCATATGTACCTCAACGTCCTCTCTTCCCAAGAACAAGTTGGATTCCCACCTGAATTCCCTTCATGACGACATCATGCTGTCAGTCACCCAGGTCAGAACCCTGAGAATCCCAAGTCCTACCACTTTCTCATGTCCAACGCCCAAACTACCACCAAATCCAGCATGTTCTAGCCCTTTCAGATTTCTCTATTTCTCATGGCTTCTACACTGCTTCCAGCCCTCCCATCTCTACCCCAGATCATTACAAAATGAATCTTCCTTCCTCAGCCTTGCTCACCTCCAGCTTCTCCTTGACACTTTCTCCAGGGTAACACACTGAAAATTCAGTGACTACTGGCTTAAAACCCTCGATGCTTACACACACACACACACCACACGATACCTTTGGGTCAATGATCCTGACCAGCTTACTACTTCCGTGTAGGTTTCACACCCCTGTCCCACTGCTCCCGCCTGCAACGCCTTCCTCCACCTCACCCTGCTCTTTACCAGGCTAACTCCTATTCATCTTTCAAGGGCTGTTTCAGGGGTCACCTCCTCCAGGAAGCCTGCTTTTACACATACAACCCTCTAGTCCCAGGCTGCATTTGCTGCCTTTTCCATTCCTTAATGCCAACACTCTCAATATACTTATATCATATTGGAGTTGGTCATATCTATTTGTGTCTCTTCCTTGCACATGACAGATATTCCTTGAAGGTAAGGACTTACCACCTTTGCTTCTGGAGATCCTAGCAAAGTCTATTGAATCAAATTAAAAAGGAATCAAACTATGGAGAAAAACCCATTAGAGGGTATAAGAGTATTTTGGGGAGGATTATAAATATTTGGAAACACTAATTGCTCTTCTTACTTATGCAAATAACATTTCCTGGCTTACAAAGTACTTTTCACATAAGTTATATTGTTTGATTCTCAAAACAATCCTAGAAGGCAGGTAAGGCAGATATGAAGACTCATAAAGACCTGAAATATGTAAAAAATTTCTCTGAGAAATGTTATTGACTTTTTTAAGGTGTGAGGCTGTGTGTGTGCGTGTGTGCATGTGTGTGCGTGTGTATGTGCGTGTGTGTGTGTGTGAGTGTCTGTGTTCAAATAAGTCTTCATAGATCAGAGCTTCAACTTCAAGTAAATTTCTGTTTGGTCAAAATAGCCAACTGATTTCCTTCGTAACTACAAAAATTCTCCTAAAAAAGAAAAACTCAATTCTTTAGAGAGAACTTTTCAGTAACCTATTCTCTCATGTACTCTTTTCCAAGAAGTAGATTTTGCAAGATTGAGCAGCTCATTTAGATTTCTAAAGAAAGAGAACTGGCTCGCTCTCACCTTCAGAAGATCCCCTCGGCCAGGCGTCTCCTGGAAGTTCCCTTGGTGTTTGAAGCTGTCCTGTTCCCAGGATGATGGCAAAAGTTGCTAGCAGGTGCTGAGGAAGAATATCACAAAGATTCCTGAAATGGGAAAAAACACAGAATAGTGTAAATGGTTTGGGGTTAGTTAATGCAGCTGAGAGTTCATTCTACTCCTAAGAAAACTGACAAGGGGAACTTTATGCATATTAAATGCCATGATTATTTTAAAACTAATTTCTGTACTTCAGGACACCAATGTCTAAGAAACTAAGTGATTTAATGGCAATAAGTAATGAAAAAAGGTAACATAATTCCAATTACATTTTGGTATAAGATAGAAGTCAGAATGACTCCTAAAGGGCAGGAAACAACTGTGCACACCAATCAAAGAGGGAACAAGGGCACTTGATCTTATTTTGCTCTAATACTTTCACATCCACACACAGGCTGAGCTGGGAAGAATCTAATACAGTCTAAAAAGAACAAACAGTGAAGAACTAAGTATTTGATCAAGGTTGAAGATGTCAGAGAGGGGCTCAGCAATGCAATTACATTCCAGAGGCGGCTTTGAAGGCAGTAAGAAAAGAAGGCTTCTGGGAATAAAGGGTTGCTGAACACACCATTGTGAGAAAGCAAGCATACAGTCAAGGTGGAGCTACACAGAAGGAAACCTTAATTAAATGGAAATCAACTAACACAAGTGCTTGAAGAATGTGCTTATTTAATACCTCACTTTTATGAGAACAGGTAAAAATCCCAGGAAGGATTATTCACAAAACCTCTTTTTAACCAGAACGTGGGGTCAGTTTGTAGTGAGAAGAGCAGAAGCCTGGGCAATCAGACCTGCCTCCACCACTAACAGTCTAACCCCGGGCTTGCTATACGTGCTTCTCAAATTTCCGGGCACATTAGCACCCCTGGGAGAGCTTTTAAAAAATACCGATGACTTGGCCCCATCCAGGCCAAAGAAATCCTTGAGCAGTTAAATCAGAATCTCAGGTGGGATGGAACCCAAGCATAGGCATTTTTTCCAAAAGAGAGAAGGTCAGAGAAGATAACTTTCTTCCACGACTCCTCTGGCGCTAACCCTCTGCCCTCTCCACACATTTTGTACCTCATAGCTCAAGTTTGTTTTAAAACAAACACAATTTAAATTAATAGTATCCAAAACATAAAACCCTATAAAATTAAATAGGTCCCCAATCTGCAAGAGGAGGGGACTGGGGATTTGAGGGTACAGTGACTTAGACAAGGTCAAGTACCGGAACACGAACCCCAGGATGGAGTCAAATCTTGTGGGAGGATAAAGTCGGATCATGAGCTCGGGCTGGACACAACTCTATTTGGCTTGGGTGGCGGTTACGGGGAGACACAGTCACGCTGTTGACTAGGTCCTGGCAACACTGGCTCTCTGGGCACCCCTTAAGGAATACTACAGGTAAAACATAATCCTAGCAGCCAAGTTATTGAGTACTCCGTATGCACCAGACACGGTGCTAAAAAGCGCTTTAATCCTCACAAGACCTCTTTGCCCTAAGTTCTAGCACTATCCCCAATTTCTAAATGAGGAGACAGAAGCCAAAAGAGTTTAGTCTCATCTCTAAAATGGTGGCACTAGATCTGGACACAGCGAGCCTCTCTCCTGACCACATCTTGCCTCCGGGGAATGTGGTTACAGGCCCCTCAGCCCTGGATCTGTTTTGTCTTTTTCTGTCAAATGCATTCTCACATTGCAAAGTGGCAACAGAAGCATCCTGGGGTCTCTGGTGCTTCCAGATTTTCCCAGATGAAATAACTAACTTCCGTTGTTTGTGAGAGAACTAACAGGTTATGGAGTGATTTTTATTCCTACTTCACACACATACACACGCTTCCAAATTAGCAGAGTTTGGATGGTGAAATCTAATTACATTATTCTGGAGACTTCAGCTCAGGCAACCATGAGAAAAGTTACCACTGAGATCTGCCCTAAATGACTCAGCCCACTAAGACATAGGAGTTTAAAAGCCTCACTGAAACCTCTGGGACATTTACAATTCATTTGGAAAAAATTTGCCAAACTTACACTCATCTTCACTCATAGAAGTGTCCTTGTTACAGTTTGCTGCTCCATTACATTTGCATTGTGTAAATGATTTCCTTTCTTTAAATGGTGTTGTTATTGACCACAATAAAATCTAACTTAGAAATATTCCACATATGAATCTTAAATCTTATTTAAGAGGCTAGTGCAAAAGCATTACTGTTTCTGACACCTTAGGCATATCCTAATTATACTGTGGCAGAATTATCTTCACGGCTCCTTTTAACAGTAATGCAAAAAGGCGGTTTTCATTAGACACTTCTGTGAAGATATCAAAGAGTGTTAATAAAAATAAGAACAGAATTTTGGGAATTGGAAAGGGTCTGGAAAGTCATAGTACCCAACCATCTAACTGCTTATGGCCTTTTCCATTTTTAGGGAACTCTGTATGCAGCAGAATCACTCTTCCTATAGCTTTCACTGTTTGGTCCCAATTCTGGCCTTTGGTGATGTCTCCAGATTCGTAGGGCACTGTCAAAGCCCCCAAGCACAGCCCTCTGAGGAGAAAAGCAGGGAGAGGCTGCCGTTTGGGCAGAGGCGGCAACTGCATGGGCCAGGGGTGAGCACCTAACTCGAGCGTCTCACAGAAGCTGGTGGATACCCATGAGATAGCTTTGTGCGCAGGTCTCTGCCCTACAAGATAACCAGCCAAGTCAAGCAGATCAATCGCCAGGATTTGGACTGGACATCAGGAGTCAGAGGAGAATTGACTGAAAGTGCAGAGGTAAGCAGAAAGGCCTGAAGGAGACCCTGAGAGAGGATGGTCATTCCCTGGAGTTGCTCAGACACAGATTAACTTCCCACTGTCCAGATGCACACAGAGCAGCTGTGTGCTAAGTCCTCCCCCTCAGGGGCCTCTTGATGGGTCTCTGCCCTCTACAGCCCCAGATGCACAGTACATATGGACTAAAATTATATCACCTAATCACAAGCCATTCTTATAGCTGCATATCAGGTCGACAATTAATCGCTCCCTTATCTTTTTGTAGACATTTTAGTTTAGATCCAAGCAAAGGCTTTACTTTCACTCCATTAATACTTCACCTTTTTAGAATGGAGTTCATTACTGCAACTTGCCTAAAGCTTTGGCTTCTCGATTGTTCCTTTCTGAAATATTTCTTATGCCTTTCACCTTCATGTCATCTACAAATAAGGCAAGCCTGCCATCTAGAACAGCCCTAGTGTTCATGCTATGATAAAGACACTGAAATGGACACTATTTCACAGAGCAAACAGTGGTATAAAAATAGTGAAAACCAAATTGTTAATAAATAAATTTCTTTTAGTGTCAGGGTCATTACTTAAAATTAATAATTACCTATTCTCCAATTGACTGCAAACATCATCCTGAAGATAAAGAGCTACATAAACTGACATGTCTAAGCAATTCATTTTCCAGATAAATGTTTTCACATTTACTTGGTAGAGATTGCAAAACCCAGAAGAATTAGGTTTCAGCATGGTTAGAGAAAACTAGGCCGTAGTTGAGATAATTGGCAACATGAACTTTGTAGTTAGAATAATTACCTGTGCAGCAGACCGAGAAGTTATGTTTGAGAAACATATGGCAAAAACAGAGCCAAGTCAGCTTCCTTCTTCCCTGGGGCAATCATGGAAATGAGCAGAATCTGTCATTTTAGGTCATCTGGTATACCCCTGACAACGTGAAATTGTTCTCCAAACACCTCAACTGCTTTGTGTAATTTTGCTTTCAGTAAGCCTTATGAGATCTCTCTTTATAGCAAGATGCGTTACACTGAAGGGCTTTTCAAGTCCTCATGACTGCCTTTCTTAGTTTATCTTCACCATTACTGTCTGGCTATTAGGCTGCAATGTCTCATAGAGCTCCATGTGCCTTCCCGGAGCAACGCGACCCATCCGCACGGCTCTAATTGGGTATTTCTGATCCTCCAAGGGCCGACTTCGTGTAAAGTAAGACTGGGAAGTGACAGAGGGAGGACTGACCAGCCAGTCTATAAAGAAAACATTTGTGTGTATGTGTAGATTTCACATCATCTCTGTTGGCCAAACTGAGGTCTCCTTGGCTTGTTTTTTTTTTTTCTCGGCTGTGTTGGACTGTTAAACTGTTCATGCAACAATTACTGTTTAGATCCACGAAAGGCAAGGCGCTGCCCTTGGAGTCACAGGAAAGACAAGATAACTAAGACTCGGCAGCTTCTGCTCCAGGACAGAGATGACGATGATACTGTCTTGTGTGGTATGGCATTTTCTGGTTTATTTTTCACCAAAGTAATCTAACTCCATACTGAAACCTACGTATTTTTCTTGCCATCTTACAGAAAAAATAAAAATTTCAAGGATTCATCACAACTAGCAAGTGCAAAGCCAGACCCCAGGGGCACGCTTTGCGGTTCGCGGTCCACGTGACTTCCACCAGCCTATAGGTGCATTCATTGCTCACACGGATGAAATGGCTACATGGCAACAGGTATTGAGCGCTTACTCCATGCTTGGTGCTTCTGTAACTGTCTGCCTTCTGTAACTGTCTTGATACTTTTAACAACTTTATGAGGTGGGTGACTTTATTATCCCCAATTAATAGAGGAGAAAACAGGGGCACAGAAAGGGGACTAATGGCCCGGGGTGGTATGGCTAGTAGGGGACAGAAAGCAAAAACACACGCAAACTGTGCCACCCAGGAAAAATGGGGAGGAAGTCATTGGATCTGTTGCTAGGGAGAACGCGAAGAAAGTTTTGGAACGTTTTCTAGCATTTCCAGAACAGTGAGACTTTTCTTCTCTGGTAAATCCTGTGAGAAGACATTGGCATCTGAGATGAGAGAAGGATGGCAGTTCCAAGAAAAGAAGGAAACGCGTTGCTTCCCCTGCCCTGCACCACGCGGTGGGTGTGTGGGTGACGTGACAGCACAGAGCTCCGGCATGTGAATACCATCTGCTGCTTCGGTACTTGCTACGTACATTTTCTGTTATTCCAGGTCCTTTGGCTGGATTGCACTGGCAGAACCAAGCAGAGAGAAGAGACCCAGGGTGTCCGCGGCCTCGTGTTTGTGTTTGGTGGCTTTACAGTGGCTGCTTGGACTCATGAAGTGCGAAGAGGCGGTTTGCTGGGACGTCAGTTTGAATCACACCAACTTGCTGGCTGCTTGGCACTCACAACTCGGGGCAGTGTGCTTATTCTGAACTGGCTTTCAAGTGTGAGAGAAAGGAGCTGGTAAGAAAGGACGTGCGTCAGCCTCCAGGGAGTGACTTTCAGGACCCAGATATGGGACTTAGGGCTTTCAGACAGTATTTCTTTTAATCCTACAATGTGTTCATTGCTATCTGGCTTTCTACATGGGTATATAACACACCCCAAAGTCAGCTTGTCCATGTCAGAGATGGGATGAGAACATGTCTGAGTGTGCTATGGCATGCCTCTTCATTTCTGCTCAAGTTATTAAACATGCCAACAAATAAACAAAAACTTCTGAGGCTTGTAAGACACTCGGTGAGCGATAAAACCAGTTAATGTTGGAAAGGCAGTCGACTTTAGATGTGAGGTACAGATGGTTCCCCGCTTACGACGTTTCAATTTATGATGGTGTGAAAGCGATAGGCATTCAGCAGAAATCCTACTTGGAACTGTGAATTTGGATATTTTCCCAGGCTGGCCCTGTGTGGTACAGTCCTCTGTGCTGACACTGGGGGCAGCGAGCACAGCCCCTAGTCAGCCATGCGATCCTGGAGCCGACAACCGATACCCTCACACCCATTCTGCAGCCATGCCACCATTCTGCTCTTCACTTTCAGCACAGTATCTATGAGTTAGCTGGGATATTCAACACTTCACTGTAAAATAGGCTTGGTGTTAGATGATTTTTGCCTACACGTTGGCTAATATACGTGTTCTGAGCACACCTAAGGTGCGTGAGGCCAAGCTATGATAATTGGTAGGTTAGGTTTATTGAATGCATTTTCATCTTGTGATGGGCTTATCCCGACTAACCTCACTGTAAGTCAAGGAAGATCTGTATATGCAAAAAATGCAGGGCGCTAAGTGGAAACGTGATCCACGGGAAATGCCTGGTGCCCCTACAAATCTTTCTATATTTTTGAATTGAGAGATGCTCTGAAGTCTCAGAGGTCAGTCCCCATGGGGCCCCTGTGTTCCTAGGCATGCAGAGGTAAAGGGAGAAAGTGTCAGAGGCAGGAGTAAGCCTGGCCCAGCACCCAGGGGAGTGTGACTGAGAGAACACCGGGAGTGCCCGTGAAGGGCTAGTGGCGGAGCGCTCTGAGGAGGGGAAAGCACTCTGGCTGGGGCCAGCAGTAAACAGGGACCATCTCGTAGAGATGCTGGCAGTGAGAGGAAGGTGAGAAGTAGAATGGTGACTCTAGGGAGCAGCAGAGCTGAGGAGGGATTTTAGGCCAGAGGAGCTGGGAGCATGTCTGTGGGCTGTGAAGACAGATGCAGTAGAGACAGAGCAGAATGACCCTGCCGGGGGCAAGGGAGTGGACAGACAGAGCCCAGGCCCCAGGCAGTGGTGGGATAGAGGGGCACATGGGGATCTAAGGAGCTCCCATCACACCCTAGTCACTTTGACCCCCTCACCATCCAAGCTGTGTGGGCTCCTTGCATGCCTTCTCCCTTGCTGGACAGAGCAGGCCTCAGATTGCAGCTCTTCTGAAACTTGGTTTCAAGAGCTAATACGACAGCCCCTGGGCAGAAACCAGCTTATTTGCATATTGCCCACTCCTCTTGCTAAAAAACAGTTGGTGTCAGTCAACATGAAATGAATTGCCAACATACTTCAACAGTAATACAAATGCCTTGCAACCCTGAACTTGAGTTTGATAAACAAATTTGCTTTGATGACCCTGAAAAGAAACTGAACTGGTTCCAACTTGAGCAGGGGTTTATTCTGCTTAGCTCCAGTCATCTATTCAGATGGCTCACAAAGCATTTAGTGAGCGCCTATCGGTAATCCACAATAGCTCAAACCTGAATGCTAAGGATTTTTATTTTCGTTCCTCATTTTGACTGGATTGTTTAGCAGGGTTTTATTTTATTTGGGGGAATTTTTGCAGCTGATTTTAATGGCATTTTTTTTTTCTGATGAAAGATGTGTTTTCATTTTTCAAAATACGGAAAGAAAACCAGAAGAAAAGATTAAAACCAAATGCTTTCTTCCACCACCAGAAATAAAAATTGTCAATGTTTTGGAGTATGTCTTCCAAGTGTTTTATTATTACTGTATGTATGTGTGTGTGTCTGCATACACACATTTTTCAAAATAGAAGTGATATCATGCAGTACCCACTGATTTAGGAATCTGCTTTCCTCACCTAACAATATAAAATGAACATTTCCTCCAAGTCATTATAAACTCTACAAAATCAGTTTCGGTGTCTGCATGATATTGTATCACATAAAGGAATCATGTTCATTTAACCAATTTCCTAAATCAGCCACTGATGTGTTTCCATAGAGCTGACATTTTTCTATCATTTTCTAAAGGTACACTATTTTACTAGCACTGGCTGAAAAACAACGAATAAAATTCTTACACAATTGACACATGGAGCTGTAAAGTTCCATTTCCCTCATCAGGATTTGATTTCAGGCCAGGTGCCTGCACACACGGGCCTCTGCTTTCTGTCACAGCCCTGCCCTCACCATGTGCTGGACTTCCGCAGACTGGCATTGATCAGAGGTACTTGGTAATATAAATGAAGACCGCTGCTTGAATTTTCCAGTGAATGTACCAGAGCAGGACAGAAGGACAAATTGGTCCCCAATCCCAAACTATCTCTCAAGAAAGACAAAGGGCTATGTGAAATTGTAAATAACTATGTTCATTGATGTTGTTATTAAATATTAGATGAGAAGAATAGCTACCAGTTACATGCCTTAAGCAGCACATGATTTCGAGTCTACTGCCCTACTTCTCAACCGGGCTGCCACTTAAGGATCCACATGCTGTGTTCACTATCTTGACTGTGATGATGGTTCCACAAGTGTATTCCTAGGTCAAAATTTATCAGATTGTCCATTTTAAATATTCACAGTTCATTATATGTTGATTATAAATCAATAAAGCTGTTAAAAATTAAGATCTCAGGTGCCCAAAACCCACACCTGAGATTCCAATTTAACTGGTCTTAAGTGAGGCCCCTAACATGAAACCAAGAACTACTGATCTGTTAGGGAATATTTTTATAGAAGTGATTTTATCATTTTCAAGTACAAATCTGCTTTTTTAAAAAGTGCTACCCAGCAAAGACATTTAGAGGCTGGCTTTAATAATTTGTAATAATTCACTCACCAAACTTTTTAGAGCCTGTTGTGTACCAGGTACTCTTCAAGGCAGAGCACAGGCAATGTGAATGTGTGAAACTTAAAAAAAAAAAAAAACGATACTTTTCAAGAGTCCAACATTCTCTTAGGTAGACTTAAACTAGGTTAAATTAAAAAATTAGCTTAAACATTGATTTATCTAAAAAAAAATCTAAACATAGGAAGTATAAAAATGAACCTGGTACAGCCCCAGGAGCGATCATGGTTCCTCTCTGAGAGCAGCTCCCATCCAGGCCTTGTAGCAAGAATGTGGGAATAGCTGCCCCAGCAAACGGGAAGCGCCCTGCCGGGGGGCACCGTCATCCCCCTTATGTCTGAGGCCCAATGCTCCATCGACAGACACCAAGACAGTTTCACATCTGTAAAAACCTAGCCAAGCTCTCTTATTAGAGGAAATTAATATTCAGTATTTGCTCACATGTGTCTTCACTCTGTTATTAGCAAGAAACTTTGAACATAATTAGTGTTGGCTTTGAGTGCAGTTTGGACCTGCACCCAGCTGGAGAGGGGCCATGGTGCACAGGGTGGCATTACTCACCAAGGCCGAGCACTCTCTGAAAGGGATTAGAAGAGAAAGAAATGGAACCTTCATTCAGAAAGGGCCTCCTTGAGTCACTGGGACAACTGCGTGTGGCGGCAGGGACACAACTGTGGCTGTCAAAGGCGTGGCCCTTCGCAGTTCCTTCTCACCACTGGCCTCTATAAGGCACTGCAAAATGAAATCAGAGAGATGAAGCTCTCTGGGCTGGGGAGAGAGAGGGGTGATGTGTTTGGGAGCTGCTTAGGAGGCCAGAGGCGGCCACCTGACTGGATGAGAAGGGTGGCTGGGTAGCCAACTGCCCCAAGAACCACGGCGCTGTCATTCAGAGACCGACCGGATGGCCACCAGGCAGGAATTCAAGAGAAAGGTCAGTGTCCGTGCACCAGAGTACCAAGAGAAATCCTCCTAATGCAAACAGGGAAAAGGTCCGATTTCCAGACTGCTGGCCAATATCACCACTTCAGCTAAAATGAACAATATTGAACTTGTTTTTCCCTCAGTAGAAATGGATGAAATATTTTGTATCCCTTACAGGAAAAAAAGCAAGATCACCTCGCAATTTACTCTCACAAGCTCAATGCCTTTCGCAGCTCCCTCCTACTGACAAGCCCAAGCCTGCCACAGCTACACCCGTCCTGAGACCTGGGGCTTCTCCTGATACCCCCTCCCCCAGTTACCCCACCTGACAGTTACCCCTACTGTTGGCCCCCTTGCAGAGCCTCTTCAGATGCAAGCCCACACCAATCTTCCATTTTATCTTCACTCCCTGACACCATCTCTCAGGTCACCCCCATCTATAGGCACCATGCTTAAGGACCAGGTCAGCCCACTTCATCCAAGTGCCCAGCTCAGAGGTCCAGGAACCAAGCATGCTGGGGGTGCACAATGCCTGAGCTGCCCCCCCCCCCACACACACTGTTTTAGGCATTCAAACATCAACTTTTCAGAGAACCACGACTGACCCTCATTCCAGTGGTGAGAAACTTAACTTTAACAAGACTTGCCCTGGTAAAAACAATCCTCAGGCCTCATAGAAACTGAGAACACCAGGCTATGTTTTCCTTAACTTGCTAGATTAAGTAATATGCACAGACTTTTAGATGAAACCTCAATTCTAACACTATCCATATTATAATTTCTAGTTCTCATATTAAGTTCAAAACCAAAAAAACTTATGTTCTGCCTATTATATCTTCCTTGAAAAAAGTTGGATTTGGTTGACTGATTTCCCACTAAACCAAGCCAGGTATGTGTCCCATCTTTGGCTTATTTCTGCCACTTCTCTGGGTCAATTTTTAACTCATTATAAAAAGCTAAACATTTTTTATTTTTATTTCAGCAGTTAGAAGACTGCTGAAACATTAAAAAACAGAAGCTGACCCCCAAGAACCTGCTCAGCTGATACATTTCTGACTCAGGAAACTCCCAAATCCATATTCTTCTGTTGCGTTGTAGTCTAACTGCTGCGATTGAGCAGACCTTAGATTTCAAGTTAACAAAATTCATTAAAGTATAGGTACAGAAATGTAAGCCCATGTGTATACGCTAAATAGCCCGTGATGAAATTTTGGCCTGTTTCTTTGTAATATGATTCTTGTCACTACAACTGTGCTGCGCAAAGTTTCTTCTACAGAAAAGCCCTGCTTCGGTGATTTCAGTACAAATTGATACTCATCACACAGACCTTTAAAATATTACAGGTCATTTCACATAAAGACTAGAGGATAATTTTCTTGGAGAAGAGATCAAGGTGAAACATGAGAGCACTCCAAAAATTGGATGGGTTTCCAGGCGCACAGGGGCTGGCAGTCCTCACTGCGCACGCAACTCTCTGGGGCGCCTGCAGAAGCTGCTGATACCTGGGCCCCATTCCCAGGGACTTAATTGGTCTGGGAGAGCACCGGGCCTTGATCAATTTTTAAAGCTCATTCTAATGTGTAGCAGAGGTAAACCTTCCCTCGAGGTAGATTTTACTTCCGTAGAGTACTAGGAACTTTGTAACAAGCAGAGCCGTCTAAGGAAAGAACGGGTCACCTAGGGGATGAGTCCCCTTGTCACAACAGATGTGGATGGAGGGGCTCCATGTCTGAGCCCCTATTAGGGACAGTGGAGAAAGGGGTCCTAAGATCTTTGAAACTGATTTTTTTCTTCTATACTAGTTCCACCTAAGGTCAGCCCTTTAAAGTTAGGGTAAGAAAACAAAATGACTCATTTGTAATGTCATCCTTAGGACAAAACTGTTTATATAAAATCTTTCCGATGGTCCACATAAAACTTGTTAATCTGCACAATGAAATAAAAATTTGTATCGTTTTCAGTATTACTCTATTAAAAAAAACACTTCCACAATGGATCAAATTATCATATTCTAATTTTTGATACTCTTTCTACTACTTTAGCCTATAATGGCCTTTTTAAATTAGCTGGCATGTGTTTTTCTTCAATTCATAAAAAAAATCGCTCATTCTAATGTTCTGTGATACGTCATTGGTACAGAACCCCTCTGACTTTCTTCCCAGTTATCTTCGCTTTTTAAAAAATATTTTAAGCATTGACATGAAAATTTCCTCTGGTGCTTTCTGGAAGATGAACATTTGGTCCTTTAAAGAGTGATACCTTTGAGGGCTATTTCTCCATAAATCTAGGCAAGGGGGTACATGCAGAAGTGAACAGAGTAAAAGGAGAAAGCCCCTTCATATCCTGATCTTTAGGTTGGGATTCTTTCTTTCTTTTTCTTAGTTTTGTTCTTTTTTTTGTTTCTTAGATCCCTGGGCTGATACTATATATGCTTTGACAACTTGACATGTCTTGAGATCCTCCCATACCAGGACATATGGATCTACATCCTTTAACAGACAGATCATACAATGTGCCTTACTTTATTAACCATTCCACCACTGACAAAGAGTTCATCTGAACCCACTCTAACTGAAACAAAATTGCAAGGACTAATCGTGTAAATATTTTTATGTTTATATAAATTAACAAAAAAAAAGGAAATTTCTGGGACAATTTATTTGATTTTCAAATTTTGATTAAAAAAAAGTTGAACTAAACTCCCAAAGGGCTGTGATTATTTGCACAATTACAAGAGTGTATAATAAAATTGTTTCTCCATTCCTCTGCCAACAATAGATACCATCAGCTTTAATTTTTCCAGTCTGAAAGGCAAAAAAACGCCTTTGGGTTCTGCTAAAATTTAGTTTATAAGCCAAATTACAAATAGGAGTTCTCTAGATTGTTACTTTTTTTTAAATGATGAAGCTATACTATTCACAGGCAATATTTAAAATCTACCCCAAAGCCTGGCATTTTGCTCAAATTATAATATTCCAAGACATCTTTGCAGACAAGTACTCCCTCTTTATAAATCTTTACTATTAACAGCCTTTGAAAGATAACTCAAAACTCATCTCTTCCAGGAAACCCTCCTTGATTAACTCCCTTGAACTCACACATTTTTATTCTTCCTCTGCTCTGATCCCTCAACACTTACATATTTATTTTGTGTTGACTCTCAAATCTCCCTTGGTATCACCCAATAATGTCAGTAATGTAGAAACACAGCAGGCAATTAACCAACAAAAATGAAGATTTATCAAACATTTATTGTATCTAGTTATTCAGTCACTATCATATTTATTGGGTGTTGTACTGTATTTAATAAAACACAATTTGTGGGCTTTTCCAGATTTGTCTACCCCTCCCATGCTGTCCCTCTGGGTGCTTCCTCCGTGTCAAGCCTCTGCCCCTCTGCCCCGTTTCCTTACACCGCCGTCTCAGTCTCCCTGGCTGCTGGCTCTCGCTCAGCCTCTGTCTTCAGCACTGCGCAATGGGCCGCAGCAGCTCTGACACCCTCGTCCACCCTACGGGGTGCTGTGGAGGCTCTGGCCCCCCACCACCACCTCGGGATTCCCATGAAGCACTTCCCTGAGGGGTATGGGATCAACCTAGAACAAGGGACAGGAAGCCTGATGTGCTGACCTTGGCCAGTGAGAGACAGGAGACGAGAAGGAGCTGGGAGATGGATTCCTCACCTGTCCTCCCTGTGACAGGCTGTGGTGACCTACGGCGGCTCCGACGCCTGACTGCCAGACAGCGATGGTCGCAGAGCGACTAGCTGTCCTCTTGAGGGGCCACGGGCAGCTTGGTCCCTGGCTGTCCTGCATTTGTCTGGCTTCCCCTATTCCCGCACTATTGCCATTCTGGGACCGCACCTCCCTCCTGTGTAAGTTTTGCCTCCGACTCTGTTTGGTAGGGAACCCAGGCAGACACCTACTACCTCCATAAACACTGCACCCGGCATTAGACTTGCCCTGGGAAGGGGGACACAAGACAGAGAGAGGAAATCAATCGTGTTCTCAGCAACCTTACAATCTAACTGGGGAGGCGAGACAACTACAGATGTAACAATAAGTGAAAAAGACAAAACAAAGGATGGGGAATTGGAGTGAATCTAACAGAGGGACAAACGGGGCAGAAGTGTGGAGAGTGGGAGCTGCTGCATGGCACTGTGTAGAGGACATACAGGAAGTGCAAAAGCCAGTCCCAGACAAAAGAAAGACCATCAGACCTCATGGAGAGCCATGGCAAGGGAAGAAGGAGGGGGCATGTCCAGAGGCACCCTGGGGAAGGCCCCCAGGGAGGACAGCTCAGCGCAGAAAGAACTGAGCACAGAGGAAGGCTGGGTCCCCAGCAGAGGGGCTCAGTGGGGACCAGCAGGACAGGTCCAGGTTCCCTGCAGAGGGGTTTTGAACAGGCAGGCATTCCCATTCTGAATATTCCCCTAGGAGGTGAGCTTCCTCTCCCTAGAGGGTAAAGTACACGAATGGCCATGCCAGCTGCCCTACTCCCTCCCTCCCGCCTGAGTCCTCAGCAAGGAGAGTTTGGAAGAAGAAACTGAGTTTTCTTGGCTAGGACGGTGAGATATGCAAAAGAGGGAGAAGGCCCAGGAAGCCCTCAGGGCTGCACCTCTAACCCCCTCTCCCATCACCATTGACTGGAACAGGCCGGCATTTCACTTTCTCATCCATCTGGTTTCTGTGTCAGATTTCTCTCAATTGGTGCAAACTGGTGGGGGTGGGGAGGACAGGAATATTATTTAACGACCCCCTAAAGTCTCAGGAGGAGATTTAGACCTCAGGAGCACGATGCAATGAGAAGCATGATAAAAGGAATAATAAATGTTTCTTAATGAAGTGGTTGTCCCACATTCTGATTTCTGCTCCTAAGAAGGAGAGGCGGCTCTGTGGCCTCCGTGTGGTTTCTCCTTTGTGGTTCTTACCCTAGAGTGTTCTTACAGTGGCCTTCTCTGACTGTGTTTCTGCAGAGACACCACACACATTTCAGAAACATTTCATTTGTTTTCTCCACCCGAGACAAATAACTTCCATAACAGACCCGGGCTCACGTGAGCCCACCCCGCTACACCAGCGTGACCGAGATGTTCATCCTCATCTCGCAAGGATCTACAGGAGATTCAAGTGACGTATGCACTTAAAAAAAAGCTGCAAAGGATTCTAGCAGTAAGACAAGACCCAGACAAGACATTTCTTGTAGAGTGCCCCGGTATCTATTTAAATCAGCATTTTACAGATGCTTTGAGGCATTCCCATAAAAGCGACTTGGTTGACAATGGTAGATGGAATTGCCTTGGGTGGGGGAGGAAACATTAAACCTCAGGCTCTGCCTTATCAGAACTATGCTTTGTCACCATTTCTCTGATCAGAGAGAGGTTTCTACAGCAGCAGGTGGCAAGTTCTGGCCAGAAGGCAATCACGTAGGGATTTTTTTCTTTCATTTTACCTTTAATTGCCTACCTCTTTGGGAAGGAAACAAATGGTAATAAAAAGGCTTTCTTAATTAGATGGATTACCACACGGAAAATCTTGGGTTTTTATAATATGCTTTTCAAGATTTAGATTTCATGTGTGTGTCACTGAAGGCCTGGGACCGCCGACGAAGCAGAGTGAAACCCGTGAAAGGAAAAGGAAACTTGAATGAAGTTTCCAGCCAGCACCGAGCAGTTCACGCACCCTGTGAGCTGGGGCTGACGTTCATAACGAAGGCGGGCTCCTGCGCGACCGTCGGAGCCCTACTGTCGGAGCCCTGCCATCAGATAGCCCTACCTCATCAGCTCTGGAAAGAGCTTGAGCCTAAGGACAGTCCCCTCCCATTTCAGCTCCACATTAACTGGCGACATTACAAACACACATCCCCCAGAGGAGACGCCTAGCTTTGTGACATCACTTTTCAGGTGTTGCTGTTCTCACTGCAATTTATTTCCATTTCCCGTTTTCCCTTAAGGAGTAACTGACTGGGCACCTTGTGAGCCTCTGCTTTCGCCACCTAACACACTCCCCACACTTTGATCAAATACATTGGTGCTTTAGGGCTACTCGGAGGTACCAGCCAACCGCGGCCTATTATAATTGCTGTCGAGAAAAGAAAATTTCCTACTAACTGGGGTAAATACTCCAGCAGTTCAGCGGGGAATTCACATCACAACTATCTACAGATTTTTATTTGTATTTTTTAAATTTTTTCTTTTTACTCGGACATCCAGACCTCCACCCCAAAATCTCTGGGCACCAGACAGGTAGCTCTCTTCTTTTTCTTTTTTTCTTTCTTTCATCAAGTTGCAGAAGTGACATTTCTGTATGTACCTAGTTAAGCACCACTAGGGGACAGCCACTCATTGTTCGTCTTTGTGATATTATGGCAGCCCTTGAGCCCAAGAGACCTTCCAACAATGCGTACACTGAGCAGGCAGCGGTTCTCAGTGTCTCACACCGAACTGCAACCACAGCCCTTGAGCACCAAAGGCCGCTGTCACCATCACTGGGCCAGTGGGCTCCACGCTGATTTTCACAGAGAAATGGGAATGGGGCCCTCAGGCAGCCCCATCCATGGAAGCTACACCTGGGACACATGTCACGGTGACCGGGAGAGGTGCAGTCCCCACTCCCCTGACAGCCGAGGTACCAAAAAAACTACACTTTTTGGTCTTCCCCAAAATTCAAGGCCAGTGCATGAGGACTTGCTGACTTACGTTACTGAACTAGAGACTCTCGCCAAACAAAAGATATCCATGCTTGCCAGCAGCACATGCTCCCAGAGCTTATTTTGAGAAGAAAGACAAGCCTGCTCACAGAATCCATGTGAACGAACTTCTCCAGGGACACCAACGGCTGGGGTGACTTTAGGATGGGAATCTGACTGAGGAGTATGGCAATAAATGGGACAAGTGGTGGCAGTCCGAACGGAAGTGGTCAGCCCCACAGCTAAGCCATGAAAGCTGCGGTGGCTGGGAGAGGATTTTAACTAGTATACATACATCTGGTATATATGTTCACCTTTGTGTACATACTAAACACCTAAGAGCTTAGAAAGTATATCATCCTCCTCATTTTCCATGGCCAATACTTAATGTTATTGATTTAAAACATTTAACATACTGTTTCAACACTTCAACATTTTTATATAACCATGTAGGTCTTTTTCTAGCTTGTTTTCCAGCATGAAAATAAATTCAGCACAGTGGCTTTAGACTATGACACAAATACCTCCCTGCAACATGGTGATGAATCAAAACAATTTCTAAAATTCTGCTCTGATTAAAAAAAATTATTCAGGAGCGAGTCTTCTCTACCCGTAACCTCTAAAAAATACCTCCTGGCCCTTGTGATCATGAGAGGCACTAATAGAATCTATGTGCGCTTAACTGGTTTCACCAAAAAACTTTACTGTGTCTCCCCTGGTTAGTGTTTAGCATATGGATTTTTTTTTCATCGTTCAAGTTATTAGCACATTTTTTAAGTAAAAGAACTGCCCTCATCCCCATAACTGTTCTTAAAAGATAACATTAGTCATTATGTTCTCACAATATGCTTCTCACAGCAGTTAATTCCCCAGGGAGTCCTGTGGACATTTTATTTTCAGATTATCTCCAATTAGCTTCTTCTCTTCATAATCCTGCCCAGCTCACACTCACCATTTTCTCCTGTACTTCCTCCTCCTCTTACAAATTCCTCCTCTTCTCAACACATTTCAAGGAAGATAAAGGATTTACATTGTCTATAATTCTACCTCACTATCTGCTCATTCACCTACTTACAAGAGATTATAGGTTTTAATGCTCAAAATTAAAACTGTGTGTCTGTCAAATGTTGCTTTCCCTGCCAAGTACACTCAGCATTCAGTCTCTCTTTTTATGAATGTGGATGGGTATTTTTGGTCATGTATTAGTTAAAGACGATCGAGATCAATAAGACGTGCCTAAAACCAAAAGAAGTCAGAGCTCACCGAGGGGCTCCGCTTCAGCGACACCCTTGGCCTCACGAGAGAGTTTCAGGTCTCCACACCCATGTCCACACCAAAAATTCCTCTGGATGAGACAAAACCATTTTATACCTACACAAGAGACATAGCATAAAACAGGGTAGGTAAACAATGATTTAACTTTGTGCTAATGGATTAAAGTTGGATCCTTTATTAACAAAAGATTTGGTATTGGGGTAGGCGTGTCTAGTGGGCATTAAGTCCCACCAGGGGCACCACAGAGGAGAGAAAAGAATGAAGAAGGGGAAGTCGGGGCTAGTGAACGAACTTCACTTCATTTTCCATTTTTATGTATGACAGAACCATCTTCCAGTTATTCAGTAACAAATCAGGAAGACTGATACTCAAATATTTATACAAATGCTTTCACTTCATATATACACATATACATACACACACACGCACATATTTCTTTTAATTTGCAGGCAGTTGCATCTAAGAAAGGCATATACTTTTACAATATCTGGGCAAGATTGAGGAATCTGGGGAAAAGAACAGAAATGGCCTGAAATGTATTGATCTTATCTTTCTTTGGTCTTATCCAACATTTACTTCCTCCATCAATCATCTAAAATATCGACATCAACAGATACTACTGAAGAGATTCTGCTTTCTAAACACACACAAAATAAATCTTTGCAGACATTTAATGACAGATGAGCATCTTCTTTATGCATTGCTACTTCTGAGAAGGTTCCCACTCCCAAATAGCAAGCAATACGTTGCTAAAAGGAGAAACAATCTGTGTGTTTTGAATGAATGCAAAGCTTTTAGCAGCATATGAACTGCTGCTTTTTAAAGTATGTAAATATACACAAATTCTTATCTACCTTTCTTGTGGCCACATATTTTAAGGACATCCTGGAGCCCTGGTAGGAGGAGGAGTTCTTCAGCTATCTAGAAAGAAAGGAGAACAATTTCCAATTCTCACATTTCCCACTTCCAACAGTACCTGCAGCCTAACTGCTCATTTTACACTTAGTCCCTGTGCATTTACATTGTGACTTGACTTTGAAGGTATCCATGGTTCCTCTCCCCAACCATTCCATGGCTCTCCTGTCTTTGGCCTCGCTGAAATCTCCCACAGTTCAGACTAAAAACCTAATGTTTCCATACACTAGTCTTATAGTCGTTCCATCACATGATATTGTCTCAGAGCTCTCTAAGGAAGCGTCTTTCAGAGGGTGTGTGTGAGTGTGTGTGCGTGCGTGTGTGTGTAAGGGGGGGAGGTGGGGATATAAAGGGAAGAAGCTATTCATGGTAAATATCTCCTAATAGAGTTAAGAACATGTTGGTAGAAGAAAAGTGTCCATTAACTAAGAATTAATGAAAACCCCAACTGTCTGAACTCAATTCCCCCCACATACCCTAAAAGAGCAAATGTAGGAAAGCAACGCTTACACACAAAGTTAAGAAGGTTAAGAAGGATTCATTATGCCACTACAGTGAGTTCAACATGACAGTAGGTGCTGGGAAAAGAAGATGGTGTGTAAGTGTGTGCGTGTGCATGCATTAGGCAACATAAAAGAATCATAATTTTGTGTTAGAGGGAGTAGGATAGGCTGAAACATCATGAGAGAAATTAGTGTGTGCTAGATATTAGCCTGCTCTGGTTTAACTTCCAAAAACTCATCTTTGACGTGTCATACTTATGTTTTGCCTAAAATATCATAAGCCACTTATTAATGTTTATGTGCTTTGTAATTATATATTAAAGTATTTGTAAGTATTCCATAATAGACTATTGTGGTTTTATTTATAATACACAAATATTAATCTTTAAAGCACTCAAAAATAAATTAATTCAACTTTGTGATAGAACTTCAAAGTTGTGAGCAAAGATTTATCAACCAACAACAAAACATATCAATAGTTTCTGGTAAGAATGTTTCCATCACTTTAACAGCATTGAGAAGCAAGGAAATATGTAAAAAAAAAAATTTTTTTTACCATTATCTGCCCATTAAATCCTTCACAGATTCTGCATAATTAGTATAGAGAAAAAGGTACAGAATTTATTAGAAAACCTAAGTCTTTTTAATGAGAAATGTAATCAAAACCTACCAACACTGGGTTTTTTGTAGATGAACTGAGAAAAAACATGAAAGCATTTTGAAAATGGAAAATCATTTTCAAGAAGTAGGAATTAGAATTACTGCTATTATTGTCATTTTAGTTAGAAAATTACTTGAAAAAAAGCAGAACACAAAATTAACATACATTATAACCTCAATTCCATTTAGTTTTGATTTAAATAAAAGAGGTACCATTCTCTCTACATTTCATATTGGAAACTGAAGTGATTCAACCCACAACTCAAGGAAAATCAATGGGGTAGTAACCACTGACAGAAAAAATCGTTGTCCTTCAGTCATCTTGCTTTCTGATCAATCTGCACAGCTTATATTGAAAACTCCATGGTTTTCGCTACTGTTTAGATCTTGAGAGCTGACAGAGCTTTCTGCCCTGCCTTGTGGAGGTTAATGACTTATTCAATCATGTTGTCTAACAAGAGGAGAAAGATCTGACCGACACAGAGGAGCGGCCTGTCCACAGGGCCCGGAGGATGATTCTGACGAGGCATAGGAAGTGGCCCAGCGGTAAGCAAGGTCAGTGCGAAGTGGGGTTTCCGGACTCCTCGGCTGCAACATGACTTCCATAGATACAGCCTCCTCGGGGGGCCATTGCACAAGGTCTAGGTCAGAGTACTGTTTCACTAAGCCTGTAGGCTCAGAGAATGCTTCTCCCTTCTAGGCCTCTCTATTCTGAGCTGTACCACCAACCGCACAGGCTTCAAAACTCTACGTCCCATCCTAAAGGAAGTGCTTCAAATAAATCATGTCTCAACATCATGTTCTAAGCTCAAGATCCTTTGTCACTTACAGTTAATGTTTGTTCAGTGCTGTATGCAGGTGCTGCCTTAAGCACTTTACATGCATCGTCTCACCTCATAAACAGCTTGAGAGATGGCACGAACACTATCCCCATTTCTACAGGTTGAAAAGCTAAGGCTGTAATTTGCTTAGTATCACCTGACCAATAAGTGGCTGAGCTTGGGGTCTAGACCAGGCTTGTATGCCTCTGGCCCAAACTCTTGTGTATTTGATTTATTTCAGATTTACTGAGAAGCAGAGCATGCAATACACATTAGCCAGCTCTGACACAAATATACTTAGATTGAAAGATACAGATAATCCTTGACATAAAAATACATTTTAAAGTATAATTGAGTCTCTCCACCCAAAAAAAAAAAGGACAACAGAGAGCCGAGGATAAAACTGAATCTGTAGACCCATAAATAAAGTCTTGGTGGGCACAGCGCTGGTCACTGAGAAGGTGCTCACGACAAGTCCACTCAACACAGAACATTTTCGTATTTCAAATGGGTCAGAGAAGTCAGGAAAGATCATCTGAATAAAATCATGACTCTCAAAGGGGGAGCAAGTCAGCCATGTTCTGCAGTGAAAGAGGTCCCCTTTCCCACCAGCCCCGGCCCTCCCCATCTGGCTTCAGAGGGGTGATCCTCTCATTTCGGCCCCTGGCGGGGTCTTCTCCCCAAGGCTTAGCCGCCAGCAGCCAGGAGAAAAAGCCACTGGGGAGGCTGAGTGCTGGGACGCATCTTGCCTCCTGCCCGGGGGAAGCTGAACAGGATGTGAGATAGAATACAAGACAGGAGTTTCCTCTGGGCAGAAGCGTGCAGACACACTTGCGGTAGGAAGTCCGCTGAAGGGGTGACGTCCTTGAGCAGGGCGGAGAGGATGGGATGCTCACTGCATCATTCCTTATCTTTTTGTACGTGTGAAATGATGACATGTATACGTGATCTGAGGGGCAGAGGTAACTGCGGGAAGCAAGGAATTTATGGTGAGTCAGAGAGGGATGTAAATTAAAGTCTAAGACAGATAAGAGGTTAGAAGAAAGAGAAAGTAAGAAACCAAGTCAGTGGTGGAGTAGGCAGGGAGGGAGACTGAAGCAAGAACACAGGCCCTCCAGAGAGATCTCAACAAAAGTGGGGAAAACTACTGGAGCCAGAGGGGAAAGAAGGATATGAAGACACAAAAATGAGGAGATTGTGAGCAAATGATGCGATAAAAACAAAAGGGTAATTTCTAATGTGACTATATGCTATGGGCTTGCTCAGAAAGGAACTGCAGAAGCGGACACTTTCACTGATGAGGTTCCAAAGCAAAATCTAGTGGCATGTCAGCCATTGCATGAGAGGCAATATTCCCCATAACAGAGTTATCACTTTAAGCTCTGAACCAGTTTTGGTGGAAATCTTGCTAACACACAGCCTTCTTAAACAGAATTTAACTTTTCCTCTATGTGACTCAGGATCATCAGTGAAATACACAGGGGCGCTGTGGGAGGGCAGGAGCTCCCTTCTTTAACCAGAAAGGCTGGGAAATACAGAGAATGAATACCATTAGCTACAGGAAGCTGAGTAAGTGGTGCACGTAGACATCAGACCGTAGGAATCCCCTTTCTGGAAGCTGATCTTCAAGTTTTCCCCAACTAAACAATGACAAATCTCACCTCTAAATTACTGCTGTCACCACCTCTTCTCCACATGCTTTTCCCTCCTCTCCAAGAGGACAGAAGCCATGACATGGACCCCAAATGTGTCCCTGGAAACCCATCCAGTGCCTCCGCAAACCCATCAGCCTTAGATCCGCGCGCTCATGAAAGAAGAGTATCACACTTCCACAGCCACAGATCTTGGGACCCTAGTTTAGCCCAGTGTTGACTGACAGGGGCAAGGGCATCTCATGGGTCCCACCAAGAATGGACCATCAGAGAGAGTTGGGGAGAAGGGAATGAGCTAGAAATTACCACCTCAGCCCTGCCTGGGCTTCCCCAGGAAATAGCAGAGATAGCAGCCTTTCAGTCCACTGAGAACGAGGAGGTATTGGAAATACTGGATATGCTGCGGCTTCCTGGAAGCCCTGGAGAGAGGGAAGACAGTCAGATGAACAGCTGGCATCTCCAACTGAGAACTATGGCATACCTACCAATCACTGGAATGAAGGGCTGGGTAGCCTATTGGGAGGGAAAACAAAGATGTGTGGAAGCAGACGAGGCCCTCTACATAGTACATTAAAACCCATCATTTTCAGGCATCTTAGTTTTTGTCTGCAGGGTCTACACTATTATTCCAGATTTTAAAAATTGAATGTAGAGTAATATTATCTGTAGCTAGTGGCCAATGGTTCTCAAAGTTGCCAAAGTAAATAGTCATTTCAGTGAAAGTGAACATGACTTATTCTAACATGAAAATATCAGGGGAATAAGGAGATACTGGAAACTGATCCTTCTTTAAAACATGTATAATTATTAAATCTCAAATTTGTATACTATCATTGAGCAGTAGGATGACTATAAATCTAGCATACATACTACATTAGCGTTTTGTTTTGTTTCACCCACTTTCACCCACAGCCGTTCTCAATCAGGGTTCCAGATAATTCTGCAAGAAGTGAGCCCTATAGAAAATGATTTGCAAGATTATTTTCTCAAGAAATGTACATAGTTAGTGCATAGATGGTAGCACTCCCTGAATGCCCTGAGACATTAGGGTTTGATGGAGTCCATGAAGCCCCCCAAATTCTGTGGAAATTTTTTGTAAGGATGTCCCCATAAGCACTTTTCTGGGGTGAGGGGTCATGGCATTCCACTAGATTCTAAAAATGACCATGGCCCAAACGGTTAAGAATCACCAGACTACAATATTAGTAGGAAAGAATAAACATATTAGAAATATGATACTTAGAGAGTAGAGAAGAGAATCAGTAAAAGATAAGGTTTTATTTTCCCAGTGCTTATTTCATGTCTGTCTAAATTCATTTCTGGTTAGTTTTTCTACATACATGTGGGGATTAAGACCCCTCACACAGCTCTAAACCCTGAAATTCCTCTCCTATGACAATGCAAAGGGGGAATCTAACCCTGGAAGTGGTGACACAAGTGTATTGTTTTAAAAATACTTAAAAACATGCCGGTTTTACTCATGGTGGTTTGGGGAGGCTTTTGGTTTGAAACTAGTGTGTTTATTATCCTCACCATCTACTAAGTGAGTCTGTCAAGATGCGTAAACATATCACAGCAGCTTTAAGGCCTCAAGTAATTGCCCCAGATTTTACAGTTCTTAGATGTATTTAAAACATACACTCTTCCCCTAATAATCACATTAAAATTTGAGGTTATGAAATAAATACAAAATAGTAGCCACCCAAATACAAACAGAAAAAGAATTGTCACGTCAGCATCTGGCTCCAGTGACCACTTTGGCCTTATCACCCTGACAGGTGAAATAAACTGTTGACGCTGCTGACTATCTAAGCCTGTCATGAGCACAAATGGGTGGACCGTAGGCCAGACCTCATGGACAAAGGCGATTACTGAGCAAGGCCTCAGCCTCGGGCAGAATGAGGACAGCAAAGCCCTGGGCTCTCAGCATCACTGCTGCCCCCACTGTTCTTTAGGATCCAGCTCAGGCGGCCAAACTGTTGTCTTCTTTATTTGTGATGAAAATGGTAAGTTGTCTACCACCCAAGGATGACACCAACACATTAATCATTTTCGAGTGAATTCAAATCTTCACGTGAGGATAGTGAATGAGAACAGGAGTCTCCGAAGCAGGGCTGATCATGTCTGTCCAACCAAACAGATAGGTGCATCCCTGTCATCAGACCTCGACATAAGCAGAATGTGATCACACATCTAAGTTTATGTTCATTTATGAGCTGAGGCTGCAGAACCATTTCCTACTTTATATTCTCTCATGAATGTGAGAGAGTTTCTCCCTCAACTCCAGGCGCCACCTGTGAACAAGGGAGCATGTCTTAGTCACTGCTATGCCCTGGGCACAAGGCTTAAACAGAGTGAGCGCGTGATACCTCTTCCTCTTTAACTGTGTGACATATTTAACCAAATGCCTTTACAACAGTAGAACTTTGAACTGCACGGTGCCCACACGGGAGGATCATTTCACCCTGTCTAGATGAAGCCTGCATCATTTCTCCATTTCTAAGGAAAAGCCTCATTCAGGGTAGGGCTGACGCCCCTCTGCCTATGAAACAAGAGGCCCATGAAAGGAGTGCAATACCAGCTATGTTGATCAGAGGAGGCCCTGAATGATTTTCCCCATCAGCAGATTAAGACCACCTGTCACTTCATCTGAACAAAAGACACCCACAGAAGTTCGATCAAAACATGAAATTACTGCCATAACCCAAAATAAGTACTTTTGTTTTCTTTGTTGTTTTATAAGTATCTTTACTTGAAAACCCACAAATATTTATGAGGGAACAGACAATGTGCAAAGCACTGTGGGCCATCCAGATTCTATGGGCTCCTGCTTGCATATGGCGGTTTGATATTCCTTGAGCAATGAGTTTATGGTCTTGTTACTGAATCAGAATCTATTATTGCTCCCCATTGTCCAGTACTATGCCAACTTTTGCTTAATAAGTTTATCACAATTGGTCCACGTTACTCATCCAATCTACTTCTCTATATTCCCAGCACAAGAGCTCTGTTCAACTCAAGCCAATATTCCTGGTTCACGGGCTTGCCTTTCTTGTGGAATTCCCACTCTCTAGCCTCCTCACTCCAAGTCCTAGGGCACCTCCAGCCCTGTCTACATTTCTTTTTCTTCCAGGAGCCTTCCCCAATCATTGGCACCTCTAGGGATTACTCCCTACCCTCAAGACCACCGTGCTATAGCTCTACCGCACGGCCTAGCACATCATTAAAGAACAATGCAGGCTCATGTAATTGTTTCAGGGCAACTGGTCCTCTCTCAATGAGATGAGTTCCTAGAAGGCAAATACTCCCTGTGCCTTCCACAAGGCAGCTCTTATGGATAAATAACAGATAAAGTGCCTTAGCCATGTTTTTACGGACAAAGACATCTGTCTGGAGATCAGTGGTTCTCCAACTTGAGGTCGCATCCGAGTCACCGGCAGCGTTAGATCAGCATGGTGGCTGCCTCCCCACTCTCTCCTCCCCTCTAACCACCCCAGAGTTTCTGAGTAAGACTGGGCTGGAGAATGTGCACGTCTAACAAGTCCCCAGATGTTGCCGAAGGCGGACCTGCCGCCACACTTTGAGAACTACTGGTATGGTTCACCCACTTGAGCAGCAGATTCTAACTAGCAGAAGGAAGGCAGCGTGAAATACTGGGGGAGACAAAGGTCAGGAGCCAGAACTGGCTTTGCGGCTTGTTCTGTTACTAGCCACTGTCTGGCCTTGGCAAGTTCATGGTCTTAGTTTACTGTCTCATCTGTAAAACCCCGAGAAGAGTGCTTTAGCTCATTGCTTGGGATGAATGGAGAATAATGAGGAGCAAATATATACGAAGCAAATTGTAGAGTAAGTTGCTTTACGAGTAAATCTGGCACTTCACAGGCAGTCAGGAAATACATGTTGCATTTAATAACTACTGGGCCTGAGATTTCGATTCTTCATCAAGTGACTTGAGGTAGGGACTTACTTTGTTCTTCAGCGTAATTGCACTAGTTGGAAAGAAGTTTCGTGGACATTACTCACTGTAAGTAGCACCGATTTTTACCTTTGAAAGAAAGAGACACAATTATTTATGGTTACCATGCTCACTCCACTCAAAATGTCTGAAGTCCACCATATTTTCTGCATATATACATATAAGTGTTTCCAAAAAGGAGATCAGAACCTTGGAATCCTTACACAGAAAGAGATGGCCACTGATACAAAAAGCTTGCCAATTCTTTGTCCAGAAAGAAATTATTAGCTGGCAATGAATGTGATTCTTTTACAAATAAACAAGCCTGAGAAAACTTATAAAATATAGTTAATCTGACCTTGCTCTAGATTTACTGTGCTAAACTGTTCTACTGCCACATCTCATCTTGTCTGAATGGATAATCATCAATCAAATTTTAAGATTCCCATGTGGTCTCACACTCTGCAAATTAGGAAAATGATGTCTCCTTTGCCACTGAGTGAAGATCCATGATCTTCTGAAGTATGTTTAATAAAAAGGGGTCATGGGTCATTAATGACAAATGGGCTTTGTGATAGATGTCTATAATCAGACAAAGGACAAGATAAACAAGAAGAAAAACACTTTAAAACTTCAAAGAAATAGAAAGGATATAAAATCTAGGTATAGCTGACATTAATAGCCCTATGCTATTATACATTCAAAAAAACCCATTCACAATTTCTCTACACACCACTGAGAAAAAGAAAAGTGGTTTTTAAAAATATTTTTGGCCAAATTTAAAAAATTACTGGAATTGTAAAAATTGGTGAAATAGCCTGCGTCAGTCCTGCCTAAATATATTAGTGAAAGTGTATAAATGTTTGCCCTTTTGACTTCTTTGTTTTCTCTATAACACGTATTTAACATCTTAATGAAAAGGAAAAGCATGTGGGCCGACCTGCTACCCCAACAGGTAGAGAACCAGGGCTTTGCACATGTGACCCTGTGGCTTGTGAAAAGGCCACATGTTCTTTCCAACAAACTCATCAAGGCTGCAAATCAAAAGATGCTGGGATCCTTGGGCAAAAGGAAGATGGAGGAAGAGAGTGAGGAAGGGAAATGGAACAGGAAACAGAACCACACGGGATGATCATCACGCACTAGGATAGGCTCCACAGACAGGGTCACCCCTCTGTGGGCAAGTCTGTGATTCACCCAAAACAACAGCTTCTACAGGAATTTTCCTTGATATCAAGGTAGACAATTTTATGCAATATCTTCAATAAGCATGTGTAAAATACCTATATAGAACTCCTTTCCTTTCAGGAATTGAACTTCTCACACTCTTCTGTTCTCAGCCATCTCACTTCATCCACACGCTTTTCAGTTCCTTTTTGGTTGGCAAAAGAAGAGCAGGACCTCTTGACAAGCTGGCAGAATTCATGCTAATCTTTTCCTGTCTTTTACGATAATTCTTGGCAAAGACCAAGCGTAAGAAGGAAAATTGGAATTTTGACCTAAAATTTTCTATTTTTTTGAACAAGGGATTCCAAGGGTTATCAAGGCTCCAGGGATTACTACACAGCCCAGCTCTTCAGACTGGAAAGAGGAAAGCTGGTGGCTTCATACCAGCTTTTCTTTTTTGTTCAGAGGGCCTAGTGAAATATGTGTTGTTACAGGTGCTCAATTAATTTTAGTTTTAAAATCTCCCTCAAGACCAGGGAGAAAATGTGAATGAAGGAGGCCCCTCTTTAACCTGGTTTTCATATACCCACTTCCCACAGAGAAGATAGACCTGAGTTCATTTTTACTTCCCCTTGTTGCAGAACTTTTACAACTCTCTCAACTAAAGATCGCATAAATATTTAAGTTGCAAACAATCCAAGATGATACACTCTCGTTCCACAGGTGCCCGCCATGTTTTCCCACGTGGATAAGTTCCTCAGTGGCATACACACTGACTTTTCCATTTCTCATCCAACAGATATTTACCAGGTACCTAATGTGTGCAGGGTAATATGTGCTTGGGGTGAACAATATCTGGCCTTGTGAAGCTTAAATTTCTACTGGAGGGGGAAGACAGATTAAATTGTGTGGTATTTCAAAGGTGGTTAAGTACATGAAAAGTGAAAAAACTAAGCAATCAGAGGCAATCAGAAGTAAGGGGTGGGGAATTGCAATTTAAATAGGTGACTGGGTTAGCCTCCTTAAAAGGGAACATATGAACAAAAACAGGACAGAGGTGATGGAGTGGACATGTAAACCCAGGGAAAAGAAGATTCTAGGTCTAGGACATAGCCAATGCAAAAGCCTAAGGCAACTGAAATGCCTGGAGAATCTTGCTTACGCTCTGAGAGGAGTGGGTTTCTATTAGAGGTGACACGATCTGACTTTTAAGATCCTTGTGTGTGCTTATGTTGAGAATAAAATGCAGCAGGCAAGGAAGGAACTTGAACAGGAGGAGGCTTTTGCACTGATCCAGACGGTGGTTTGATCCTGGGTAGAGGTGGTGGTGGTAAGTGACTGGATTCGGGACATATTTAGAAGGGAGAACAGACAGGTTAGGTGTGGAGTATGGAAGAAAGGAAGGACTCAAGGGTAATTTCAAGGATTTGGCTTCGGCAACCAGAAGGATCGACTGAGATGAAGCAAGTCTGGGGTTGGGAGAAGAGCTGATCGGTTTGGGATGTACTGGGTATAAACACTTCTTTTTTTAAGTCTATCTAGTGCCTAGGACATAAGTGAATACAATGGCTCAACATCCAAAACGCTGGTGTGTAAATCTATGACAACAGGTCATTTGCCTTATTCTAGCACCAAATCGTGGGAAACTAAAGAACATTTGCTGAATGAATGTAGTGGGCCGAACGATGGTCCCTGGAAGATGTCCTCAGCCTAATCTCTGGAACTTGGAACTCTGTGGCCTTATGTGGAAAAAGGTCTTTTTCAGATGTATTCAATTAAGGGTCTTGAGATGGAGAGAATATCCTGGATGATCTGGGTGGACCCAGCATAATCACAAGATTCCTTAGAAGAAGGCGAGAGTGTCCGAGCCAGAGGGAGAGAGCTCTGAGGACAGTACCCTGCTGGCTTGGATGGTGGAGGAAGACGGTCACGAGCCAAGGCCTGTGGGCAGCCTGCAGATGCTGGGAAAGACGAGGAGAAAGGCTCCGCGAGAGCGTGCAGAAGGAACACAGCCCTGCTGACACCTGGATTTTAGGACTTCTGACCTCCAGGGCTGTAAGGTCACACATCCATGTTGTTTTAAGCCATCAAGATTGTGGTAATTTGTGAGGGCAGCACAGGGCACTAATACAGTGAGCAAATAAATCCTTAAGTACATAGGAACTGGGGCCATTTTATTCACTGTTGTTCCCCAGCTCCCCACAGAGCCAAGGGGAAGTAGGTAACCAGTGCATATCTGTTGGGTTCATTTTCACTTGGTGATAATGCTACTCACACTCCCACCACTATGCCTTTGACAGGCTGGTCCTGCCTCACAGGCCCTTTTACCCCCTTCAGTCTGGCAAACTTCTCATTTTCCAAGAGCCAGATCAAACCCCACTGTCTCGGTGAGGATCAACAGCTCCCCCAGGCAGAGTCAGCCAGGGCTGCCTCTGTTCTCCAGGGGCATTTTGCAGCTGCAGGAGCTCTCCCCGGGCCCTGTGGCCCTGGAAGGCCGTGCCTGCTGCTTCCTCCCCCCCGCACACTGGGAATCCCCAAGGCCCAGCTCTGCCCGCTGGGTGTCTCCTGGCGTTCTCCTGGGGATAATGCGAACTGGCACGCACCATGTCCCTGAAATGCACAGATAAAGAAACAGCACTAATGTTTGCCACCGCTTTTCACTTTCTCAAGGCACTCTGACTTCTTATCTCATTTTGTCTCAATAATAACCCTGAGAAGAGAGGGCAGCATTGTTTCTGTCAATGGGCAACATGCTTGACTTGCCCAAGGTCATGTCATTCATGGTGGACTGAACTCCCGCCAAAGCCTCCTGACTCTTCGCCCAGTGCTCTTTCCACCGAATTGTGCTACTTCCACCGCCACGGGCCCTGACTGGGCTGCCAACATAAGCACCACCTTTGCATGTCCGTATTGTGGTGGGGAAACTCAGACCTTGTGCGGCATTAGAGCCAAAGGCTGCAGCAGCTCCTCAAAAATTGACTATTGTCTTTAGGTTTGATCATGACTCATAATTCCTGTCAGAAAGAGAGCCTACGAAAGTAGCAAATTTGCAGGATTAAAAAGCATGCATAACTCAAATTTGGGCAAGGTAATATTGCCAAATGTTGGTTTTCAAAGACCTACTCAGGGCCACCCAGGCCAAATCTAGAGGTGGAGGAAAAGGGAGCTTCGCTTCAGTGAGCTGAGCTGATCCACCCACCAGGCTCTTCATGGACTAAACTGGCAATTTTGGAGTTCGCTGCTGGCTGCACATTTTGGCAGGTGGTTACCAAGGGAGGGAAGGAGACAGGCAAGAGGGGGTGCTGCTAAGAAAGGTGCTCAGAATTCCAGCAGATAGCTGCTGGTCTCATTGCTGGAATTGTGTTGAACACTGTTTTGTATGTGTTGGTTTTATAGCATGTTTACTGTCTCAGCTACTCATCTTTGTCTCATGCCCACTAAGATGGCTTTCCAGAAGCTTTGAAACAGAATAAGAAACACACTCTTTCTGTGCACTCCAGCAACCGAGCTCCTCGATGTTGCCCAAAGGAGCTGGAAACTTAAAGTCCATACAAAACCTACACACAGATGTTTACAGCAGCTTTATTCATATTTGCCAAAACTCAGAAAGCAACCAAGATGTCTTTCTGTAGGTGAAGGATAAATAAACTCTGGTACATCCAGACAAGAGAATATTATTCAGTGCTAAAAAGAAATAGGTTTTCAAGCCATGAGAAGACATGGAGGAAATTTAAATGCATATTACACAGTGAGAGAAGCCAATTTGAAGAGCCTATACACTGTGATTCCCACTGAGGACAATATAGAAAAGGCAAAAGTACGGTGGTTGTGGGGATGGGGATGAATAAGCCAAACATGGGATTTTTAGGGCAGAGGAAATACTCTGTATGATGTTATAATGATGGATGCGTGTCATTATACATTTGTACAAACCCACAGAATGCACAACACCTAGAGTGAACCCAAAGGTGAACTATGGACTCTGGGTGATTATGCATCAAAGTAGGTTCATCTTCGGTAAAAAAAAAAAAAAAAAGTGCCATTTTGATGAGCGATGTGGATAAGGGGGGAAGGAATGCATGTGGGGGCGCAGGGGACATGTGGGAACTCTCGGCAGCTCCCTTCCTCTCAATTTTGTTGTAAACTTAAAACTGCTCTAAAAAGTTGTGTTTGAAAAATAGAATAAAGAACAAAACAAAGGTTACTGGGCATTGATCTTTTAATACGGATTACTTAAATTATAATTACTGGCTGTTACCACTGGATCTTCAGAGAAAACATTAGAATCCTTTAAGTTATGCCAAAGATATCCTTCTTGTTCTGAGATCTGATATAACAAGACTACCGATGTCCAGCAAACAGGAAGCATAAGGTAAGACATATTTTTGCACCAGCAGTAAGTAGCCAATTAGAAAAATGGAGGATTCTCAAAGGTATCAAAACCCAAGGAACAACTAGATGAATATTTTAGGCCTATTTCCAGTATTTAATGTGCACAACGAAGGGGAAATAAAAGTCTTCTCTCAGATTGCAATAGACGTGAAGAGAAAAGAAAAATTAGAATCTCTCCAGTTTGTGTTTAGGTCTAGAAATAAAATAAGAAAAATTAAATTAATATTAGTGAGAATGTATAATAATAATAAAATAATTTTAACCAAATCTCTCTTGAGATACCCTACCCACAAGCAGGCCAACTCTGATCTTGGAGCAAAAGTACAAATGGAGGCTCCCTTTTCTTCCTACCCCATTTCAGTCCTGCACCATGAGAGGCTTACACTCCTGTGTGCAGAATCCCAGCTTGAAGGTCCAAGGTTCACCTTCCAAATCCACCCCCAGCTGCTGCCCGCCATGCGTGCACACACGACTGCCTCCCAGCTACCCCTCGGGCCTGTGGGTACCACACCTGCAGCACACGGTCCTCAGAAGCCCATGCAGGTCTTAGACAGAGGTTCTAGGTCTTCGCACATGGAATCCTAGGCTCTCTGGTGCCTGGGGTGCCGTGTAGAACCTTGCTACCCAGTGTATAGCCTCGGGGCCAGCAGCATGACCGTCATCTGGGAGTTTTTTAGAAATGCAGCATCTCAGGACCCACTCTAGACCTGTTGAATCTGAGGGATTTTCATAAGATCCCCAGGTGATTCAGGTACACAGTACAGTTTGAGAGGCAGAGTAGACGTCCATTTGACCTCTGGATTTCTCATCCCTTACAGAACAGCCAGACTCAAGGAGGAGCAGAGCAGAGCCCACAAGCCACGGGCCCAGGCCCGGAGTGCTGGCTGCTCGAGCCTAAAGCCATAGTGCCCAGGGAGGATTTTCTTAGGATGCACACTGGTAGTCCAGACATGCTGTTTCTTAGGCTTTAAAAATGTAACAGAGTGCTTAGGAAATGAGATAACTGGCAAGTTAAATGTGTTTATTATTTGGGGGAGGGTAGATGGGTCATTATACGTTGGCACTTGACCCGGAACCTGCTGCTCTAATCCACGTTCACTTGTGGGGAGGTTTTATTGCAGTGGCATCTAAGCAGCCTCAGTCAGTCACATTTATTGACTGTCTAGTTACAGAGACACTATAATTCTCTTCTAAATTTGACTATCCATGGAGCTAGACAGTTCCAATCTTTGTTGAAAATCCTTCTAAAATTCATTAGTCCACTTTCCTGAACAAACAGGCATCCTGTCTTGAATAGACTCTTTCTCGGAGAGGTACAGCTTACGGAGCCTCAAAGTCATCTTTCTGCCTACCTGTCATCAGTATTTAGACCTACTGATAAACACTGTTAAAATCCAAGAAGCTGAGTTTATCCTACGGCAAATGACCTCCCTGAATGCTGGCTCTGCCACAGAATGCTCTGTGAGCTCAGGCAAAGCACATACCCTCTCTGGCCTTTAGGTCTTACCCCTAAAGTGAGGTGGCTTGCTGGACCCCTCCCTGTATCTAAGTGTCAGTACTTCCATGTAACCCTACAGGTATCTTTGAATCCTTTCTCTGTGGGGAAAGATGCTAAGAAGGTGACAGGACTGGCTTTTTGAATACAGCATCACCCTTCATCCTTGGGGCTCCCGTGGGGCTCAATATGAGTGAGAACTTTACTGGGATCCTACACTCAGAGATCCACTCTGGGCTGGGAAAAATGCCAAGGAATGAGCAAGGAAGGCGCAGGGCCGGAGCTGCCTCCCAGAGTGGTCATGTCAGAGCACTTGTGAGCACAGACCTGGGCAAGGCAGCTCTGAGCAGGCCAAGGCGTAAGGCTGTCCTTGGCACCCACATCCCTCTATACTAGGTGGAACTAATGACTGTTGGTACAGATTTGTTATTGGTCTTTCTTTGTGTAGATTCTCTGTTTTTCTTTACAATTCAATGTCTATCTCATTTGCATGTCTATACATTCCTATATTTCTTAATTCAATATTCTTTAATATTAAGCTCTCCCCACTTTCTATTCTTCTGGTGACTCAGTCCCAATTTGTTTTAACCTTTCTTCTAACAGTCTGATTTTCTGATTGTTACAAATAGGTTTCAGAGTCTCATCCTTTAAAAGTAAAAAAATCTCTCCTACAAAAGTCAGTGTTAATCACTTCCCAACCCTATACAAGAGGAACTGGTATTTATTAGGCTTTTCCCTATGTACTAAGCCTGGTCCTACATATTTGTAATTGTCTCAGTTAACCTTCACAACCACATTCTAAGGTAGACATTATAATCCCTATTTACTGATAGAAACTTCCAGGTTCCTAGAAGTTAAAATAGCTAGTCTCAGATCATATGAATAGTAGCAAGCAGAGAGATGGGCATGAACCCATGCCTAACTATATTTAAAGTCCCTTTGTCTCTATTCTATATCTACCATGCCTAAAAAAGTGCATTTTAGAAACAAATCTATCCTTTAAATAATGGGACCATTTAAGTATCTCAAATTCATACCTTGGGTCCATTTATTCTAATGAATGAGCCTTCAAAAAATAAATAAACAAACAAGCAGTTATGATGAGAGCAGTGATGTGGTTGACAAGTTCTCTTCCTCCAAAACAACTATAAAACTGGACAATGTCAAAAAAGTTGCAACCATTTCAGTGCTCTGGAAATTGACCAAAGGTGTATGACAGCCTGAGCATTTATTTCTGACAACTTACTGAACTCAGGGTTGGAAGAGTGAGTCTGGGGCAATGTTGTTACCTGGATCTGCCTCCATCTCATGCCCCCGGTTCCCCACTCTGGCTCTGTCATTGTGGTAACATCAAAGCAGGGCAGAAGAGACTGTGGAAATCAGCAGCCTCACTGCCCCTGCCACAGGGGGCTCACCTGATTGGAGCATTCACAGTTAACATGGAGTTTCTCCTGGAGAGTAAAAGGGTATATTAACAGTGTGGCTGAAGTCCTGCTTAAGGCAAACAAAGAAGTGGTGGAGTGATCAGGGATTTAATAGGGAGTTCCGCAGGTGAACCAGACATAGGAGGGTGAGAAAGAGCTCTTCACATACGCTGGCTTGATGAAGGCTGTGCAAATCATAGCAGAGACCAGAGGGGTCCCAGCCACCTACACACCCATGGTCAATGGAGCTTGCATACCCACACAGCACGCACAAGGGAGTCCAGCAGAATGGAAAAGCTGGGCGGGGGGGGGGGAAGACTTGAAAATAGCAGAAGTTTGAATGCATTCCCCAGGCACACATAAATCCATCAACAGAGAATCGAAGCCTTATTAGCTGGAGGTGTTTGAGCACAGTTTTTCATCAATCATTGGCTGACTACTAAGCTATGCAGACAAAGAGCAAACCCTAAGAAGCCAGGCTTAAAAATTTTTTAAATAAAAAGAAACTGAGTGGAGACATCAGCAGTTGCACAGTGCAGGGGAGACATCCCACAGATGTGGTACAAATGGGTTACTGAAGAAATGAACAGCAGCAACTACAGATCCCTCAGGGGAGAAACGGCAGAACCCACAGTTGCTACTACATATCTAAAATGTCAGTATTTCACAAAAACAATTATGAGACAAGCAAAGAAAAAGTATGGTCTATACACAGGGGGAAAAACTATCAATAGGAAATGTCCCTGAGTGGTCCCAAAAGTTGAATTTAGCAGACAAAGACTTCAAAAAAGCTATTATAAATATGTCCAAAAACCAAAGAAAACTTTTAAAAAATAAGGGAAAATATAATGACACTTAATCGATTAACAGAGAGCCACAATAAATAGATAAAAATAATAAAACATAATCAAATGGCAAATTTTGGAGCTAAAAGACCAATATTTGAAATGAAAATTTCACTAGAAGCACTCAAGCAAATTTGAGAAAGCAGAAGGGAGAATCAGTGAACTTTAAAACAGATCAATGGAAAGTATTTTTGATCTGAAAAACAGAAAGAAGGATAAAGAAAAATTAACGTCTCAGAGACCTGTGGGACAACATCAAGCCTACCAGTATAAGTACAGTGGTAAGTCCCAAAAAGATGGGGTTGGGGAAGAGGGGGAAAAATAGTTGAAGAAATAATAGCAGAAAACTTCCCAACTTTGATGAAAAATAATGTACATATCCAAGAATTTAAATGAATAATTAATAAATAAACACAAAGAGCTCTCTATGTGGCCAAACTGTTGAAAATCAAAGGCAAAAAAAAGAACTTGAAAGCAGCAAGAGAAAAATAATTCATCAACTACACTGAAACAGCACTTGAAATTATTTATGACTTCTCATCAGGAGCAACAGAGGCTTGAAAGCCACAGAATGACAAAGTACTGAAAAAAAAATCTCTCAAGCAAGAATACATCCCACAAAATTAGCCTTCAAAAAACGAAGCCAAAAAAAAAGATACTTCCACTTTATACAGCAATAATCATAGCACTAAATGGAAGGTTTATAAGGTATCTAAATGTAATATAAATTACAATAACAGCACAAAAGAGGGGGGAGGAAAAGGAGATATATTAAAGAAAACTGTATTTCACTGGAAGTTAGTATTCTTCTGAAGTAGAGTGAGATAAGATACATGTATCTTAGGCATTAAGGAAATACTCAAGAAAAAAGGGTAAAAACTTCAATGTAGGAGTTAAAATGAAACTCTAAAAATAACTTAACACACAAAGAAAAATCAGTGAAACACAATAATTTGCTAACACAATATAAGTTGGTCATGGAGTCACAGTAGTACAATACTTAGAATACAGTTAAATGATTCTGAAACATCTTACTACATTGATAGATAGCGACTGCACTAAAATAAGTGTTGTATATTTGAAACCAACATAAGAGTACATATCAATGATACTTTGATTAAAAAAAATCAGTGAAACAAACAAAATAATCAGCAAACCAACAAAATCAAAAAAACCAACAAAATAATATCAACATTTATGGGATGCAACTAAAGCAGAAAAAATTTAGAGGATTTATACTACCAACTTCAAAAGTTACTACATGCTACAAACATTAAAACAGGATGACACTGGCATAAGAATAGACAGATCAATGGACCATAATTAAGAGTCTAGGAATAAATGCTTACATTTACTAATTTTTAACAAAGTTGCTAAGACACTTCAGTGGTATAGTCTTTTAAACAAATGATGCAAGGATAACTGTATACCCATATGCAAAATAAGAACTTAGACTCACAGCTTACACTATGCACAAAAATTAACTCACAGCAGATCATAACGCTAAATGCAAGAGCTAAAACAATAAAACCCTTAGAAGAAAACACAGGGATAAATCTTTGTGATCTTGAATTAGGAAATGAATTCTTAGATATGACATCAAAAGCACAGGCAACAAAAGAAACTACAAATACACTGGATTTTACCAAAATTAAAAACCTCGGTGCTTCAAAGGGCACCATCAATAAAGTGAAAAGACAACTCACAAAATGGGAGAAAATATTTGAAAATCATATATCCGCAAAGGGACATATATCCACATATATCCAGAATACATTTTTTTTAAACTGTTACAATCAATAGGAAGAAGAAAAATATCTCAATTGAGAAAAATTGGCAAAACACTTGAACAGATATTTCACCAAAGGAGACTCTTAATGGCTAATGAGCATATGAGAAGATGCTCAATATTATTAATCATTAGGGAAATTCAAGTCAAACTACAATGAAATAACCTCTAAACACCCACTAGAAAGGTCAATATAAAAAACCAGGTAAGGACATCAAGAAACTGGAACCCTCATACATTGATGATAGGAAAGCAAGATGATACAGCCATTCTAGAAAAGAGTTCAGCAGTATCCTAAAAAGTTAAACATAAATATGCCATACAACCTAGCAATTCCACTCCTAAGTAACTACCCAAAAAGAAATGAAATCATAGGTCCAAAGATTGCATGTTAATACTCACTGCAAAATTATTCAGAATTGATCCAAACTATTAACAATCCAAAAGCCCACCCACTGCTGAACATATAAACACAATGTGGTATCTCCATACACGTTTTTGAGAAACCTTAAAAACACTATGCTAAATGACAGAAGCGAGCCACAAAATGTTCTGTATTGTACGACTGATGCCATTAATATGAAATATCTAGAAAAGGCAAATTTGTAGAGAAAGAGAGATCAGTGGTTGCCTTGGAATGGGAGAAGAGTCTGACTGCAGATGGCCTCAGGGAAATTTGGGGGGAGAGATGCAAACTCCCTTCTCCTCTGCCATATAATGTAACCTAATTATGGGAGTGCCATCCCATCATACTCACTAGTCCTGGCCGCACTCTAAGGGCAGGTACACATCAAGCAGGTACTATACCAGTTACAAGAATCTTAGAGGCCATCTTAGAAATCTGCTTACCACACTTGCACAATGTATAAATGTATTTTTAAAAAGCACTGAATTGTATACTTACCATGGGTAGATTTTTATGACATGTAAATTATAACTCAATATACCTGTAAAAATAAAATGCCATAAAAAACTGTCTACTGTTCCATAATTCCACTTTTCGTTTGGACATTATTTTTTTTTAATTGATGTGAACTAAGCCTAGGATATCTTTTCTAGGAAATGATTCAAGAGAAAAAAGTTTTTCTCCATTCTTCGACCATGCCCTTTATAACTTTACGCCAATTAATTCACAGTAACCGCTTCACATGAACACAGCAGTCAACTTTTCCCTATTTGGGTTTTATTCCTCTGTCCACTTTCTTAGTAATGAATAGAGGCTCAGTTAAATTCAAAGACTTCAGATTTCCAAAGAGAACAGGGCTACTTCCCCACAAGCTTCCACACTCTTGATTTCTCCACTCAGGAGCGGCTCCATTTCGACCTTCCCTCAGACGGAACACAAACAGTAATGGTTAGTCTCGTGGGGCCTTCATTTTGCCAGCTGCATATTTCCTAGTATTTCACCCACCTGGAGGCCAGGAACTGTGAGTTCTGGAGCTCTTTATGGTGTCCCGGGGACGTCTTTGAGGTGTGGCCACCATGGTGTTTTGTGTGTGCTGAACTGCTGCTTAAAATGAAACATTTTCCCATTTGTCTATTCTGAGAACCTTCAGCCTTTAAATGAAAGTTTGCTATATAAAAACACAGAAAGCATGTGTAGTTCTACTTCAGGTGCTATCTCGACACCAGGAAGCATTGCAAATTCCCTAAAGGGATGGCCAGCAATGTCAGCTGGATGGTTATCTTCTGGTTTGTTGTTCTCAAGCAGAAACTTAACTGTCACCATGGAAACAGAACACAAAAAGAGCTGTCTGTCCTAGAAAATAAAAACTGCTTAGAATTCTCTTTCAAGGGTTTTATAATAAATGTGGAAGACATTCTTCTACATAATTTGTTTTCGTGAAAATGAAAATCTTTCTTGGGAACATGCCAAAGGTATATAACACGTGAACCACTAATGTATAAGCAAATTTTAGAGTCGTAATTTACATATTTTTAAAAGTAGGGTAATTTTCCCTCTGCAATCCTGTTGATGATAATGGCCACCAGATCAAGTCATTTGGAGAATCTGAAAAGCTTTATTCAGTTATTCAAGGATGTGGTCCCACTTGAATGTGCTGTAGATTAGACTCTCTACCTTTACCTAAACAGCATCTTCAGGACATGGACTGATACTCTTCCCTACACAATGTTTCTAAAGAAAATTAGAGTTATTCTTAGAAGTTTGGGTCATAATCTATAGCTCATAACATGCAGAAACTAAAATTCCTTTCCTTGTCGTTCCTCATGGCAGGATACCATAGAAGTTCATAGGAGTTAAGACTAAGGGATGGGGGTCAGACTCCGTGGGTTAGAATCCCAGTTCTGCTACTTAACAACTGTGTTATTTTGACCCATCACTAAAACTCCCCAAGCCTCAGTTTCCTCATCTATAAAATGCATATAACATCATAAAGCATGGATTGGCAAACTATGACCCGTGGGCGAAATCTGGCCCACCCCCTGCTTTTGTCAAGAAAGTTTTATGGGAACATGGACATGCCCATTCATTTACATATTATCTATGACTATTTGGGGAGAGACTGCAAGACTTACAAAGACTATAATATTTACTACCTGGCCCTTAACAAAGAATTTTGGAAAAAAAAAAATTGGCCTCTGACTCTAAAAGGTCATTGTGAAACTTAAATTAGATAATCCATAGAAGTTGCTCCATGTGGTTAAACAACTGATGAATGCCATGGATTATTGTTACTTATTAAGAGTAAAAGGTTATAAAATCATTGTGATCTCATGTCCTAAAATTCAGAGACATCTTTATACATACCACCTCAGGAGCAGACTGCCTATGAACTAACGCCCCCAGATCGGTAGGCTCGGCCTTCTTTTTTTTTTTTTTTTTTGATGGAGGTGGCTGAGGTGGTGTGATGGCAGGATGTGACATGCAGCTGTCAGTGCCGGGCACAGAGCCCGGTGGGCCACAGATAGCAGCTGCCACCAGCCCTGCATTTCAAGTAACTGATACTCTGCCATTCCTTGATGGTGGCTCTCTTAGTCACAGCACATTTCCATTCTCCCTGGCAGTAACTGCTTCTCCCAAGGCATATTCTGCTTATCCAGAGCAGGAAATCAGGAGAGTATGGTCTGGGACATAAAATTTTTAAATGTGCATTTAATGTAATGAAATCTAGGATAACAGTCTCAAGATAATAAAATGAATCTAAAGCTGATGATTTATCCTAGAACTGGCATTGCTAGCTCTGTATTAGCACATTTGCAAGTAAACTGTGGTCAATACCAAACATGACAATAGTCCCCATAAATTTTTCAAATCTTTGTCACAAATTGTCTTTCAAGGCAAATAGTAAAAGGTCTGAAGAGTTTACACTGAGAATGATTTTTCAGCAACAAACTACTGCTTCTCCTCTGCTCCTGTCTAGAGCCTTGTACTTTTTACTCCCCCAGTTTGTGCCCCACTGTCTGGCATGGCATGGCATGGTAAAGGGAAGTTGTAAGAATCTACAAAATTAGAACAGCCACAATTCCAAATCATTTCCTGCTGAATGCTGGTGGGTTTTCATTAGTCCCTCCCAACAGGGTCATAAACAAACTCATGTCCACAGCAAGGGAAGAGTATTACCACCAGGAGAAGCCCCAAATTGACAAATGGTTTACATATTTAAGTGCAGTTGAGTCACACAAACTCAGAGTCGTAAAGTCCTTGGTGCCCGTCCCAGGAACCTTCCTACCTAATCATCTCATTGTTATTATTTGAAACAACCAGGCCCTCCTCTGGGCGTGGCCGCTCCTGAACAAGGTACACACGACAGGAAGAGAGAGGGTCATTGCCCCGAAGGAGCCCATCTCAGCCAGACGAGACTGTAGCTGCTGGAAAACGGGCAGACATGCACACCACGTGGGCAGATGTCATTCCGGACCAGCTAAAATGGTTTTAGTTTCCAATGAATTCAAACAAATATTCAACTTGATCCAAAGCACCTGGCGACTGGGCTGCCTCAGACAGACATGCTGCCTGATGAAATGAGCTGCAAAGTCCTCCGCCACGCCGTCGCCCAGCCCGTCCCGCTGAGGCAGGGGTCACACTGATGAGTCTGGCCCTTCCAGCAAGCCTTCCCTTTCCTCAGCACGAGAAAACAGCAGAAGCCATACCATTGTTCCAGTCAAAAAACACCTTCTGATTGGCAAGAAGAGCGCAAGCACCTGCAGAGACTTCAGCAAACATGCCCCCTTAGGGGCCCAAGTGATGACAATTCACACCTGAGCGAGGCAGCCAAGATGGAGTCGGCTTAATAACAACCGAAAAGAGTCATCAACTGATTGAACTGCCAACTTCACACATTTATTTGCCCAGTTAACACAACGAATACCCTCCCCACCGCTCCTGGTATTTCTGTGCTTTAATTCAAGGTATAGAATATTTGTAAATAACTCATTTATATACTCATACTCCTTTGGAACACAAGGTAGACGTTCACAGATATACACAAAGAAGTTGGAAGGGCTATTTTCCACTTTGTCTTTTTTTTTTTTTTTGTAAGGGATAGGCTTAAAAACAAGTGACCTTAGTACTGCATTCTGTATTGGTTTCCTACGACTGCTGTGATAAAGTACTGAAGACCAGGTGACTTAAGCAGCAGAAATTTCTCAGAGTTTTGGAGGCTGGAAGTCTAAGATCAAGGTGTCAGCAGGGCTGGTTCCGCCTGAGGGCATGAGGGAGATCTGCTTCATGCCTCTATCCTAGCTCCTGGTGGTTGGCTGGCGATTGCCGGGGGTCCTTGGCTTGTAGATCTCTGCCTTTATCTCCACACAGCTTTCTCCCACTGTGCCTGTCTCAAAATTTCCTCCTTTTATAAAGACACTAGTCACACTGAGTCAGGGCCCTAACAGCCTCACTTTAATTATGAAGACCCTATTTCCAAATAGGGTCACATTCTAGGGTGCTAAGGGTTAGGGCTTCAGCTTCTGAATTTAGAGGGGACACCTCTTAACCCAAGACACATTCCCATTTCTAAAGCTCTGGTCTACATCAGGTCAATGATGACTGCTGCTTTTCACCTTCACTGTGGTACAACTGACAAAATCGTAGGACATGTAAGTGGACGCTGTGGTCATTTGTGACAGGATTCCTCTCATCTAGTTAATGAACACATTCATCACCTCACATACTTTTTTTTTTTCGGTGAGAACATGTAAGTTCTACTCTCTTAGCAAATTTTAATTATACAATACAGTGTTATCAACCATAATCCATGTTATGCATTAAATCCTCAGACTTATTCATCTTACAGCTGAAAGTTTGCCTGCTTTTACCAACCTCTCCTCATTTCCCCCAGCCCCCAGCCCCTGGCAACTGCTTTCTACTCTGTTTCTATGAGTTTGGCTTTATTTTTAGTTTCCACATACAAGTGATACTAGGCAGTACCTGGCCTTTCTCTGTCTGGATTATTTCACTTAGCATAGTGCCCTACCTGTTCATCCGTGTCATGGAGAGCAGGATGCCTTTCTTTCTAGTGGCTGAATAATAGCCCTGTGTGTGTATGTATACATATATATATATCACATCTTCTTTATCCATTCATCCACTGATGGACACTTAGGGTGTTTCCATATCTCAACTAGTGTGAATGATGCTACACTGAACATGGCAGTGCAGATATTTCTTCAAGATCCTGTTTGCACAATTTCATGCCTGGCTTTTGCATAATTATGATTTGCTTCTGGGTTCTAACTTAGGCACCTGAGCTGGCAGGTGAAACCATTCAATCCAGAAAGGCACCATCTTTTAAATGCTGCTGTGGAGCCCTAAAGGGCATCTTTGCAACCCCCAAAATGGCTCGTATGGTAGTTCTACTGTTAATTTTTTGAGGAACCTCTGAGCTACTTTCCATAGTCACTGTGTAACTACTGTTTTTAAGTACCTATCTCTTCTCTGAGGTGCAGAGGAACAAAATAAATGCAAAGGAATAGAATAAATACAGTGATATATACACTAGCCTCACTGCATGTGTTTCTCTTTTTATCAAACTTCTAAGCATATGTGCTTTGTAAGCTGGACAGATTTAATACATTAAAATGGTTTCATGCTTTACGGACTTTGGGGTGGCTAGTTAGTCATGGCTGACTGTCTTGCCAATGGGTTTCAGCCCCAGGCAAGTTCGCTATGGATTCAATGCGACCAAAGAAATTGACAGCAGATCGTTCTTTGGGGTGAAAGGGTTTATTACCAGGCTTGTTCTCCCGGTGGCAGGTCGAGCCCTAGAGTCTCTGCCTCCGCCCAGAGTACTGGGCCGAGCTCTCTCTATAGCACAGTAATAGCTTATTGCCTAAAGGTGTGGAAGCGGTAGCCTAGCAACAGGCCAGTTATATCTTCGGGTGGTTTAAGTTCAGTGGGGATCCTGGCCATGGGAACCCCAACTTCCCCACACTGACACATGACTGTCCTCTTGAAAATTATAAATAGGTTATGGCCTGAAATAAAACACAATTAGATTTCAAAAGAGTATTACTGACACTAAATACAACTGAAAAAAAGTATTCTCTGAAATTATACCCTTTTTTTAATCATACTCAATCCTACCTTCACATATATATTGTCATTTGCTGAAGGATACGAATATGGTGTTTTGGAAATAGCCCCACCATGTAGCATCGAAAAGGGTGCCCACGTCTCAGACTGCGTCATGAGAACACTCATCTATTCAGAATCAAGTAGACTAATCATTGCTAAGGATGTGTGACACAGACATACATATCTCTGAAGCAAATCTGACAATATTATGGTAAAAAAAATGGCAGTACAATCTACCTAATAAGAACGTACATTGATATGATCTTTGGTTACTTTCATTTTGATCATGATTTGTCATAGTTACATACTCTTGTGAGGTAGGACTGGATAACGAGAAAGTTTATGTCCTTTGGCAACTTTTCCACAGCCATACAGTATACTGAGGTTTCTTCAGCTATGAAGAGTTAGCCTGCTACTTGGTAAAATTTAATTAATTACCAATTTCAGATAAATCTTTATTCTAGGTATCTCTTAAACATGGCACCACTGCCTTGATCCGAACCACTCACTGTAACCCACTAAACTAGTTGGGAAAGGCATGCTGTAACTCAGCTCACGTGGTGGAATATAAAGAAAACAACAGACAGAAGTCCTTCATGACCGGCCAAAAAGGGGAGAAAGTTCAGTTTTTAAAGCTGCAGCCTGACTGCTTCTAATTTGCTTCACACAGCAGCCTTTCCACTTGTCATGTCAGCCCCACGTGCTTCACTTCTGATTTCTTCAGATTTAGATGGTGGAAAGCAATCTAAAAAAGTACTTAACTCCATCAGTGTGCAGTCACCCAGGGACCTTCAGAAGGAAATGACAAGCACCAGATTCAGACAGAGAAGGGAAAGTAAAGCTTGTGAAAATCCTGAATCATCTACTGTGAGCAAAGGTAGAAAATTACAGAGGAACTCCTGGGGTCGCAAAGATGTCAATTTAAAAAATGGTACGCTTCTGGATTGAATGATTTCATCTGCCTGCTTGAGTGCCTAATTTAGAACCAGGAAGCAAATTACAATCATACAGAAGCCAGGCATGAAATTCTGAATGTTTGATTTCCCATGGTCTAGACCTCATCTATGTCTTCAAACCAGCGCTGAGACAGAATCCCCCAATTTTCTCCAACAAAAGATCCACTTGACATTTTGCAGTATTTATGGATGAAGTCATTCATTCATTCTTGTATTCACTCATTCATGAAATATGGGGACTCTTGCATACATACCACTATGCATAGTGAGAAATGCAGCTCAGGCTCCCAACAGAACAGAGCAAGGACTGGATTTCCACGGTGATAAGCCTGGGGAAAGCTGAGAGAATTCTATTAGGAAGCAAGGCCAAAAATGCCTGGTTTACCTGGATGACTATTCTGTTATCTGCTTTCCTTTATCACGAGAGACTTGGCCTCTGAACGTTATCTGGAGCAAATATCAAGTATTTTCATACAATTGAGGTACTTCTCTTCATTCACCACCTGTCTGCCTCTTTTACTGATCTCGACGTGGCCTTATTTGCTTGGGTTTCCCTTGGTATCTATTATGCTATGCTCTTTCAGTACACAGAATCATTTGCCTACGCATGTATCCCTGAAAAGTCGTTCCTGAACTGAACTATGACACATTTTAGGAGCTCACTCATCATGTAATCCTTGTGCAAAGCAAAGAATCCTGTTTAACATGAAGTATCACCCCAAATGTGTTTGGCCGGTTCACATATTCGTATTCAGGCATGCCTCGTTTCAGTGCATTTTACTTTATTGAGCTTTTGTTTTGTTTTTTAACAAATTGAAGGTTTGTGGCAACCTTTTTTGTCTTTGGAAAGACAGAAATTCTATCATTGCCATTTTCCAATAGCATTTGCTCACTTTCTATCTCAACGTCTGTCATGCTTTGATAAATTTAACAATATTTCAAGCTTTTGCATTATTATGTTTGTTATGGTGATCTCTGATCAGTGACTATGACTAGCTGAAAGCTCAGGTGATGGTGGGCACTTTTTAGCAATGATGTATTTTTTAATTGTCATGTACTTTTTGTAGACAATGCTGTTGCACACTTTACAGTAGAATACAAACATAATTTTTATATGCCCCGGAAACCAAAAAACTCATTTATTCACTTTATTCCAGAGGTCTGGAAGCAAACCCGTGAAATCTCTGAGATATGGCTGTATCCAACTTTCTCAAGCTGGGGCTGTCTGTATATAAAAGAACAAAATAGCTGGGAAGGAGAGATGATCTGCCTAGGGATTTAACTGTGCTGTGCTGAAGTTTAGCTTTGACTCTTAGTAAACTCTTCTCAATTTCTTTTAGATGTAAATGTATTATCACATTTCATTTTTTCAGTGATTTATGAGTTATTTCTATTTTATGATGTCAAGTAACTTCAACGACATAAGGGACCACAATAAAAGCTCTTTAAAGTGTTTAGTACTGGCCACTATGAAATGAAGACTGTCCTCTGTTAGCCAAGCAATCACCACAAACATTTTAATTTTCCTCCCAAAAGGAGATTTCTTTCATATTTTTAAGTTATTATCTCTACAGTGTTATATTCTTTATGCTGTCCTCATTATTTAAAATTTCTCACTCCTTCTGCCGTAAGATGCCTCCTCCAGAATGCCACAATTCTCAATGCCCACCTGAGCCTTGCCTCCACCTGCCCTGACCACTACTCTCTCAATCCAGCCCCAGCAAATGGATCTGACAGTGAAGCCCCTGCCTGCTGTTTAATAGGTCCCCTCACAGTTCTAGGACAGCGATAAGGCCTTGACAGAGTTCACCTTCTGATATAATTTGGCATCAAGGCAACTGTTACTAGAAACATATACATATTTTTAGAACTTTATTCCAACTATTAAAAGGTAAGTTACCTTAAAATTTGCGAGACATACATGTCAGTTAATAAGACCATTTCTAAAGTAAACTTGCTTTTATGTTCCGTATTATCTCTGAATTCCTACTTTACTATTTTGTTCATATTATTACCATGTCAGTGTTACTTCCCTATAAACAGAAATATTCATCAGAATGTGTTAAATGTATATTAAAAGATGGCTTTTAGCCATCATGCTACTAGCATGAGAACAAAGTCATTAAGTCATTTAAATGATCAAAGACACCAAAGCAACACTTTTCCAACTGTAGTTTTAAAGGACCCCAGGAAGTATTTCAAATTACTTTATTATTTTTTATTCCACTTACATTGGACTAACCTTGACCTCCCAAGTAGCTGTTGCATTATTCTAATTACACACAGAACCAACTTCTGAAATGTTTTAAATCAGACGCTGCCTACCAAGGGGAATTGGGAGACGTGTGCCAGATTACACACTTCAGTAGCAAGTGTAACAGAGATGGACGGCCACTAGCAGCAGAAAGGTGAAATCACTCATAAATACACTTATATAGGAAAAAGCCCGGGCTAGTCAACATTCAGGATGGATCTATCTTGTCATACATCAAAACAATCTGTGGTCACTACCAAAACTGTAATGAGATTTTACATGGGGAGCTGATTGGGCCTTTCTGTGTTTATTCAACTACATGCTAGAGGGGAAGCCGCGGAACAGTCAGAAGAATATTTGCAAGGCAATGAAGGAAGGGCACAAGAACACCGAGCGTACGTATGCCAGACGCAGGGGCCTCCCCGTCATTCACACAGTCCATGTCTTAGGGCGGCGTATAGCATCAAGCTGCACTTCCTACAGTTTTAAAACTTTTGTCACTTAACTAGATGTTTACCATGGGTCTCGCTTGGGTACTCAACTTCTCCGGTCCACCGTCCAGCCCTATGTTCGTTGTTCCAACACCATCTGTCACTTAAGCTTCCACAGATTCAGAAATTCCAATTCAAACTAATCTACTCGGCACTCAAACTGAAGCTATAATTCAAATTTCGACATGAAGCTTGAATTCCTTTTCAGTGTTCTTCAACTTTGACCCAGCTCCCCCCACCCTTTCCCTGAAAAGGGCCAAGACAACAGCCCAGCAAGTGGGGCAGGCAAAACAGGGCTCCTTTGTTCACTTCTGTCCTTTCAGCTCTCTATTGAGGTGAGGGCCTGAAAAGCCGAACCAGGCTCTGGAAGGCAGCGGCAGAGCAGCTCGCAAGCCATCCTTCCTCAAAGGCCAAAAACTCCAGGATGAAACTCTTTCCACAAGTCCTTTTTTTTTTACCTTAAGGCATAATTAGTGCAAGATTAGTACTTTTTCTTTCCTTTTCCCTTTAGAAAGAATCTGTTCATGGTGTTTAACAGGCATTTGAAATGCTCGTCAAAAATGTATGCGGTAAATCATACAATTCAAGTGCCAAGGGCATCTGAAAAGTGGCATGAAATTAGCTTTAAAGTTGAAATTTGGAGAAAAGATCACTACGTACTGAATACATATACTGAATTTTTTGAATGCTCTCAGCCCACTTGAGAAAGATAAATCAAATTCATCGCATATTACACAGTAGACGGCCTCCTACAGGATTCTCAGATTGCCTTGGGAATATATTTTCCTGGTTACAGAGGGTTTGGGGCCAATACACCATGCACATCATATCCTTGAAATATACAAACAAATACATACACATGCAAAATATTCTTTCCAGACCATCCTATCATCAGTTAATAATAGGAATTTTAAAGAGGATCATTTCCACCAGAGAGTTACTGCCATTTTCATTTTCATGTGAATAAACAATGCTTTAGTACAGGGCAATATGGAAGGAAATCAAAAAACACATTAAGACAAGATTTGTCATTCCTGTTTTTCACATGCATCAGCCATTTGGACAGTATATGCAGTAGATGAGTGCTAGTATTTGTAGATTTGTTCCCTCTACCTCTGGCATTTCTTATATTCATTAGTTTTTTAGTTACTGAAGGAAACCCTCCATCAGACTTTTGAAAATTACCTTTTTCTAATTTGAAATTCCAATCTTGTAGGCCAGTAAAGTAGGTCAATTAAGTTGACACCACATCTTTTTTATTAGCTCAGCTAAGCAATTATAATTGGGTAGTGAGGGTTTATGCTGTCATCTTTGAAGATTCAACAGTGGGGAGAAATGCCCAGTGCAGACCTGTAATTTACAACTCCAGCACATCCCTAAAGCATTCAGCATAGGATATTCCTATCTATTTCCAGATAGGAGGCAAATTTGCTCTTGATATGGGTTAAAATAGTGATGTCATTTTTTTTTTCAGTAAAATAAAAGCATGTTAATATCTAATCTGGCGTCAGACAGAATCATTTAGCACAAGTGCACTACATAATTTAATCCAACATTAAAAAAAAATAACATGAACATATGTCACCAATGCTGGTTTAGCCTGGACTATGACACATATGGTCCACATCTATTTTATGCTTTGAACAAAGTACAGGGTCAACAAACACTTGTTAGAAACCATAGATCTCCTTATTAATAAAAGGTAAAGCTGTAAGTTAGAAAGTATTGTGAGTGACTTGCTCATAATACATAGTATATTGATTCATAACTTTAAAAAGTAAGAGCTATAGCTCTTCATAACCATTAGTATGTCTATTATCAAGAAAATAGAAAATAAATGTTGGTGAAGATGTGGGGAAACCAGAACCCTTGTGCACTGTTGGTGGGAATGCAAAATGGTACGGCTGCTGTGGGAAACAGCATGGTGGGTCATTAAAAAAATTAAAATAGAATTAGCACATGATCTAGCAATCCCACTTCTGCATATATACCCAAAAGAGTCGAAAGCAATGACTCAAAAAGATGTTTGTACACCCATGTTCATAGCAGCATTATTCACACTACCCAAAAACTGGAAGCAGCCCCAACTGTCCATTGACAGACGAATGAATTTGAAATAGTGGTGGGTACATACACTGGAATATTACTCAGCTTTCAAAGGAAAGACATTGTGGCACATGGATGAGCCTTTACGCCATTATGCTCAGTGAGATCAGACCATCACAAAGGGGCAGATACTGCATGATTCCACCCCTACGAGGTCATCAGGAAGGTCAAATGCATTCAGACAGAAAGTAGAGTGATCCTTGCCAGGAGCTGGGGAGGTGGGAGGCAGGGGTATTGGGAGTTACTGTTTAATTGGTATAGAGTTTCAGTTTGAGGAGAAAAGTCCTGGTGATGGGCAGTGGTGACAGCTGCACAACAATGTGGAGTAGTCGCTGTCACTAAACTATATGGTTAAAAGTGGTTAAAATGGTAAATTTTGTGTGATATATATTTTACCACAATGAAAAAGTAACTTAGCAAAAACATCACATTTTCTATGCATATACTGCATTTTTCTCCCCCATTTTAAGACAACCTGATACTGAAAAATTTATAGTTACTAAAACTGGAGACAGAACCATTCACATATTTTCCTCATGGTGTCCTCTCACATTTTGAGATGGAAAATAAATATTCAGCAGTTACTTCTGGCACATTTTGCTACTCGTAGAAATTTTAGCCTCTAATGTCTATGAACTAAAGGGGCTTTTCATTTGCCTGGGTGGACAGAGGGTTAAACAGAATAAGCCTCTGGATTCTTGTGCCTAGCATCTCATCTCCTCTCTGCCCTGCCCCGGGAAGAAGGTTCCTGGCGTCTTCAGAAAACCTAAAGGGAAAGAGCAATATACATGTTTTGTGATTTTCAAACACTTCCTGCTCACCAATCATCACAGCTATAGAAGGCTGACCTAAAGCAGCCTTTGGATACAAACATACAGAGCTTCCGGGAGAGCAATATTTACGGAGCTCTATATTCTAGGGGACCTTGGTTTCAGTTGCCATGCTTCTCCCGTGGGAGCTGTTCTTTGGAAACGGGATGAGATGCCAAAGATGCTGACAGAGGCCGCCAGTCAAGGCTGCGGTGGGCTGAACTGTGTCCCCCCTGAAATTCTTATGTTGAAACCTTAACCCCCACTGTGACTGTATTTGGAGATAAGGCTCTGAGGAGGTAATGAAGGTTAAATGAGATAACAAGGGTGGGGCCCTAAGCCAATAGGATAAGTGGCCTTATAAGAAGAGGAGGAGGAGGAGAGAGAGAGATCTCTCTACATGCATGACCAGAGGAAAGGATATATAAGCACATGGTGGCTGCAAGCCAGGAAGAGAGGCCTCACCACAGCCCTACCACACTGGGACCCCGACCTCAGACTTCCAGACTCCAGAACTTTAAGAACATAAACCTGTTCTTTAAGCCACTGAAGCGATGCTATTTTCTTAGGGCAGTCTGAGGGCCTAAGACAAAGACCTTCTGATTTCATGGTGAGAATATCAGGAAAAGAGCCTGGGCATCTCAGTGCTTACTATGGGTAAGTAATGGCTGGGAGGAGCCACCAGAGGGCTTTCTCAGCTGCTCATCATGTTCTGTTCCTCGAGTTGAACACTGGTTACATCAGTGTGTTTGGTATATGCGAGTTCACCAACATGTAGTACGTTTATGACATGTGAAAAAAAGAATGTGTGTATGTGGAAGTATGTAGCCATGGATGACAAAACTAGAATTAATCTCTCTGAGGACAGGTACTGTTTTGCCCACCACTGTATCCCAGTCCCTAGAACAATAGGTCACTGCACTCAGTGAATTTTTATGAAAGAATGACTGAATGAAAGTATCTCTTTACCAGAAAAGCTTCCTGTGGGGTTCCATGAAATAGCTCCTTTGTATATACACAATACCATATCTGCAGATTCTATTTTTATTAACCGATTACACAAGGAAAACTACACCTACATGAAAACATTATTTGAAATGATTCTTAAGGAATCATTTCTCCAGCCCAGGTTTATACATTCTCAGTACACTTCTCCAGCATTCACACCCAACTCTTATTGTTGTCACACTGGCCTCACTGGAAGTACCATTTCTAAAGATGACTTGTTTTCATTTACTGTCACTGATGCAATAACAAAAACGATGTTGTGTAAGAGCACTTGGTCTAGAGCCAAAGATCTCCTCACTGCCCTGCATCAGAGGGTGTGCCCAGCTCTCTGAGCCCATTGTACCCATTTTGAAACCCAAAGTGTTGTTAGATACAGCATCCTCTTACAGCTCTAAAATTCCTGGGTTCTGTGAAATGTTTAGTAACTTTCCTGGAACAAAGAAGAAAGCAGGATGAAAGAAGACTGTGAGTCAGTAGGAGGATTAAGAATGCAAAATGAATTCATTTTTCCAACTGGTCAATCATAATCATTCTAAAAGCTATTCCAGGAATAGCTGGTTTCACTTCTGCTCAAATTCTTGCTTCTACTAGTTAACAGGGAGCATGTTTGTAAATGCACCACACAGTCTTACATATTTAGGATATGGAATGCTTTCCTAAGATTTTATACTAGGGTCCTATTCAAATTCAACCTCCAATATGAGGAGTAAATCTTCGGCAGTCAGAAAAGTGTACAGGGGAAATTCACGTTCTGGGAGCTTGAAACAGAAACGTTCGCCAAAAGCAAACATTTGTCCTATCTTTAAAAATAAAAGAATTCTCAAAACTTGTCATGTGCCAGGAACCTCTCAGCTTGTCAGTAATCACAGCGGGGTCTGGTCACTAAAAACAGACCAGTAACTGCAACTGGTTGAATTGTGAGTTAACAGCCGCAGACTTAAAAGCTAACAGGAATAACGGAACATGTAAAGGCATTCAAAGGCAATGCAGGCCAATAAAAGGCTATTCCACATTACAATTCACTGATTTACAATGTCATCTGCTACTGTGAGGTCTGCAGGGTCTGAATTAAATGGGCTTGTAACATATTCCTGATTTTGAACATAAGTGGTTTCAGGCTTCACCTAAAGATAAACCTCCAAAAAGGCCATTTTCAGTCTTGGATAGTAAAGTGTAGGGGCAATAAGCTAGTCCTTGTTCTCCCACTTTCTATGTGGCCCTGGGAAAGTTATTTGACCTCTCTAAGCCTCCGTCTCCTAATTATAAAAATGGGGTTGTTGTGGAATTAAATGAGATGATACACGTAACTAACATGCACAGCGCGTGGTACATGAGAAGCTCTGAAAAAATGTTGACTATCATTGCCATTAAAGTAGGAATTACGCGACGGTCTAACTCCACTAGTCCTACTCATTTACTCGTGAACTACAGCATAAAGCAGCCCAGACTCCGTAGGTCTGTATTCGGGGGCTACCTCGTTCCCTCCCAGGAGGCCCCGGGGGGAACTCCCGGTGCGGAAAGAATGCCTCCTGCCCCAGTACACTCGCCTCCACCTCTTCTTGCAGGAGCCTCGAGCGAGACTGGGCCCGGCCCTCAGTTCCGCGCCTCTGCGCGTTAACCGTGCGAGACCGGGAAGGGAACGAACGCTTCCCTCTGGGCCACAAACAGCTCCGCCCTGATGCCTCCTACGGCTGGGGCGGCTGGTGCAAAAAAAAAAAAAAAAAAAAAAAAAAAAAAAAGAGGCCATAGAGAGGCGGGGTGGGAAAGAGACGCCGCTTCTGCGCCGGCCGCCCCGAGGCCGCGGGGGATGGCAGATGCGGGGAGCCCGGCGGGAAGGGAGGGAAGGGAAGCGGCCTGCCTGCCAGCCCCCAGGCCCAAGGAACCCTCCGGGGGCTCCTGCTACCCAGAGTCCACCGCTCCGGGAGACGATCCCCCCAGCTCGCCCGACCGCCGCACACACGCGCCCCGTCCGCGCGGGCAGATGCGGGCCGGGCCTGGCGGGGCGGCGAGGGCGAGGCCAGCAGGCTGCGGGGCGCGGAGGGCCGGCAAGTGGCGCGGAGGGCGCCGCCGCGAGATGGGCGCGCCGGAGCTGGCAGGCACCCCGGCTCGGCACAGCAGCCCGGGCGGCGCTGTTGCCGGGTCCCACCGCGGGGAGCCTGGGCGGGGAACGGGCTGCTGCGGGGCGGCCCAACAAGTCCCAGCCCCCGGAGGCGGGGCGGGGCGCCGAGCCCTGCCGCACCCGCACCTGTAGGGCCCACAGAGCCCCCGGACGACCCCCCACCCTGCCTCCTTCGGGGTCTCTCCCGGCCCCCTTGATCCCCGAGTTCTCTCCAGGGCGCCCGGAGGGGAGGTCGGCTCTGTCTCGGTTGAACTCGGGCGCGGCGCAGGTGTGAGCCCAGCCGAACAAAGCCCACGCCCAGCTGGGTCCGTGGGGAGCGGAACGCGCACTGGCCCAGCACCTGCGCTCCCGGCCCCGGTGTGCACGCCGCGAGCCGCAGTGCGGGGCCCCGGCAGCCTCTCCAGGCCGCACTGCCCGCAGAGGGACCCCCAGGCAGGGCTTCCCGGAAAGCGGGGGCCGCGGGCAGGCCGGAGGGGGTGAAGGGTGCCCGCCCCGGCCAGCCTGGGGCTGCCCCAGCGGTGCCCTCCCGCGGCTGCGCGTCCCCCTCCTCCCGCTCGGCGCCCCGGCGGTGTCGGGGACCTGAAAGGAAGAGGGGAGTTGGCGACGAGGTCCGGCGGCCGCAGAGAGGGCTGGCGCGGCGCTGCCAGCAGGGAAGCGCTCTGCGGAACCCCGGGCCGGGGCCGGGTGACAACACAGCAGCCCCCGCGCCTCCTCCGCTCCCGCCGTGCCCCCCGAGCAGGACCGAGGGCCACCGCCAGACGCGCTCCGAGCTACTCACTTGTGACACCGCGCCCACCGCTCAGCCCCGGCGCGGCTGCCGGGACCCTGCAGCGCCGAAGTGGCTGCTCCGGACCGAGCTGTACGCCTCGGGCAGCTGCGCCCGCGCGTCTGAGGCTCCGACTGCGGCGCGCGTCCTCCCGCGCCCCGGGCGCAGCAGTGTTGGCCCCGCGTCGGCGCGCCCCCGCCGCTCCCGCCCCCCGCCCGCGTCCTGCTCCGGCTCCTCCGGCTCTCGCTCTGTCCGCCCCCGCCCCTTTGCTCCCGGCCGAGCCCCTCCCGTCTCTCTGCGGCGGGGACCGCCCCTGGGCTCCTGCCGCCCGCGCCCCGGGGCACTGGGTGGCCTCTCACCTGGGCAGCCGCGCCGCCAAGCAACGTCATACTGCGAGCATGTCCGGCGGTGGTGGTGGGTTGGGGGTAGACGAGGAGGGCGGGAGCGTGCCGGGGACTAGGGTGGTTGGGATTTGGCTACAAAAGATGTTCTAGAAAATGGGTGGTTTTAAATGCCACTCTCATGGGTTTTTGTTTCTCTGCGAGGTCTGCGGTCTTTTTTTCTTCTTTTAAAGCACTTAATTTCTTCGAAACTCACTAGTTGGATGGTTGAGATTGATGTCTTTTTGTTTTGTTTCTAATTCTTTTTGCAACCATTTTTTCCCAACAACCCCCAGAGAAAGGTAGATGCTGTCAGTTCGCGGCGGAAATCGGGTCTTCTGGCCCCAGAGAACGCATTCGTGCAAATTTGTTTGTTTTCAGATTTGGGAGCATTATGGAGAGTTATTTGCAATGTAAAAGTAAAAAGAGTTAAGACTTTCGAAATGTGTAGTATTTTAGCAAGCACCCTGCGGGTTGCATAGTTCAGCTGCAGAGACCCTCTTCACTGCTTGCTAGATGGTGGTGTCTGAGATCCTTAGCCGGGCACTCAAGATCCTCAGTCGTCTGCGGCGCTCTGCAGCCTGACTCCCAGAGCTGCCTCCCAATGCCAGCTATCGCCCCACCTGACCACCTGCCCATTTAGTGCAGGTTCCAGCTCTCACCTGGGCCCAGCCTTGTTTCCTTCAATCCTCCAGTTCAATTCAAGAAAACATCAGTGGAACCCCGTTGTCCCCTCTCCCCACCCCCAGGCTCCAGGCCCCAGGCCCAGTGCTAGGCAGGCAATTCAGAAGTAAAGACACAGGGTCATCCTTCCAGCCCTAACACCCCTGCTCTAACTTCAGGGTGAACTTGCCCCGCCACTGCCCAGCACCACGCATGCAAGAGAGCAACCCGTTTTTATTCAGCGGCTGCTGCCAAGCTCTTCTCTGTGCGGTGCCAGATGCGCTTCCGCCACACAGACCCTCCTGTCTCTGAAACCACAGTTCCTGAAACAGTCTACTGTCTCTGGCTCCTGCGTCTTTGAACAAGTTGTCCCCTCAGTCTCATCCCTCTTCTGACCCTGGTCCTTACCCCACCACCAGGGTGCCTCTCACCCCTCAATTCATTATCCAAATTTCCCTCCGAATTACCTTTCTAAAAAAACATGTAAAAACGTGATTCCATGATACCTGTACTTAAAAGACTGGGCTGGTTCTCTGTTGCCTACAAAATAAATTACAGATTGCCTGTCATGCTCCTTCACAATGTGCCCCTACCTTAGCGCTCCATCCTCCAGCAAAAGGAAGTTTCATAACTCTAAGCCTCTGCATGTGAGTTCTCTACTTTCTAGAATATTCCTCCATCTTTTTATTCATCAGGCAAACTTGTTCATCCTTCAGAGCCTTGCTCAGTTATCTTCTCTGTGAAGTCTTTCCTGAGTTCCTGTTTATTGTACTCATACTTGTCACATTATGTTCGCATGTCTGACTCCACAAATTTCATTTATTTGAGGACAGTTTGTCTTACTTTCATGTCACCTCATTTCCCACAAACATAAGTGGAGCCACAGATAAATCAAAATAATTCAACACCCACAGCCTCCTCACTCCCACCTGTGTAAAGGACTTCAGACCCCTCAATGCCCTCCTCACCAGTAATTGCTGAGCGTCCAGGGTGGTTCTGCAGGTCCTTCCACTCTGTGCCCTGGAGCCCCCAGCCACCGTGTGACTGATTTCCCACTGACATGCCTTCCCAGGTGTCCCCCATGGCAAACCTGTGTGGTGGAAGCTGGCACTCTGCTCTCTGCAGTTCCTGCCCTGGTTCTGGGTAACACCCTGTCCCCTGAGCACCGAAACAGCACTGCCTGTGTCCCCAGGTATCACGACCTTATAGAGACCGTCCTTAAACAACTCCAGCTGCTGCTTTGAATTCTTTCTCGTCAGGCCCAGCCCCGGTGCGTGAAGCCCAACTGATGGAGACACTGTGCTGCCCTGGTGAGTCCAGGTCAGTCCTGATGTCTTCAGGGCGGCCTAGAACACAGATGTATGTATTCAGGGCTTGTGGCAGGGATGCGTCCATGGAGGAATCTCCGGCAAGTGGCGACTTCTCCAGGTATAACGTCCCTTGTTTCTACAGGCAGAGCAGCAGCGCTCACTACACAGAGCTACTGAAGGGCCAGGTTAAACCGCCACACAATGTGGAGGATGTAATCAATAGGCACTCAGCAAATTCTAGTATGATAGGCAATTGTTTGACCAGATATTTTTCAAATGAATACATACTTGAATAAAAACAAAGATGGAAGAAGAAAACAGCTCTGGAGGAAATGGGACCCAAGGGACAGCATCAGTAATTAAAATTAAATAATTTTCATATTACATAATACGGGTAATAATCTGTAATTATTATATAGTTTTAATTTCCATCTTATTACTTCAAGTGCATCGCAGCTCCCTACTGCTGAGGGCTAGTCTCCTGGGAGGAGGAGTGACAGGGGAACCAGTCGGCTGCAGCGTGAGGAGCTGAAATCAAGGGAGCAAGAGGGTAAGAGGAACAACCTGAAACAGGATCAGAAGGATGCCTGAGTGGGCCAAAGGCGTCACAAGGACTCTCCATTCAATTTGCCTTGAGATGCAGGCAGCATTCTGAAGGGCCCACACCTTGCCGGTGATATGCACAACACACCTCTTCGCCTTCACTGCTACCCGTCATCCCATCCCTGAGCCTTACGCTGTCCTCTACCCCAAACATCACTCCACCCTCAAACCCAGGTGAGGGTGGAGAATAACATAAGTGTTTCCCCACCACTTGAACATAATAACACTTTCCATGTGCCTGGCACTATTTTACATTTCTTAACTCATTTCATCCCACGGCCATCCCATGCGGTGTGTACAACTTCACCCCCATTTTAGAAAATGAGGAAAGAGAGGTGCAGTAACTTGCCGAGGTCACACAGCAGCCTGAGGCAGCGCTGAAGTTCGGGCTGGGGCCTCCTGGCCCCACAGTCCACAGTCTTAACCACTAGCAGTAAGCTAATAGATGGTTTGGATGCATGCAGCAGAATGTCGCTGCAGTGAGGCAGCTACATCAAAGTCACGGAGCCTCCCAGTGGCACCTGCCATGAATCTGAGTTTAGCTTTTCTCTTTGCCTCCTCTTTCTTTTGCAGTCTTGTTTCTCTTGGAATTCTCCCTCTCTTCTTTTACTCTTCGACTTATTTATCCCCTCACCTATTTTCCATCCTAGTTTTCTTAATCCCCACTCATGCTTCGGGTCTCCCAGAGGAAGCAGTGTCACTGGCAACCGATGTGGAGGTCGTCAAACTTAACAGGAAGGTCACTGAACCTGACGTGAAGGCCGCCCAGAGACCCCAGTTCGGAGCTGTTCTTGGGCAAGTTCTCTCTCTCAGTCTGTCCCCACACTGTGAATGAACTTGGGCTAGGTGAGCAAAAATTCTTTAAGTCTGTCATTTTATGATTCTGGTGGTAACCAGGGCACTTCTTTGACGCCTGTAGTAAACCTCAGATGAAAGCTGGATGAATTCTAGGTAAGAAAGAGCGGGACACTCATGTTCTGTTGTAGATAACAAGGTTGTTGGCTGGAGTGGTTCATATCAGAGTCATCATCTTAATATCTATGGCTGGGCAACACGATTAAGCGTCTGACAGAATGTGATGAATTCAGTGATTTTTAAGGTCCTTCTATATGAAAGGCCAGTATAGCCCAATGTGGTCAGAAAGCAGAGTTGTTACGGTGCACAGCCTCCACAATGGCCCTCGGGGTCCCCTCCTGCTGATAGGCATGTTCGTGTGTGATCCCCTCCCTTTGAGTGTAGACTGGACCTAGCAACTCACTTTTAATGAACATAAGATGGTAAAAGTGGCAGGATGTCCCATCTGATACCACTAAATTACCAAAAGACTCTGGCTTATTTCGTTTTGCTGTCTTGCTCTTTTACTTGCTCAGAGGGAAGTGAGCTGCCATGGTGTCAGCTGTCCCAGGAGAGATCTGCAAGGCAGGGAGCTGAGGGAGGCCTCTGGCCAGTGGTCTGTGAGGAGCTGAGGCCCTCAGTCCAACAGCCCACGAGGAGCTGAATCCTGCCTTCGCTACCTGAGTGAGCTTGGAAGCAGACTGCTCCCCAGTCGAGCCTCAAGAGGACTCCAGCCCAGGCTGACTCAGTACTGCAGCCTTATGTGACCCTGAGCTGGAGGACCCAGCTCATCTGCCCCTGGCTTCTCAACCCACAGAAACCGGGAGTAACAATTCTAGTTCTAAGCTGCTAAATTCATCACTGATGCAGTTGTTCAAGTGCATTTCAGAACGCTAAATTTGCAGCTGACCACACAATCCTATCGATTTTCTGGATAGGAAAGGGCTGGGTAAAGAAACAATTGTGGACAACAGATAAGACATTAATTCAACTTGCTGGAGATTAACCTCAGCAGCTCCTAATTCCACACCCCAGAGTTACACCTGGCCCTACAGCGAACCTGGGGGGGCGGCCAGCCACTGTGCCTACCTAGAGCTGCTCCTTTCTCTTCTTGGGTGCCAGTCACAGTCTCAGGTGGGCCTCACCTCTTGAAGCTTCACGGTGAGTGATTACTGTCCCCCAGGGATAACAATAGGATGTGCAGTTATGGATAATATACAAATAATAATAGGATGTGTAGTTTCACACATCACCTGACCAGTGAACAGTGGAAAGTTTCCACAGATGCAAAGCACCAACCATTCTCTCGTGCCTTTCCTTACCACCTGCCACATAACCACAGGATTCTGGGTGCCTGTCTGGTGCCACTTGGGCATGTGTCATAGAGACACCAGAACTTTGCAGCCAATTCTTTGCCTGGTGCTTAGCAACACTGGGTCCCTACACTTATCTGAAGAATGTAATGCTCAAGCATTTGGAGGAAAATGTGACCTTAGTGGTTAGCCATATGTGGATTTCTTCTCTGGAGGCTTGTGAGTCACCAGGATCTTCTGCTTGGCTAACCCACCCCTATGCTTGGGGAACCGCGTTGGAAAGTGGAGGAACATTTTCAGCAATAATAAGCATGCTCCTTGTAGCCAACTCCTCCATCTGTTCCTATAGTTTCTGTCTACAAGAATGTACACTGGTTCTGCTGCATGGATTTCAGGCTATGTGCCGTCAGCCATTGCAAAGGGGTCATCAGGGACAGAGAAGTGTCACTCTGGAAAGCAGAGATGCCGAGAAGCACTCTGATATGTGTCCTTCGTATCTGGCTTCGGAGGGAACAGATGACCAGTACAGTGAGGATGGGCAACTGTGGACAGAAGAGAGGAAATGGCTTCAGATATAGTCCTCTGGGGTCTAAAGGAATAGTTAACTCAGAGGCTTTCCTACTGGTGTTTTGCTGAATTTTTCTTTAAGAAGGAAAAATGTGTTAGGTTAGTAGACAACGACACTGCACTTCTGTTTGTATTTTAAGCCTTGATTTAAATTTTACTCTAAGGTCTTTCAATATTTTTAAATGCCAGATATCCGTAGGGCACAAGCAACTCCAGCCCCACCCTAGCCTGGGCTGCGTGCTGTAGAAAGCCCTGCTCTGGGCCACCAGGAGCCCGTGCCCCCACCCCCTCCTCCTACACCACAGCTGGGTGCCCGGGATGCCCGAATCCCATCAGGATCTGTGCAGGCCTCCTCCTCACGCTCCTAACAGAGGGCTGCTCTGCTGGCGGGCAGCACTGGGGGCCTGAAGAGCACAGACCTTGAAAGTGCTCATCATGGAACCACAAACGCTGGCGAGGATAGGGAGAAGGGAACCCTCCTACACGGCTGGTGGGAGTGTAAGCTGGTTCAACCATGGTGGAAAGCAGCATGGAGGTTCCTCAAAAAACTCAAAATAGAAATACCATTTGACCCAGGAATTCCACTCCTAGGAATTTACCCTAAGAATACACAGCCCATTTGAAAAAGACAGATGCACCCCTATGTTTATCGCAGCACTATTTACAATATTCAAGAAGTGGAAGCAACCTAAGTGTCCATCAGTAGATGAATGGATAAAGAAGATGTGGTACATATACACAATGGAATATTATTCAGCCATAAGAAGAAAACAAATCCTACCATTTGCAACAACATGGATGGAGCTAGAGGGTATTATGCTCAGTGAAATAAGCCAGGTGGAGAAAGACAAGTATCAAATGATCTCACTCATCTGTGGAGCATAAGAACAAAGCAAAAACTGAAGGAACAAAACAGTGACAGACTCACAGAACCCAAGAATGGACTAACAGTTGCCAAAGGGAAAGGGACTGGGTGGGGGTGGTGAGTGGGAAGGGAGGGATAAGAGGGGAAAAGGGGGCATTACGATTAGCACACGTAATGTAAGGGGGTGTATACGGGGAAGGCAGTATAGCACAGAGAAGACAGGTAGTGACTCTGTAGCATCTTACTACACTGATGGACAGTGACTGCAATGGGGTATGTGGTGGGGACTTGATAATGGGGGGAGTCTAGTGACCACAATGCTGCTCATGTAACTGTATATTAATGATGCCAAAATAAAAATAAAAAGTGCTCATCACAAGGAAGAAAAAGAAAGTTTGTGACGGATGTTAACGAAACTTATCATGGTGATCCTGTCAACTAATATAGTGTTATATGTCAATTCTATTTCAATGAAAAAGTAACTGTGAAGTGATGGATGTGTTAAGTAACCTTATTCTGGTAATCATTCAAATATACACATATATCAAATCCTCTCATTGTATAACTTAAATGTACAAGGCCATATGCCAAGTGGATCTTGATATAGCTGGAAAACCCCAAAAACAAAAACCCAGTGGAAGTCTGATAAGGGGCTTATGCAGGGGTGTGGAAAGAACTTGGGCCTGCAGGTGGGTGTTCACATAACAATTTCTGAGGCTCCTGAAGGTTCATGGCTAAGCCAGGGATGGGCCATGGTCTGGGGCCTGGGGCTCTTCTCCCCACACCCCCAACATTCTGGCACCGAACCGCAAGAATTCTGAATTCAAATGTGGACAGGAAGATCTTTATAAAGGTACCTTTGTCAAGGCAGGAAGACAGAACATTACTTTATTGCTTTTAAATATTTAGACATACAATATATGGACCCCCAATTATATTCTTACCCCAACCCCCCCTACTCCCTTTCATTGGAGATCCTAAATGAATCTATTTCTTAATGTAATGGATATATTGGTGTATAAAACATAGCTAGAATCATAAGGTTACCACAGGACAGACACAAATGCACACATGTACTGGCTCAGGAATACAGTTCCCAAAGAGAGAGAGAAACTCACTGCTAGGACTGCAAAGCTGCCCAGAGTGAATGCCGCAGAGGCCTAGAAACACTTCTCAGGTGCACAAGGTCTGGTACTTTGGTGTTTCCACCACCCTGCCTCACTGTTTTATTATATTTTTTTGACTATGCCTAGCATATATTGGGTGTTTAATATTCACCCCGTGAACAAATGAAATGTCCAGAGAGACAACTCATAGGGCTCAGAAACCATGGTGTGTGTATGTCAAGGAGTGGGGAGTACATGGTGTGAGTCACAGTGAGGACACTCCAGTCAATAGCAGTAAGTTTAAGAACACCAAGCACAAAGAAAACCTTTCCTCAGTTTCGGACAAAGATTCAATCCCCTGATCCAGGACAAAAAAAAATCAATGTATTCTCTGGAAACTGCCTTCCTTGCCTGCCAAAATTCCTCCCATATAACCTGGATAAAACTTGAAGCACCTCCAACTTCTACATTTCTTGATGGAATAGTGTCTGTGCAAATTCAGGATATGAGTCAGGATTTGAGGTGGTAACAATGGGGAGGCCCATGAGACATTTCTTCACAGCCAACTGGTTCCATTCCAAATAGCATAACTCGCACAGGAACTTCTGCAACCTCAGGGAAGTGTAATTTGCTGAATATCTTTAAAAGTATCTTTTAGACATAAATAAAACATATAAAGTCTCCATTTTATAAGTTTATGCTTGCTTTATTTTAAAATCAATTTCAAAGACAAAGGCACTGAAAATTGTTTAAAATTATTTGGATGCAAATAATATGGAATGCAGTAACTCATGTGCAACAAGAATATTTTATCCTCAACTTATATCTTCAAAGTATAATACTGGTATTAATGTTTTTAGCAATGCATCATATGGTAGCAATTTAACAGAATAATACAAGATAATGCAGAAAAATAAAAAAGACATCATATTCAAATGATTCCTTGATCCTTTCAAGGACTGGAGGGGATGAATGTTGCACAACTTAGATCTATGATATTGTATTTGAGAAACACACAGTTTGACTTTAGAACTATATATTTCAGTAAAAATTATTAATTTAATGTACTTTCCCTCAGGATCTTAATTTCTAGAACACAAAAACAGCAGCTATTATTTATTGAGTGCCTATTCTATTCCAGGTATTCTGACCTACATTATTCTCAGTGCTCACAACTACTCTGCGTTTCTCAGTGGAGGAAACTCTCAGGGAGGTTAAGTAACTTGTCTAAGGGGCCTCAGTTTGAACCCAAATTTTGACAGAGACCATCTCAACACAAAACCTATCACCTCTTGTGGGCCATCAGGGACTCTGGAGAAACTAGCTGCAAAGATGCAAAACTGGACAACACTGACCTGATCTTGTTCCATTTGTGTTATGTCCAAAGCGTACAGGATATCACTCACTGTACTTGTTTAATTTTCTGACATCCACATCTTCATAGAATCTTTAAAGGACAATTTTTAATACACTGAAATCTTATTCAGAGGAAGGCTTATGATACAAACAGGCACTTAACACATGTCCTTTACGATGAAGTGAATTCCTGTTTTAGAAAAATACAGGCAAATCTTGCAGAAATACAATTCTTGTGCAATACTGGGGAAGAATACAAATCACCACCATGATTAAAACCTATTTATTGCATCCAATTCCCCTGTCCCCAACTATTATTTGGAAAGCAGTGGAAAGAGTCCTGGGCTGGGACTCCACTGGCTCAAGCCATCATATTTAACAGGGTGAGTCATGCGAGCCTTGCTTCCTCGGTGCTGTACGTTTCATATATTCCTTGTGGGTAACAGTGCTGGCCTTGCCAGACCCACAGGACAGGACGGTTGTTAGGATAAAATGAAGTATATGTGAAGGCCTTTTTGGAAAGCATATAAATGCTGATGCAACTATAAATAATTGTTGTTTATAAATGTATTGCTATAATTACTGTTAACTGAAGGTTCAGAGGCCCCGCCCATAAATTTACTAAAATAAGGTTCATCTTTAAGGATCTGAGTAGCAAGGCAGCCCAACAAAAAGACTCAATCTGACAAAATGAAGGAGGCCCCAAGGAGCAAATACTGGTCAGAAAGCAGTGGATAAAAGCTCACACTTCAAACAAAAGAAATCTTTCCACTATGCCCAGAAGCGTTGTATTCACATCCCTATTAAGACCTGACACGTGAGAGGCAGTGACAAAGCTCTGAAGCCTGGGCAATGCTTTATGTCTGGGAAGGGTCCCCACTCACCCTGAGGAAAATCATCCCAGCCCCGATTCCACTGACCAGTACAGGAAAAAGCCCCATTTCCAGATTTTATTTTACTTATTTATTTTTTTTTTTGGTGATATAAGGACTTTTTTTTTTAGTTTATTTTGATCCATTTCCAGATTTTAAAAGAAAACTGTTTCAGAAAATACTTCTGAAAGCATTTTCCTTTTCCCCATCTCCCTGCAATGGGGTAAGGCAGCTCACTCAATTAAGCCTAACTTGAGAAAAATGTTTAAGAATTTATAATGCAATCTGGCAGGGTGCTCAAAGCTGTGAGATAGTCCTGAGCCAAGTTGGGAATATATAATTAGATAAAAATAAAGAGAGTGACGTTATTTCAATTATTTGTTGCCAGTGAGACTTCTTCTTCTCTCATCATAAAGCAGCACACATAATAGTTGTATCTACACATTTTAAATTTGTAATCATGACTTTTGCGGATGTTTTCATGACTGCAGTATATACCAGATACTTTTAAAAAAATCAGCTCTCTGGTTGCGAAAATTAAAGAGTTGGAGTGGAGCTCTTTGAGCTGACGATGATGCCTGAGATGAGCTGGAGCTGAGGCAAAGGGACTGAATGTTCCCCCCACACTATCGTAGACACGTGGGGCACTGTGTCTTTTAGATCAGGATATAGCTAGCACTTACCCATGCTCAAAAAATGAGAATGGTATAAGCCTGTATCACAAAATTCACACTAAACTTCATCAAAACCTTTGAGACATGTATTTGTTATATTCTATATGCAAATATAAACAAATATTTGCATTACATACTAAGAAAAGTCTGAAGTTCCATCTCTTGTACAGTTTTTGAGTGTCAGAATTGGGCACTTTTCACATAATTCAACATAGGAAAGGGATGCCTAAGGACATGTTTAGATGTGTATGGATTAACTGTATCCTGAAACCAAACGTGTTTATTCAAAATTAGCCAGATTAATAGCACCTGTGATTTACAAGAATGTGGCTTTAAAGATTGAGACACAGGGAAAAAAAAAACTGATTTTAAGTGGCTCTTAATTCTACTAGTATTACAAAAAAAAAAACAACCTTGTTTTTAAGACCAAATCTTAAAGGCAGAGAGAGAGATAAGTGACACTGGTATTATTCGACTTTTTCAACTTGAGAGACTTTAGAATTCCTTAGATCGTTCACTATGCTACCACAGACACAAAAATACAGCAACTAGAACATACGGTTTTTAAAATGTGGTCCAACTGTAGAAAACATAATGTAAGATAAGACACTTTGTTTTGCAAGACTGTGAATCCCAAGAACTGTGTATCTTGGCAGAGACTATATGGGGACTTAACTTTTTCCCTTTTTCATATTCTGTTTGGTCAAGGTATGGATTATTTTTAAGTGAATTCAGCTCTTTTAAAAATTTTTTGATGGGTAATTTAAAGTGCTTCATTAAATGTTATTTTGGAGCAATGTGTGTAGGGAATATAATGTAATATAATTAATATAAAATGGCATAGTTTTCTTCTCGGATAATTGTATGTTTTTGGATTGCTGTTAATCACTGTCTTTTGCAAACACTGTCAGTAGTAATACATGATATATAAGAAAGAGTGCTACCAAGTAGTAATTATGCTATTTTATTCTTCTATAAGGTGGGTACAGTTGTTGGTTGGATCTTTGAAAACTGCCTAAATAATACAAATCAGGTGTTTAAACATGATGTAGATTAGACTAGAATAAAATACGTAAAAAGATATTACAGTATTATTTTAGAAATGTAATTTAAGGAAGATTACTGTACACCCATGTTCAGACTATGCTCTGTAATTTCCCACTGATAATGAAAACACTATTTGCTTCTCTTTAAGGGAGGGACGCAGAGTTTGAACTTAACAGCAGTCAAGAAACATATGACCTTTCTCACCATCATCATCTCAGTGCTAGAATAAAATGAGGATAAGTAATAGAACCTGTCTCATGAGATTGAATGGCAATATGTTAGCTACACCTATTATTGGGACTCTCAACCATTTTGGACCATGCAACCTGTTCATACTCTGAATCAGACTGAAATCTTTAAAATAAATCTCACAATACATATTGAGGCAAGGAATCAGTTTTTAAGATTTTTATCATGAAGGTAAGTCAACAGTATACTAGATGCCTTATTTTTTAACAAACTAATTATCCAAAGTAAGAATAGATACCTGTGGAGTGATGAATTTCAGTCCATTTGCATCAGCTGAATAAAGGTTATAATGAACAAGGCAGTCAGTGTGACCTCTGAGAGAGACACATTTATCAAACCCTTGGACCAGCACATGTGCAGTGTAATCCAGGGCCATCTGTACTCTCTGAATCTTTTCTGGATGGTGGATAGCTCCTGCCAGGAACAGAACAAACTTTTTAAATCTGATCTCTCTCCTTCCTACTTCCTAGTCATGAAAGAGTAACTGCCATAAATTTGGTGCAAAAAAGTGAGATTAAGTGAACAGTTCAGTTGTATTTAAACTTGGCAAATAAAAAAAAAGGAAGGACAAGGAACAATGAATGCAAAAAGAATTCTTGTTGGGATGGAATCAAAATGGAATTTCACAGATGGTTTATGCATCCTAATTATGGGCAAAGTATATCTTTAATTTCTGGTGAAAGAACTTCATTATTTGCATTCTGTGGATAAGCAGCTCATACTTTCTGAAAGGGTGCAATGTTGTTTTTTGGGGTAGAGTTCTTCATTATGAGTGGCTGTCTTGTGTTCCCTGTATTATTATATAACATTTCCCATCTCGGACTCCTGGAGTACCAAACTCCGATGGTTCCCCCAGACAATCTCCCCTCACTCCCCCAGATTTCCAAATTCTTCCAGGGAGATGGGTAACACCATTCCCAGTAGACAACCTCTGTGGCAGACAAGGGCATAAGGAGTAATCATACAATTTGATGTTGGAATTACACTTCTTCACTGATTAAACCCAAGAGTTCACAGATTCAGTTTAGTTCACTGGATTTGAAGTCACTTTGCAACATTTCAGGAAAAGACATTCTAGGAAAAAGGGATAGAGTTGTGGTTAAGAAAATGGATTCATCTGAGCTCTATCACTTCATATTTGTGACATCTTGGGCAACTTTTTCTTTTATAACTCTGTATGGTGACAGACGGTAACTACACTCATCATCTGAATGAAATTTAATACATTTCATGATGTATATAAATATTGAATCACTGTTGTACACCTGAAACGAATATGTCAACTATAGTTCAAAACAAAAAAGGGAAAGAGAGAATGATATTTACCCCATGGGCTTACTGAGAGGATTAAATGTGCTCGCACATGTAACTTGCTTAGCTTAGTTTCTGGTTCTCAGCAAGCACTCAAATGCCATGACTGTTAGGCATAAAGGTGGCAAAGTGAGAGGTTATGCACTAAAGGCTGTCAGTCACAAGGACCAAGAAATTGTCAGAACAATGTACACTGGAAGAAACAAGGGCAGCCTCAGAAATAACTAAAAAATAAGGCAAATGGCAATTTCTACTATTAGAAATACCTTCCTCGTCCTGTTAATTGATGAAAGAAAAATAATAAAGTATGCATTTTCCACAGATTGACAAAGCCTAAGATTAGCTTTCATGTTTATTTTTTTTTTGCCATATTTTAAATTTATCACTGACTCCTGTCTTAAATATATCCAAATTCAGAATTTCTACACTTGATATTCACAACTGCTCAACCTATGTCAAAATGTTTTGTATCATTAATTATGTGTTCACAATGAAGAAATATGAAAACAAGGAAAGCATACTAATACCTAAATTCTTAATCTAACAAATATATTGAACACCTAACATGCTGTTCTTCTCTAAAAGTCTGTAATTCATGTTTTTACTGATTGAGACAACTCTAACCTAATTCAACATATCTAATCAAAAATAAATTAAGAACATTTTAGTTAATAATAATGTATGGCAAAATGCTAAAATGTAACTCAGTAACTCACCATTACACTGAGTACCTGCAATAATAAAATATCACATAATCTAGACTCCAGGATCTGACTTTTTCCAAATGAATACTATTTCTAGAGATTTAAATACCTTTGTGCCATAATAACACAGTAATGTAAATGTGGTATTGAATGTATATACATATATACATATACACACACATTGTTGCATGAATAGAACACTTTAAAATACATGTTCATTGACCAAAGACAAAAATAAGCCAGAATTACCATAGTCATGCATTACCAGTAAGACCGTTATGATAATACTACAATTATTTTTCACAATCTGTAGCACTCCATCCATACCTCATAGGTTAGGTCACTGCGACATTACTAGCTTGATAATTCACAAGTTGGTAAATCATGCTATTATCAGAGTTGCCATCATTATATTTGTGTATTTCCACATACTAGTAACAATCAGAAAAAGAAATTTTAAAAACGATTCCATTCATAACTGCATCAGAATGAATAAAATGCTTGGAAATAAATTTTACAAAAGGAGTGAAAAACTACCATTGCTGAAAAATTTTTATAAGTATCTAAATGGAGAGACAGTCCATGCTCATTTGTATACTTCAAAGGACAGACATCGCTGAAGGACTCAATATTGCTAATGTCATTTCTCAAAACTTTATCTATACATTCAATGCAATCCTTACCATAATCCCAGCAGGCATACACACGTGTGTGTGTGTAAACTGGTAAGTTGATTCTAAAATTTATATGGAAATGCAAAGGAACCAGAAGAGCGAAAATAATTTTGAGAAAGAATGAGTTGGAAAAATTATACTCTTGATTTCAAAACTTCTTATATACCTATAGTAACCAGAACAGTGTGGTAATGGCATAGGATTAACATGTAGATCAATGGAACAGAACAGAGTGTCCAGAAATAGCTCACAGATATAAACACAACATATTTTTGACAAAAGGGCAAAGGCAATTCAGTGGTGAAGGATTTTTTTTTTTTAACAAATGATGCTGGGACAACTGAATATTACTATGTAAAAAACAAAACAAAACTATTTTTACCCTATTCACACCATACACAAACTGAACTCAAAAGAATAAATTGATAAACTAAGCCTCATCAAAATTAAAAATACCTATGCTTGCTTGAAAATACACCAATGAGAAAATGCAAAGATAAGCCACAGACTGGGAGGATATAGTTGCAAAGTATTTATCTGGTTAAAGACTTGTATCCAGAATATATAAAGAACTCTTAAAACTCAGTAACAAGATAAATACAGCAATTTAAAAATGGGCAAAAGATTTGAATGGACATTTTACCAAAGAAGACATAGAATAGTGAATAAGCACCTAAAAAGATGCTCAACATCAATAGTTACCAGGGGATTGTGAATTAAAGCCACAATGAAATACCATCACGTATCTCCTAGGATGGCTATAACCAAAAATAAGAAACGACATCGAGGGCTAGGGAAGATGTGGAGAAACTGGAACTCTCTTGTGCTGCTATTGGGAAGGTAAAATGGCACAGAGACTTTGGAAAACTGTTTGGCTGTATCTTGAAAATAAAACGTGCACTTACAACTGCAGCAATTCCACTTCCAGATGTCTACTCAAGAGAAATGAAGATGCATGTCCTCACAAAGGCTTGCACATGAATTTCATAGCATTATTTATCACAGGTAAGTACTGGAAACAATTCAAATGATAACCACCGTGTGAATGGATAAACAAAAATGGGGTATCCATATGACAGAAGTAGCAGCAGCTGACTACTGGCACATACTACGATCTGGATGAATCTCAAAAGCATGCAAAGTGAAGAAGCCTGATACAAAAGACTACATATTGTATGATTCTTTTTATGAAATGTTCACAAATGGTAAATCTATAAAGACATAACGCAGATGGGTTTGTCTTGCAGGGCAGGGGGAAGGTGCAGGAAATGACTACAAATGAGCACAAGGGAACTTTTAGAGATGATGGAATTGCTCTAAAAATGGATTATGGTAGCTGTTACACAACTATAAACCCACAAAAAATTATTCAATTGTACAGTTACAATGGATGACTTTATTGGTATGGAAATTATACTTCAATGAAGCTGGAAAAAAAGGAAAAAATACTTCAGGTTAAAGTAGAGACTGATCATCAAGTATGGGTGATGTAAAGGGTGGAGTCAGTTCTGGAATTAAAGATGGCAGTCTTAAGTGTTTGTACAATGAATAATGAGCTTCTGAATCTGGCTAATTGAGAAAGAGAAAAGGAAAAGCCAAAATTCTTTATAATTTTCTTCTTTACTTCACTATTAGATAATAGCCTTTCTATAGCCTTGGTTTCCTTAGCTGGAAAATAGGCATAACAGTACCTCCTTCATAGGGATAAAATGATGCCTAATGGGATCACGGACACACGGGCTCTCACTATAGTGTTTGGCACATAGATGCTAAGTATTAGCTATTAACAGTCATAAAAACATTCAGGTTTCCTCTATAGAGGTGAAAATACTTAAGAAAACACGTTTCTCTACTTCCATAGCTATGAAATTTCCCTTACTGTAAAAATGGAGCCACAATTTAATCAACCTTACAGTTTGTTGTAATAAAATTAATGACAGTAGATACACTTTGTTTTTCAATTAGAACTTTCAAAATGTACCATTTTCAAGCCATATTTAAAAAATTCAAAATGTTAACAACATTACATATATCCACTGGCATGAATGAAAACTAGTTTATTTAAAAACAGGAGCTTATCAAGAAGCATAAACTATTTGCAGACCAGTTAATCTTACATAAAAAGTTACACAAACAAACAAGAATATCCTAATTTCTTCTTTGACCCACAAACATTTCTTTTAACTTATTTGATCACTGTTTATTTTTATAAATTATCACTGAATTGTAGGGTTGGAAGTAACCTAAATAGGCCTTCTATCTTTAAAATCTTTCTCCCATAAAGAACTTATCTTACTTTTAATTGTCCACTGTAGACTCTATGACCTACTTGGTAGTGACTGCTCATCTTTTTTGTTACTTCTGCTCTTTCCTGAAAAGAGATCCACTCTGCTTTTGAACAAGGGAACGGGTAGGCTTCATTGTAAAACGAGGGTTATCTCAAGTGAATTATGGAGTTCTTCGGCTAACCAGTTTGAAGTACAAACGGGGACAAGAATAATGGAAAACTGGTGCACCACAAAACTGGGGTGCCTTTTCTTGGAGGGTAAAAAGAGCTAAAGAAACAGGGTCAGGACACGGGGACACATCAGGTGCCATGCTGTATAGTTTCAGAAAGAAACTAGGGCCAGAGTACACTTGTATATTGTACAGTTCAGAGGGATAGAATCAGCCAAGCAAAAGAACAAAGGGACAGAGAGTTACCTTCAGCTGTAAAACAGACAAGTTGCATCATGTTAGACAAGAGAGACCTTATGTAAGATGCAAGTATGTAAATTTCATTAAATATTATTTTCGTGTGCTTGAAATTTGCTTTATTAAAAAGAATACCCAAAGATATTCTGATTTCCAATCATCTGTATTTTTCTTACATTTAAAGTTGTTCTAGTTGCCTATGAATGCAGTATTTTAGTCTCAAAGGACTACAGTATCTTTAGAAATCATTGGTAGCTTCTCATATACTTAACTGTGCCTAAAAACTGTAATTTGGATGTTACAAATCTGTTTAGTCACATTCCTTGTAAAATATTCTTTGTGCACTGACCCTTGTGAAATATTCCAAACTGTGACTAGAATTATTTCTAGAGCATAGCAGGTTAGGTAAATTTTGAGCTTTGAACTTTCTGTAGCAAGTGAAAAGGGGAGGTGGCTGTCAGTAGCTTGCCGGGAAGGGGTGGCAGTGCAATGGATGGACGGACGGACTCAAAAGGAGCCCCTCCATCCTATCACTGAAACAAAGTTGTAAGATCCCACTCTATCCCCTCAGACTGCACGCTGGCTTTTTGGGACTTCCTTTCTTCTCAGAAGATTCCTTTGATATCTACTTTCTTCTGGATAAAATGTGTTGTGTGTGTGTGGGGGGGGAAGCACAGTGTAATTAAGCCAGGCCAGGCTCTCCACCCCCTAAGGGAAATCCCATCCAGTCCACATGCCTCTAGGGACAACTCTATCTAAGGCACTATCTTTAATAAAGAATATTTGCAGCAAGAAAAGAAGTGAAATATCGGTAGCATGCCATTTATCACAGAAATAAGAATTCTGAGACACACAAGGAGGCCTGAGCATCAAAACAGTTTTTATTCTCTACATTTTTAATATAATTGATGAGTTGGAGAATATATTACATTTTCTAAGTAGACTATTCTTTCTCTTTGCTTCTTTAAAAACAGATACTTTACTCTCGTAGGGCTGAATATTCATTTGCACATCTTTTTCTATCTTTTGCTGTACATTTGCAGAATTCAGGTTGCCATAGAAGAAGAGTAAAATTTTAGAGCTAGCTTTCCTCATTTTACAAATGAAATATCTGACGCCCAGAGAGGTTGTCGGCCCTCCTCCAGGTCCCCTACAGGAGGACTGACCCTGCAGCTGAGCCCAGAGGAGCCTCCTGACCCTCAGCCTCCCCAGTGCTCTGCCCCCCCTTCACCTCCGCTGTGCATCAATGCTGCAAAGAAGCAGTGTAACCCCTGGCCAGCAGGGTGGGGCTTTAGTTTACATGTACGAAGCAAAGAGCACTTACCTTCTTTCTTCATTTTTTTTTTGGACAAACCTAAACATGATGTGATAAAGATTTGTGTGCAGATAGATGGATAACACAACAAAGATAAATTTGGTTGACACAACAATGATTTGGGTTGGTATATATGTTATTAACCACTGTGAAATCCAGATGGTTATAGAAGCTAATAAAGTAAAATAAGTCTTTTTTTTTTCTTTAGCCTATCATTGACAGGTATATATAAATGCTAAAAAGAGATGCGGAGTTACATTATGAACAATAAATTTAAAAATGACATTAGTCTTTTAACAATAGATTATTTCTATAGTTTATTTCTGTTAATGAGAGGGATATCTGCTGAGTAAATTCAAATAGTTAATTTTATAATAGTGAATGAGAAGGTACAGTTAGAAAAGTTAACATATAGCATTATCTTGAAACTTCAGGGGGAATAATGGTTGGCTTGAATTTCACCTATCTTTTTGAATGAAAACAATAAGCAAACTTTAAATAGAAAACCATATCTGGTTCTTTCATATTTCAAATGTAAAAGTTCTTTTGATAGGGAAAATTTCATTTTTCTGCATCTGTTTAGATGATATTACAGTGAAAGGCAACGTTTGGATCATAGAATGTAGTTAGTGAAAATATAAATGGTGTAAATTTAAGAAGAAATTAACTTTTCCTAATCAGTGGACAGATAAATTCAACATGATTATGGTGACTAAAGCAAAAATACCAAGTATATATGAGACCTTTTAGTTCTTGTTTGGCACATATATTAATAAATTTTCAAACCTCAAACAAACAGTATGACACCAATATCTACTAAAAGCAGCTAGCACAGTAAGATTCCTAAAGCACATAGTTAATTAACATCATAAAAACCTAATTCCTGTATGATTTCTGTGCCCAAGCACACCCTCTGTGCTGTGCAAGCTGGTTCAAGAACCATCTTTTTCAGGATTCCACAGAATCCCTAAATATTTCAAAGTTAACTCATGCTGAACCCCACAATTCCTTACTGAACTCAGATCTTCTGATAAGGCCTTCATTTATGCAAATATATGCACACGCTGATCATAATTTTGAAAAGAATGGAAGCCCTTCATACATGTCAGTTTTTAGTTTTATCCAATCATTAATCTTCTGTAGAGTTGTTTTTTCTTGACTTAATATTTTTGCAAGTTTTTTCATTTTTTCTTCATTTCTTTCTATGTACTTCAACCCCTCCAACTGCAGCTGGTCCAGCTTTTCATTTCGACTTTCATCTAGAGGTATGTTTTCACACATTACAGGGTTGAATCTAAAATAGGTGTCAGGAGGTAAGAGACCATCAAGCATCACATGGACTTCTGTTAAAACAGAGGGCAGGGTGGATAAAAAAAAACTTGAGTTATTCTGCAAAGATCTGGGGTTTTTTTATATGAAATTTTCTTTTAGAGCAAATTACAAAGCCTTCCTTATTTTGTCATCCCAGCTGATTAACAGTAGGAGTAAGGAATCTATTATAATGAATGTAACCACAAAATTAAATTCATCTCCCAAAGTACTTCATGTAATTCTGCTCAATTAGAATACATGTTCGCCGTGGTCTGGGTCATCCTGTTAGCCACTTGCTGAAATGCCTTTCCAACTTTTCTGTTCTTCATTTTTCTGAGATCTTCACTGAGGTACAATTTACACACAATTTACCAATTTTAAGTGTGTAACTTGACATACATTTGACAAATGTATACATATGTGTAATCACAACAATCATGACATAGAACACTTGCATCACCCACCCCAAAAAGTTCCTTCATGCCTCTTTAAAGTTGGTACCCTCTTACTTTGCCTTTTGTAGAACTTCATATAAATGTTAAGTATATATAGTTCTTCTGCTTCCAGCTTCTTTTACTTATTAGCAAAGTGCTTCTGCAATCCGTGTTGATGCATGCACCGACAGTTTCTTTCATTTACTGCTGAGTAGTGCACCACTGCACAGATCTACCACAGCCTGTTCTCTCCAGTCTGTTTCTCATCAGTTTCTAGCTATTAAGAAGAATCCTACTCTAAACATTAACACATAAGCCTTTTTGTTTATATATGATTCCATTTCTCTTGGGCAAATATGCGGGGATGAAATTGCTAAGTTGTAAGTTATCTTTTTAAGAACTCCAACACTGTTTTCCAAATGGCTGCACCATTTTGCATTCCAACCATTAATATATTAGAGTTCCCATTACTCCACATCTTTCCCAAAACTTGGTGTAGTCAGTCTTAACATCAGCCATTCTAGAGGATGTGCAGTCCTCTATTGTGGCCTTACTCTTCATCTCCCTAATGACTAATGATGTTGAGAAGACTATTGTGTACTTATTAGTCATTATGCATCTTCTTCAATGAAGCAAATCCTCATATATTGTGACTATTTTTTTCTACTGAATTTGTTTTCTTCTTCTTTATATATTCTTTAGATATATAAGAATTCTCTCTATATTTTGATTTGATTATGCTCTGATAATGGATCAGATACATATTTTACTAATACTTTCTTTCAGTCTATATAGCTTACCTTTTCATTTTATTAAAAATGTCTTTTGAAGAGTAAAATTTGTAACTTGATGGAGTGTAATTTGTTTTTGTTTTTTTTTGGTTTATGCTTTTTGTGTCCTACCTAAAAAATTTTCACCTAGCCCAAGGTCAGTTAGATTTGCTTCAGGGTATTCTTCCAGAAGTTGTGGCTCTTATATTTCAATCTATGATCCATTTCAAGTTAATATTTGTAATGGTGTGATCAGTCAAGATTCAATATTTTTGAATATAGTCATTTTACTGTCCTAGTACTATTTGTTGAAAAGACCATCCTTTTTTGGGTTACTTTTGTCAAAAAAAAATTTGAGTTTACACATATGGAGCAATTTCTGTATTCTTTATTACATACCATTGATCTATATGTCTATCTTTATGCAAATACCAGAGTCCCTTATTTTCTGTAGTTTTATAGTCTTGAAATCAGAGGATATAAGTTCTCTTTGTTCTTTTTCAAAATTATTTTAGCTATTTTAGGTCCATTGATATCCACATAATTTTATAGTCATCTTATTAATCTCCACTCCAGAAAAAGCCTGTCTGGATTTTCATAGAAATTGCATGGAGTCTTCAGATCAATTTGTGGTCTGCCACTCTAACAATGTTGAGATTTCCAATTCATGAACATGGTATATCTATCAATTTACTTAGGACTTCATTAATTTTTCTCAGCAACGTTTTGTAGTTTTTACTGTTCAGGTCTTGCACATAATTAAATAGTTGCTTGAGTATTTAATATTTTGATGCTATTATAAATGATATCTACCCACCTATCCTTACATATATTTAATTTCAATTTCCAATTGTTCATTGCTAGTGTGCAGCAATATGACTGATTTTTATTGATCGTGTATTCTTTGACCTTGCTAAACTCACTTATTAAATCATGTACCTTTTTTTATAGATTCGATATTGTCTATAAATATTTACTTTTTCATTTCTAATCTATATGCCTTTATTTCCTTTTACTGCCTTTCTGAACTGGAAAGAACCTCTAGAACAACACTGACTAGAAGGAAGAGAGGCATCTCATTCTATTCCTGATCTAAGCACAAAGCATTCAGTCTTTCACCATTAAATATGATCCTACCTCTAGTTTTTTTTTTTTTTTGTAGATGCCCTTTATCAGGCTAAGGAAGTACCCTTCTTTCCTATCTGCTGAGGGTTTTCATCATGAACGGATGTTGAATTCCGTCTGATATCTTTTCTACATCTATTGAGATTATCATAAATACTTCCTTTTATAAGTATATTAATAAGGTGAATTTCTTTGATTTCTTGAATGTTAAACCAACCCTGTATTTGTGGGATGAACCCTACTGGTTATGCTGTATTCTCCTTTTCACATATTTCTGAATTCAATTAATTATTATATTTTAAGGATTTCAGCTTGCATTATCAACAGGGAATCCTGACTGCTATTTTCATGTATTTTTATAATGCTTTTGCCTGGTTTTGGTGTCAGGGTAGTGCTGGCTTTAGAGAATAAGCTGGGAAGTATTTATTCTTCTATTTTCTATACATGTTTGTATAGAATTGCTGTTAATCTTATCAGCTGCATTTTTCAGTTCACATTATTTTATTTTTCACCACCACAAGTTTAATTTGGGTCTTCTTTATATCATCCATTTCTTTCCTTATCATGTTCAAGTCTTCTTCTATCCCAGTGAAGATGTGGAGTGTATTTATAATAGCTATTGTAATGTCCTTGTCTGCTAATTCTATCACGTTTCATATTTAGGTCTGTTCTCACTGATTAGGTTTTTTCCTGGTTAATGATGTCTTTTCTTGCTTCTTTGTATGCCTGGTAATCGTTCACTGGATGTCAAACATTGTGCATTTTTAATTTTTTTGTGCTAGAATTTGTTGTAGTCCTTTAAATATCATTAGATTTATTCTAATAGTGGATGTTGTTAACTGGGGTCAATTTATTCTTTTTGACGACTGCTTTCAACATTTGTTAAGGATGGTTCCCGAGCAGCCTTTTGTCTAGAGCTAATTTTATGCCACTACTGACACAATACTCTTCTGAAGACTCTACTGCACATCCCATGTATTAACAAGGTTTTTCTAATCTAGTCAATGGAAATCTGAGCTACTTTGGGTCCTATGTGACAGCCAAGTATTGTTCTACTCCTTTCTGGTGTTTCTTTCCTCCACCTTGGACAGTTTCCTTACATGCAGGTACAGATCAGGTGTGCATGGGTGCTCCTCTGTATATCTCTGGGGCACTCTCTCTGTGAAGCTGCCTCCTCTGTGTTATTTTGCCCACAAATTCTTGGTTCCTTGTCCTCCCTGAGCTCCAAACTCTGTTTCCTAAATTCTAAGGGACTCTCCTTCTTTTCTAGGTTCCTCCTTCCTTGTACTATAACCTAGAAATTATTTTCTGATTGCAAGTTGGGTAATCATAGTGATAACTTATTTTCCTTCTCTTAAGGATCACTGCCCTATGCCACCTGTCATCTAATGTCTGAAAACCATTGGTTGGTCCAATTTTCTAATGGTTTAAATTGGGAGGAAATACATCATGGCCAGATGTGGAAGTCTTAACCTTCTTTTAAAATGTCCAAACCCTATATATCCTTTAAGACCTGCATCAAGTCTAATTTACTTCTTGTAAATCATCTACAATAATCTAATTTTTCATTCCTTCCCTTCATTCATAATCTTAATCATCTACAACTGTTCACCATTTAGCAACTGACACCATATTAAATTGAATCAAATGAAACTTGCTGTTTTTATAGGTCAATAACCATCTAGTATCAGCAATTATGTTTCATTCTAATTGTTTCATTATCTAGAGTGTAAGTACACAGAGGCAGCATTTCATGTTTCTTAAAAATTTCAAATGAACCCATCACATGGTTTACATAAGGTATACTAAAAGTATTATAAGACTAATTAAAGCTATCTTTTTCTAGCAGATTACTTAGAGTAAGAGTATTTTACTGATTCGACAAAATTTCAGATAGTCAAAAATCCAGTATGTCAGCTTTTCTTGGGTTATCATTTAATAGATATAAAAGTAGGGATTTTAAGATCCTCATGTAGGCTAATGACTAGGCCAATAACATGATGGTATGGAAAGGATGAGATTCAGAAGCAAGGGGCTGTTAAGTGGTAACAATTCTCTTAAAAATGTAATAACAGATTTCACAAAGGACTTAAAAATACAATAATAAAATAAGGAGTGGTAGACCTCAAAGCCAAAACTAGACATTCAACAAATACTCACTGCCTGCTGATTATGTGCCAGGCATTGAAGTCAACATAGTCAACTGGGTAAGTTCGTGTTTTATATTCTTTGGAGATAATAAGCAGCTAAAAAAGCAAATATGTAATATACATCCATAATGAGATAAATGCTGTAAGAGCGAAAAAGAGAAAGAAGCAGGATAAGGAGTTAAAGAGAGATGGCCAAAGGGGTTGGAGAATGACCAGGAAGGGTTTCTCTGAGGAAGCGGTATCTGAGCAGAGACCTGAATGAAATGTGAGGGAAGGAAGCATGTTTGGGGAGAGGCCTTCCAGAGGGAGAATATGACAACTGCAGAGGCCCTGAGGCAGGAGATGTCCTAGCAAGTTTAATTAAACTGTAGCTGGAAACACCTTACTGAGGGAGCACATTTCAGGAGGGAAAGAGACACATTGAAAGGCTGGGTATTACACTGCCTGGGAAATGTCAGTGAATAAGACTTTTGAAATTTGTTCTAAGTGTGATGGGAAGCCTAAAGGGTTATGAGCAAGGTAAACACATGATTTAATTTACATTTTAAAGGATCTCTTTGGACTTTATATGAAGACTAGATTATAGGGGCAGCAAGAGTGGAAGTAAAGGTTTATTGTAATTCTAGTTTGCCTTCACATTACTAACCAGTCTACCTCCCTAAGCACTCTAATTCTCCCACTGTTACCATGTGTACATTTGAACCAACCGGGCTCCTTTTCTTTTCCCTCTTTCTTTACTGGTTTAAGAAGTCTCCCATCAAGCCCTTGTGTTAATCCTGCTCTACATATTTCTCCAGCTGTAAGCAGGCCAAGGGAGCAGTAGCTCCCAGAGAGAGAACAGTCTCTACTCTAGGGTCACTTGGAACAAATGGGTGAGAAGAAATGGAAGCAACAAAAACTTGCTCCCATGTGCTTCCTAAGTCTGCACTACAGATAGAACACACTCTTTTGCAGTTAGCATCAGCATATTCTACTAAACATTGAATTCCAGAAGTTAAAGAGCTTAAAGGAAGCAAATAAACAGACTAACCTTCTGTGTCTGTAGCACTGTTGATGACATTAGACAGTTTGGTTTTCAAGCTTGTGTATGTCATGGAGTTTCTCACATCACTCTCATAGCGTCCCGTGCCCAGGGATACTATGCACTCCAATGGGACATCTGGCCAAAGACATTTACACTCATGCATTGCCAATGCTGAAGGGTTATTCAGAAGCAAACCTCCATCCTGTAAAATGTAAGTCAAAAAAATATAGTACAAAACCCACAGAAGTGGAATTGTGTTTTACAAATATGAAAATAAAAATTTATATTTTAATTGTTTAAAATTTACTCACAGGGAGCATTTTGTAATGTATATAATTATCAAGGCACTATGTTGTACATCTGAAACCAGTATGTTGTATGTCAACTACATTCCAAATATAAAAAATTAATTTAAAAAAATTACAGGGAAAGCTGAACTATGTAATAAACTGAACAAATTATTTAAAAACAAGAGGCACCTTGTTTAAAAACAAATTATTTAAAAACAAGGTGAATTATTTATTTTTTAAACTACAGCTGCAAAAAAAAATCATGTGAAAACTTACTGGCAAAATTTCCTATTATGAAAGTTTGAACTTCTTGGATTGCATTGCATATTTTGCTCAAAACTATAAAATGAACTTCATGTACTGCTTTTTAAAGAAACATCCTTGTTTGGTGGTTAGTATAGATTCTATATAAAAACTAACAAAAGAGTGGTGGTTCTACCAAACAAATACTTCTTTCACAAGTGAAATATAACCAAATTAACTTAACTAATTTAAGTTGAAATTTTATTAGTAATACAACTTCAAAGTATCACATTCACTGTAATGCAGTTATAACTTAAAGCAGGTAAACTTGTATTTCTAAGCTTTTATCAATAACTATTATTTTGAAGAATTCAAAATGAAAGAAGGGTAAAATATGCTGATACAGTACTGTGAAAATGTATTAGAATAAAAGTATATAATCAATCTTGCATTCCCAGGTACTAGTGCATCCATTCAATTTGAAAAGCTATAAACTGTTAGAGATTATTCCTTTCTAAAAAGCCCAAATCTCCTTCCTATAACCTTTCCCAATAATTCTAGATTTTTCATTTTGAAGCTACCTAGAATTGTCATCTTCTAATCCTGTAGCCTAGCCATATACACGAATCATTGCAGGTTCTCGGACAAGTCGCATTCCCTTGCCTTCATGCCTTTGCCTATATTGTCCTCTCACTCAACACGCTCTTTCCCCAGTACCTTCTTTGCTCAACTAACTCCCAGTTACTCCTCAGAACATGGACCAAGAATCATTTATTCTAGCAAGAACCTAGATGAAATAATGCTAACATATTGAATAGAAAACAATCTGTTTCTATTATAAGACATTGCTGAATGTGCTAGCACAGTTTTCAAAAAGTATTTTGAAAAATGTCTTCCACAAGGATAGGAAGAGAAATACAACCTTAACTGTCATTCAACAATGCATAATACACTTTAAATGATGGAACCATTTACATTATAACAGCAATTTGAATATTTTCGAGCAAAGATCTATAACAAGCCAACTTCTTTTTCTCGTAGAAGATACATTTCTTCAGAATTCTTTTTTAATACACTAATACAGTAAAACCAAGGCAATCTAGACTCTTTGGACACTTTGCATAACAGAGTTTTCCTCAGAGCAGAGTTGTGTGTGTGTGTGTGTGTGTGTGTGTGTGTGTGTGCATGTGTGCGTATAAAACTGCAATAAGCCATACACTTAAAAAAACAATACAATAACGGCATTTTAATTTTTTCGCAAAGATTTGAGATTGTGGGGGAAAAACACAGATTAGGAATACTGATATTTATAATTCTAATTTCAGGTCTTCTACCTACTAGCCCTTTGGTAGAGGCATAACGACTTTTAAAATAAGGTTTGATTAGATAATTTCTAACATCCCTTTCAGTTCTAAAATTTGCTGATAAGGTGTTTTCTTGAGTATTGACACATACACATATAATTTAAAATGGGCTCAATGGCAAGTTAGTTTAGTACTGGCCCTAGAACTTTTAAAAAGTCTTTGTTGACAGCTTCCTTTTCCAAAAATCTGCAAGTTTCTGATAAAGGTAAAAAGCAGCACACGCAGCAGTGGAAGGTGCAGAGACACACTTCTCCCGAGTGATGACCCTTCCGTGTGGGAACCACCTACCCACACCATTGCCAGCGCTACGCTCTCCACCTTGAGGGCCCGTGAAAAACATGAGGCATGACTCAGCCCTACTGAAGAAGACTACTGTTTTAATTTCTCAAAGAACATGAAGAAGAAACACTCCTCACCTTTTTTGTGAATTTATGCTGTTAATTAGGGGATTTATTTCACAAATCACAGATATCAATGACAGCTCTTCATTTTAAGCAGCACAAAAACAACTTTGTCAAAAATGTGTATCTCCAAAAAGACTCTGGTTGGGTCAGATCACACCAGAAGGCAGCAATATAGCAATGTTCCAAAATGGTAACTACACTCCCAGAGAAACTTAGCCGACTCTTTAGTTACAGAATAGCCAGTCTGAAGCTAACGGTCCTTTATCACAGCATGTGTCATTCACCCCCAACTGCAGCTTTAGGATACCTCTGGGATAATAGCGGTGCACATGGCTGTGTGGGCCCTCAGAAAAGCTGTTGTGTCACATGTTTTCATTGTTTTTTCTATTCTCCATTTGAGGCTGGGTGGTTTGCTACCACTTCCAATCCAATTTCTACCTCCCTGAGTTGCCAACCTCTAACTACATCTCTTCAAAAGAATGTGTCTTATGTCTCCACATCCGTGACCTTGATAAAAAGAGGCTATGCTTTTAAAAGACTGTCAACAGGGCACATTATTCCTAGGCCCACCGTATTTCAGATCTTTGGCTCTTTTCATAAACATCCCTTTGTGGCTGAGATATGCTTACAGATTGTCTCTGAAACCTAAAGATTGCACAAACCAGGTCTGCGAATGGCCCCAGGTCGGGGACAGAAAAAAAGGGAGTGGGGTGGGGCTCACCTTGTTTGCTGCCTGACAGGCAGGTGGCCTAAGAACAGTGAAGCCCCTCTCCCTTTCTAGGCTCAGGAGAAGAGCAACTTGTACCAGGAACAGAACGAGGAAATAGTAACGCACATGCTAGCACTAAACGTATCTTTATCATGGATTCGGAAAACTTAATTTTCAGTGTACACCTTAGTATAATATAGTTAAATGCTATAGTAATATAGTTATTCAGTGTTTCTTTTAGACCATTTTTAGTCTAAATCCACTTGAACATTCATCTTCTTTAAAGGCCCTGTATATTGGCTTTGTAAAGCCAATCCAGACAGAATAAATCATTTCCTCATCACTGTCATCACCTACCAACCTCCAAATTACTCTTCCTCATTCAACAAATTAGTCAGCACCAAGCTCACAGATTTCCTTTCTGCCCCATGTAAGTAGGGGTAGAAATTCTTTATACTACCCCATGTGACTTCACATCTGTACGACACCTTGCACTCTCAGTTCCTCAGTCCTCTTATTCTCAAAAACTATTTTTTCACCTACCCTCCAAGGTTACACGGTAGCTCTTGTTATAAAAATAAATGGAACCATACAGTATAGTCTTTTAAGTCTTATTTCTTTTACCTAGAATAATGCTTCTGCAATATATCCATGTCATTGCCTATGTAATGCATTCCTTTTTACTGCTATTAGTTCATTATTCAGATGTATCACAGTTTGTTTACTCACTCATCAGTTTAAATGAAACTATTTCTAAATTTAGCTATCTTTATATATCTGTTAAAAGTCAAAAATTGGCTAGGTTTTGAATTGTTTAACTTTGTAAAAACATTCTTGAATTCTTTAAATGTATGTAGTAATAATTATTTCCCAAAGGCCTTCTCAAGTACAAATCTGAACCCTTTCAACTTTTTCCTTTGTTTTCAATTAATAATATATTGGAATGATACCCATCCCATGATAGAAGTAAAATATTTCATTTCCAATTCAGCAAAAAAGTTCTCCTTTATTAGACTATTTTTATCTTCAATTCTATAGTTATACTCTGTGTAGCTTCTAATCATCTGGGTATTTTAGAAGAAACACTTCTTCATTATTATAAAGGATCAAAAAAGACAAAAAAGGAAGAAAAGTTAAAGACAGGGAAAATGAGGTTTAGCAAGAATTGATAATAGTAAAATCAATTCCAAAACAAAAAGTTGCCTAGTTGCCAATGGTTTCAATAGCCAAGCTTGAAAGTAAATCCCTGTTCCTTAAACTTTACCTGATTTCAATAAAAAAAAAACACAGAATTTAAGATTTTTGGTATTCACTCTAGTCCAGGGGTTGAAGAATACCATCCCTTGTTAAGCTCTGTTTATAGTTAGCTTCCTTTTGTCAAATGCCTCTTCTGTCAGCAAGACATTAGGCTAATGCTATGTCTATGGTATTTCCTGTAGCCTTCCCATTCATTTAAGTATTCATACTCAAACTTATTTATTTTTTGTGTACTTGGTATTTGCCAGGCACAGTGCTAGATGCTGAGGTAAAACAAACTTGAGAAATGAACTGGTTAGATAATTTGCTACTTATCTCTTAGAGGTACACACAGGATTCTGTTTTACCTGCAGTATATCATGAATGTGCTTAATAGCATGAAATGTGGATACTTTTTATTGCTTTTAATATACATTTACTCCTTTCATAAATCAGAGTACTTGCCAGAAAATAGCCAGTGGACAATGCGAATGCCTCCTAATCATCTCATCTTAGCCTTTTATTTTAGGGTTTAAAAAAATTCTTGTTTTTTATGATGGCAAAATATACAAAACAAAATTGGTCCTTTTAACCATTTTTAAGGTTACAAATCAGTGGCATTAATTACATACCAATTGTTTTACAACCATCACCACTATCTATTTTCAACAGTTTTATCACCCCAAACAGAAACTCGGTGACCATTAAGCAAGCATCCTCCTTTCTCCCCTCTCCATCCCGTTTCTATCCTAATCAACTATTCATTCTTTATACATCAGCTCAGATGAAAACTTCTTTGTAAAGCCGATCCTCACAGGATAAATCCTATCTTCTACACTACTTAACCATGTAAATATTTTTATTACTGAATTTATCATCTCATTCTACAACAGTGTTTATATAGTCTAGTTTGAGCTCATTGAGGGTAGTATCCAAGAAACACAAACAGCATGCTAGCAGTTATTAAAAACCTTTACATTCTTCAGAGCTAACCTAGTGCTTGGCACTGAGGAAGCACTCACTACATTTCCATCTAGTTATAATGAAAATGATCAGCTATGGCTTGGCACGGACTTTATTTGGCAGGTGCTAGCCAGGCTCTTTCTGCTAAAAACACTCTTTCCCTAGGAACATTTATATGAAATATAATAATTCCTTTTAGATTAATGTATCTTGAGTTCTGAACATAACCTTTTAAAAGGTAACTAAGGCCTAACAGAAATAATATATTAGAATGTCATCAAAACCTTTAGTGCAAACTAAACTGTTAGTTTGTATCTTCAAAGACAGAGAATGAATGATTTAATTTTGGAGGTGGAGATAGAAAAAGATGAAAGAGAAATGATATGTATATGTCCAAACTCCTCAAATATGTACAAGTTGTGTATATCAATTATACTGCAATAAAGCTGGCTAAAAGAGAGAGAGACAGAGAGAGAGAGAGGAGGGATAATTTTGTATAAAAAGTACTATTTAAAATAAGTATGAGTATGATGCAATGTGGGTGGGAGAGATGCAATATATTGGAAGCTACTCAAACAGAATTCTTCCCACTTTATAATTTTCTAGGACATGTAATAAATAATCCTTGTAAATACTATAATAGTATTCTTCTCTTTATAGTCAAAGGCAAATAAATTTACCCATCTACCTACTCATACCTCTGAATTATATCACTACATTCAATTAACTGCTCAAATAGAGTATTAATCTATAATTTATACTCTACTTGATTCCATGGAAATGAGGTAACTTACATTAAAACATATGTCAGATATGACAGTTAAAGGGGCTTTTAAAAATGAAATGAGAAAAAAACTAATAAAATTATTCAAAGAACTTAATAGGACTGTAATAAGTAAGGACCGTATTTTAGTTTTAAACTTCTTGACAACTTCTGAAGGGCTGGAAAGGAACTTTGCTTGAATGTTTTCTTTGCTTAAGCAATCAAGATCATTCACACCTTAGAATATTCTAATCAATCTTTCATGGTGTCTTTTGAGGAGGATAATATCCCACTTCTTCCTTAAGTATATGCAATAAGGAAAATATTTACTTAAATAGGGTTTGCTTAGATTGCAAATTTCATTTGAATATTCTCATTAAGTTAGATGTATCAATCTTTCTGGAGTCAAGTCACTGATGTACATGAAAGTATATTCTCTGAATGTGGTTATATGCTTCACATAAAATTTATATAAGAAGTTATTTTAATCTTAACTCAACCTAAGTTCAAAGATTATGGTCATCAATATAAAAATGGCTAAGCATGAAAAGAAATACCACTAGTCTATCTGAAATGGAGAAAGAACTGCTGAATTACTTTTGGCTTGTTATATATATACTCTACAGGACTAAATTAAACTTTAGAACTACTTCCTCTTGGATAAAGAATGAGCAAATGAAATTAACTTATTCTGAAGTCTGGGAACATATGGTCCTGAAATGCAGTAGCTTCTCATGTGAGACTTTCACTAGTACTTGGCAAAACTGCAGTTTTGTAGTAAGACAACCACCTTAAGACTTTAAGTAATAAACCTTAACTACTATATTTTGATACATTGTTTCAGTTATTTCTCCATTTATGCCACAGTGAAAATACTATAAGAATATGGAAAAATAACTGTTAAAAACAGCAAGCTACACATTAAAATAAAAATCTTATTTTTGACCAATCAATGTCAAAAAGAAATCCTACGGCCAGCACTTTCTGCCCTGAGTGGGTGGAAGAAAGAAGAGAAAGGCAGAAGGGGAAGTGCCTTACATAATTCAACAATGACTGGCTTGACAAAGTAAAAAATAGTCTGAATAGACTCCAAAGGCAAAAGGAATCCGATTTTAATCTCTTAACTAGAAAGATTATGACATTACTCCTAGAAAGGTAGGAAGAAAATGGGATAACGAATAGTAACATCTAAAAAAACTTCTAAAGCTACTGTATAAAAATGTAAAAGAAAATAAATTGATAAAAATGTTTTAGTTATTATAACATTGACACATGCAAATTAAAATTATATAGCTGATATGTAGCTTATATAGATTTATGCCTGAGCTTTTGAATATATCTGAAAAATCCTTGTCAAAATAGTTTTTTTCCCAATCTCATACCAAATTAATAAAGCATACTTCATGACTAGAAAGTTAAGGTTAATAATACCATCAAAAGAGACTGATTTTTAAATAGGACATCATATAAAAAGCATAAATAAAATACATATTTTTTGGAAGGAGAAACTAAAAAAGGTTATTGACTTTTTTTTATCATTTAGTGTAAGTTATGAGTTAAGATTTCCATAAGTAGTGGGAGAAACTTGACAGAGAAAAAGCTTACAAAAAATTAATGAGTGTACATACCAGAAAAAGAATTATCAGAAACACTCAATTTTACAGATGACTTCGCCATAAATTTAAAAATAACATAATTACAGACAGCATCCTGTCACTTCACTTAACAGCTGTGACCCTAGTCCTGTTACTTAAACTTTGTTAAGATTCCAATTCCACATTTGTAAAATGGAAATAACTCTATCTACACCTTGGAAGTAGTGATGATTAAATGAAGTATAGTATGCAGAGAACTATACAAGGGTCTGGCACAAAGCTAACAATGAATATTTACTATTATTTTATCATATCCTCTCCTTCAAAAGATATCCACTAAAACTGTCAAACAGACTGGGTTCTGCATTTTCAGGGACTGTGTTTCTTTTTAATTTTTATCACATTTGGTGGCCAATCATAAATTACTGCTTCATTTTTCCATCAATAGAATTATCATAATTGCCTATGAGTCACATTATATTACAAAAAAAATTTCCTAAAATATGCTCTCAAGCCAGAAGACTTGTTAACTTAAAACAGGTGAAATTTAATTTACAAGTTAACTTAAAACAAAAACAAACAACAAATATCTTACTGCACTACTTTTACCACATGGAGACACAAAGTCTCCTTGATTGATCCCTTTTTAATTCAGTGACATTTAATACATGCTGATTCCTTTTAATCACATGAAGTTTTAAAAAGATAAGTCTTAAAGTCAACTTACTTGATGAAGATCATTTCCCAGTGCATACTCTGCAAAGTAGCCTGGAGCAGCAGAGGAGGCTCGGATGGCCTGCCACATTTTATAGTGACAGCCTCCCAAATAGTGAGAGTTGATTCCAGGAAAATGACCATAGTTTCTGAACACAAAAGCTTTTGGCGTTATCCCTCTGTTTACTATGGTACTTACTGCAGCTACCTAGTGAGATAAAAAGTGAACAATACCCCATTGTAAGCAGCAATATTTGGTATCTATAAAAATTAAATATTATTTAGTAGTAAGAATAAACAATCTACAACTCTACCCATCAAGATAAATGTGTAACAAAACCCTAATGTTAAGGGGAGCAGATCTTTTTAAATAGGTATTTCTTTAAGAGAAAATAGATACAAGGGCTGAGACATTTTTGGAAATGTATTACACAATAATAAAAATATTTTTGATGATATTATTTGATTAGCTATTTAAAAATACATCACTAAGACATAGATTTGAAGACCTTTATATAATAATTGATACAGCAGGAGCAACAATGATAGAAACTACTTAAAGATGAATACACTATCTTCATATCATCATTTACAAATTAATCTTTGTTTCTGCGCTCTTTGAAAGCATTATGACTTTAGTAACTGAAATCTTTAACGTTACACAAACTCTCAAGGCTTTCTGATAATAGTTAATAATTGGTAGCTGGGTAATTAGTTTTATAAAGAAAAAGAATGCTGATCACTCTAGGAGTCAGATTTTACTGATGTCAGCTGAATTTACGTAAAATGCACTGTATTTGTTGATGATCTTCAATGTAAACCTAAGAATCTAAAAGGTACTGATGAGGCCAAAGCTGTTAGGCCCTGTGCTAAGCCCCGCCAGGGGCCTGGTTGCTTTACTATATAAGTCAAAGGTTATATCCCCAGTTCCTGTAATCACAGGAGCACCTACATAGGTGAAACAAATACTAACAGAATTAAAAGGGGATAGAATACAATGTATTCATTCTAGGAGACTTCAAAACTCCACTCACTCCAAAAGACAGATCAACCAGACAGAAAATAAGTAAGAAGACAGAGGCACTGAACAACACATTAGAACAGATGGAACTAACAGACATCTACAGGACTCTACACCCAAAAGAAGCAGGATACACATTCTTCTCAAGGGCACATGGAACATTTTCAAGAATAGATCATATACTAGGCCACAAAAAAAGCCTCAGAAAATTCAAAAACACTGAAATTGTACCAACCAGCTTCTCAGACCACAAAATTATGAAACTAGAAATAAATGATGCAAAGAAAACAAAAAAGCCCACAAACACATGGAGGCTTAACAACATGCTCCTAAATAACCAATTGATCAATGACCAAATAAAAACAGAGATCAAGCAATATATGGATACGAATGACAACAATAATTCAACACCGCAAAATCTGTGGGATGCAGTGAAGGCTCTGCTAAGAGAGAAGCATATTGCAATACAGGCCTACCTCAGGAAAGAACAATCCCGTATGAACAGTCTAAACTCACAATTAACGAACTAGAAAAAGAAGAACAAATGAGGCCCAAAATCAGTAGGAGAGACATAATAAAGATTTGAGCAGAAATAAATAAAATCGAGAAGAATAAAACAATAGAAAGAATCAATGAAAGCAGGAGCTGGTTCTTCGAGAAAATAAACAAAATAGATAAACCCCTAGCCAGACTTATCAAGAACAAAAGAGAGTCTACACACATAAACAGAATCAGAAAGGAGAAAGGAAAAATCACTATGGACACCACAGAAATACAAAGAATTATTAGAGAATACTATGAAAAATCATATGCCAACAAACTGGATAACCTAGAAGAAATGGACACCTTTCTAGAAAAATACAACCTTCCAAGGCTGACCCAGAAAGAAACAGAAAATCTGAACAGACCAATTACCAGAAACGAAATTGAATTGGTAACCAAAAACTACCTAAGAACAAAACTCCTGTACCAGAAGGTTTCACTGCTGAATTTCATCAAACATTTAGTGAAGACCTAATACCCATCCTCCTTAAAGTTTTCCAAACAGTAGAAGAGGAGGGAATACTCCTAAACTCATTCTATGAGACCAACATCATTCTAATACCAAAAACAGGCAAAGACACCACAAAAAAAAAAATTACAGACCAGTATCTCTGATGAATATAAATGCAAAAATACTCAACAAAATATTAGCAAACCGAATTCAAAAATACATCAAAAAGATCATCCATCATGATCAAGTGGGATTCATCCAGGGATGCAAGGATGGCACAACATTCGAAAATACATCAACATCATCCACCACATCAACAAAACCACATGATCATCTCCATAGATGCTGAAAAAGCATTCGACAAAATTCAACATCCATTTATGATAAAAACTCTTAACAAAATGAGTACAGAGGGCAAGTACCTCAACATAATAAAGGCCATATATGACAAACCCACAGCCAACATCATACTTAACAGCGAGAAGCTGAAAGCCTCCCCGTTAAGATCAGGAACAAGACAAGGATGCCTACTCTCCCCATATTTATTCAACATAGCTCTGGAGTTCCTTGCCATAGCAATTAAACAACACAAAGAAATAAAGGGCATCCAGATTGGCAAAGAAGAAATTAAACTGTCACTGTTTGCACATGACATGATATTGTACATAAAAAACCCTAAAGAATCCACTCCAAAACTACGAGATCTAATATCTGAATTCAGCAAAGTTGCAGGATACAAAATTAATACACAGAAATTTGTTACATTCCTATACACTAATGATGAACTAGCAGAATGATAAATCAGGAAAACAATTCCATTCACAATTGCATCAAAAGAATAAAACACCTAGGAATAAACCTAACCAAGAAGGTGAAATACCTATACCCTGAAAACTACAAGACACTTGTGAGAGAAGTTAAAGAAGACACCAATAAATGGAAACAAATCCTGTGCTCATGGATAGGAAGAATTAATATTGTCAAAATGGCCATCCATTCTGCCTAAAGCAATCTACAGATTCAATGCAATCCTTATCAAAATACCAACAGCATTCTTCAACAAACTAGAGCAAATAGTTCTAAAATTCATACTGAATCACAAAAGACCCTGAATAGTCAAAGCAATCCTGAGAAGGAAGAATAAAGCTGGGGGGACGCCACTCCCCAACTTCAAGCTCTGCTACAAAGCCACAGTAATCAAGACAATTTGGTACTGGCACAAGAACAGACCCATGGACCAATGGAACAGACTAGAGAGCCCAGATATAAACCCAAGCATATATGGTCAATTAATATACAATAAAGGAGCCATGGACATACAATGGGGAAATGACAGCCTCTTCAACAACTGGTGTTGGCAAAACTGGACAGCTACATGCAAGAAAATGAAACTGGATTATTGTCTAACCCCATAAACAAAAGTAAATTCAAAATGTATCAAAGACCTGAATGTAAGTCATGAAACCATAAAACTCTTAGAACACCACACAGGCAAAAATCTCCTGAATATGAACATAAGCAACTTTTTCCTGAACACATCTCCTCAAGCAAGGGAAACAAAAGCAAAAATGAACAAGTGGGACTATATCAAACTAAAAAGCTTCTGTACAGCAAAAGACCCCATCAACAGAACAAAAAGCATCCTCTACATCACTAATCATCAGAGAAATGTAAATAACCACAATGAGATATCACCTCACATCAGTTAGGATGGCCAGTATCGAAAAGACTAAGAACAACAAATGCTGGCAAGGATGCAGAGAAAGGGGAACCTCCTACAATGCTGGTGGGAGTGTAAGCTAGTTCAACTATTGTGGAAAGCAATATGGAGGTTCTTCAAAAAACTATAAATAGAAATACCATTTGACTTGGGAATTGCACTCCTAGGAATTTACCCAAAGAATATAATTTCTCAGATTTAAAAAGACATATGCACCCCTATGTTTACTGCAGCACTATTTACAATAGCCAGTATATGGAAGCAACCTAAGTGTCCATCAGTAGATGAATGGATAAAGAAGAGGTGGTACATATATACAGTGGAATACTATTCAGCCCTAAGAAAGAAACAAATCCTATCATTTGCAACAACATGGATGGAGCTGGAGAATATTATGCTCAGTGAAATAAGTCAGGCAGAGAAAGACAAGTGCCAAATGATTTCCCTCATTTGTGGAGTAGAACTATGAAGCAAAACTGAAGGAACAAAACAGCAGCAGACTCACAGACTCCAAGAAGTGACTAGTGGTTACCAAAGGGGAGAGGTGTGGGAGGGCAGGTAGGGAAGGAGGGAGAAGGGGATTAAGGGGTATTATGATTGGCACACATGGTGTGGGGGTGATCATGGGGAAGACAGTGTAGCACAGAGAAGGCAATAGTGACTCTGTGCATCTTACTACACTGATGGGCAGTGACTGCAGTGCGGTATGGGGGGGACATGATAATATGGATGAATGTAATAACCACATTGTTTTTTCATGTGAAACCTTCATAAGACTGTATATCAATAATACCTTAATTAAAAAAAATACATAAGCTGAATGGGATTCCTAGACACCAAATCCTATTTCTTAATAAAAGATTAAGAAACTGATTAACTCTTATAATATAATAATTCTTCATTATTTTTAGTCCCAGTCTTTCATGTTCTTAAGCTTTTGTTATGCTTTTACTGAATACAGAAAGGGTCTAATGACCACATCCTGAATCTTCATAGACTGATCGAATATCTAAGCAATCAATATAATCTATTAAAAGAGGTTCCTGATAAGTGTTTCAAGGGCCTTCGGAATAAGCACTTTCATTTGACCTTCAATCCCAACTAGGTGTTACATTTAAGAGACTCTAAACTTACCTTAGGACACGTGGGGTTTCTTGCTGTTTCAATCATTAGTGAGGATCCCATTCTATCCCTTTATTAAAGAAGAAAAATTTTAACTAAATCATTTTATTTCCTCCCATCAGGGAACATACATTATGCAATTACTGTTTGCCCATGGCTCTGTCAAACTGCTACAAGGGACAAATAAGAAGTAGAAGAATCTCCTCTAGGAGGCTTATAATCCAATAAATGCATGTGAAACAATATGCAGTTATTAATATCTGATTCAAACTGCAAGTAGCTACAGTTCCGAGGGGGCAATCAATATGGGCTGCGGTATCAGGGAAACATGCGTGAGGTACAGTTTAAGATGACACCAAAAGATGGCAATGCAACTTATTCAGAGCCAGAACATATACAGGGTAAAGGCAGAGAGGCATAATAAATCTGTCGTTTCCTGTTGTAACACAGGAAAAGGAGCTGTGTTAAGACTGCAGAAACAAGGTAGACAAGTTACAAAGTAATCTAAAAACCAGACCAGAACATTCAGACTTTAAGCAATATGGAATCAACGTCACCCCCCCAAAACGATCTGTTTAAATCATCTGAACTGGCATTTGAATTACTGCAATATGACAGAAGTTGTCCTTGGACAGCAACTTTCACAATTCCATTATAAGGGTATTTCATTTCAGCAAACAGATTTTTTCCAGGCTTAAAAACTATTTATTGTTTCCCCGTATTGAATATAAAGGATATGTTTTTTACCAACTGGGCTCAATAAGAAAAAACATTTTTCTAATGACATTTTTTAAACAATATTGTTTCTCAACTAGAATATCATGTAATCACATGAGGACAGCATTTACAAATTAGGTAATGATGTACCCTTTACAATCTTTTATAAATATCAATGTAAAATACTTTCTAAAACAGACAAGATCCTTGTCTTTCCCAACCTGACCTATGTGTTTCTTCAGTAGGAAGATCAATGCATCTTTACTTTTCTAAGGATCTTTCACTTTATCTTTTATAGGAATCTTGCTGTAAAATTGGGACAGAGATCCTGGGAACATGGGGCTTACATACTGTAAGAAATCTTCCAATTTACTTTTTGTTTAAGCCTTTATTTTATAAAAACAGTTAAAATGCTTTAGTGAATTAAGTAATAAGTACAAATTTGAAGACAATGTCAAGAACATTAATTGCTTTACAGAGAGATGTCAAAATATGAAAAAATTCTCAACATTCCTAGATTCTACCAATGCTATAATTAAAAAGTGTCCCTATAATACAAAATCATTATTACAGGAAAAAAGCCATTAAAATGCTCTCAATAAACAATGAGAGAAGAAAAAATGACAGAAAAAGTCCACAGAATAGGTGAATGGTCCCAGTGACTCATACTTCGTCATATCCATATCTTCGTATATATAGTCCCTTCCCACACAGACCCTGGGTTTGAGTGGCTTTGGTCAATGCAACATCAGCAAACATGACATTAAACTGAAGCTTGATAAATACTTAAGCACTGGGGCTTGCCTTCTTGGAACTCTGAGGCCACCGCCATGATGGGACGCAGTCCAGAATGACAGGGACCATGTGGAGACAGAGACCAGCTGTCCCAGCCACCTCGGCTGAGCTCCCGGCTGCCAGCAGCCATGCGAGTCAATTTAGGCAGAAGAAATGGCCAGTGAAAGCACAAAACCACTAAGGTTTGTAGTGATTTGTTTTATAGCAAAAACTGAGTGGAAAAGTAGGGAAAAATAAGATAAAAGCAACCAAGCATACTCAGAAAGTTTATCAACGCTGTGACTAAAAATAAAGGAGCCTTTGAAGAAACACCAATGAAATATCAATATGCAAATACATGAAGATACTCTAATGAGTAACAAAAGGGAAAAAAATAGTTTGTAGCAAAAAAACTGGATTTACAGTAAATTTTCAAATCCTTATTAAAAAATTTTATCAGTATTATGATTTTATGGTTTAATGAGAATTGATATTGATTATTGTTTTTCTAATAGACACAAAAGAAGACCCCAAAATAAACATACTATATTAATGCATGGGAAGACTGCTCAACTGGAAAGATGTCAATATTAAAAAATAACTGCTACATTTCATATAATTTCAATCAAAGTTATCAGAGGGATTTACGTTCTCGTAACAAAAGTAACCTAAGATTCTCTTTGAAGATTAAGGGAAAACAGTGAAAAGGAAAAAGAATAAGGAAAAAAAGACTTGCTATATCAGTATAAAAATGTTATGTATGGGTTCAATAACTAAAACAATTTGGACAAAAACTTTAAAAGTCAATATAGAAAAACAAAATCTTGGACGTAGACTCTGATGTAAATAAGAATTTAAAATATGATAAAAGTGGCATTTCAAATCAGAGAAAAAAGGAAAAAGCACTTGGTAAAAAGTACAGGGATATTTGAATTTATATTTGAAAAAAAAAGTTTAACCCCCTTTCAATTACACAAAAAAATCTCAGATGACCTAAGAATTTAAAATAAACTAGTTATCCCTTAAGACTCAAATATAAAAATTTACCTGATTTCAAGGCAGAAAAGACTTTCTAAACATTAAAGCAAAGTTAAAAATTAAAGAAGAGATTTGACTAAATGAAGATTTTAAACTGCACTTAAAAAATATTAATATTTTGCTTCTATTAGAAAAAAAGCACATTTTCAACATATAACAAATGATAATATATTTACAATATAGTAATATCATGAGAAAAATATTATGCCCTTGAAATTTACAAAAAGAGAAATGTAATCAGAAGACATAAAAAATGTTCAAATATCAAAATTAAATTGAAGCAAATTGAAACATCAACTTAAAAATCTCTCAAATTGACAGTTTTAAAAATTGAAGTGTTTGGCAATCTTAAATATTTCATGAAATGGAAATAAAAATGGATTCTGGTGGGTAAGTTGGTACAACTGTTTTGAAGAACACTTATACACATATATAGCTCATGATTAAAACATATATACTCTCTGTACCAAAATTTCCCTCTAGAAATTTACCTTAAAGACATAATCAGAGATTTATACAGAGATGGTAGGATGTCCATCTGGACATTATTTTGATTGTAAAAATACCTGAAGTATTCTTCTTTTCCAATAGTGAATTTGTTAAATAAAAACAGTGCATCCATAAAAATGGGGTAGTGAAACCATTTTAAACATGTCTCAAAAAATAGTTAATGACATACAAAAATCATCCATGGTAAAATGCTCTGAAAATTATCATGTGCATTATCATCCCAGTTTTGTGATGGGTATAAATATACACACAGACACTCACAACCCCCTGGCCCCATACTTACCTGTAAGAAATTCTAGAAAAAAAGCACATCACCATATAGTGTTTTTGTTCTTAGTGGGATTATAAATTATTTTCCTTGTTTTCTATAATGATTATTTTTAAGTTATCAACAATCACGCAACAATTATGTTTCTTATAAACTGATCTACATATATATTTATTCTGAAATGTGAGCAGAAACTACATTTTCCTCCAACAACATTGTTCATAATCACAAAAAATTAGGAACAATATAGATGTCCTGAATGTAAACAGTTAAGAAAATATGGTACCATAACACTCTGGAATGTAGCATACTCTGTTTTATAAAGATTTGTCAAGAGATTTTAATAAAGTTGAAAAAAAAGGGAAAAGTTACAAAATTATAATTGTAACACAATTTCTGCCATATAAAATATATATGAAAATGTATATAGAAAAACATTAGAAGGTAATATATTGCAACATCTATAGCTCTGAGTAATAAGATTGTGGGTGATTTTAAGTTTTTTACTTTATGCTTATTATTTTTTAAAGGGAGTACAATGGCTTTGTGTATTTTGAAAAAAATGTCTTAAAATCATTAAATGTTTTAGAAGAGTATCAGCTAATGACTTAAGAAAGACTATATATGTAAGTAGAAACAACAGAATGCAAACATGTTGATCTATACATAATTTGGTCTCATTTTTAAAAAGGCAACTTTTATATGCAAATCTCACATACATGAACACAAGAAAATAGTGACTAGAACATGATTCACCAAATATTAACAGTTAACAGTGGCTATCTCCAACTAGTGGGGGTCAATAACTGAATATTCTTATTTACATTTTTCTGCATTTTTTCAAATTATCATATGCACATATGATCTTAATCAAACCATTTTTAAAAAAGAATAGTTTTAACTTACTTAAGAATATTTTCCCATGTGTGACTGTCATAAAATGCATGGCTCCAACTCATTTTGACTGTTCCAACAATAACATTTTGTGAAAACACATCAGATCCTAATCTTCGATAAAGATCCTCACATTCATCCAGGGGCATATGAAACAATCCCAACATGAATGCTAATATAGCACCTGAAAGAAAGAATCCTTAGTTTTTATCAGCACTGACATTACAGTACTTAAAAATCTGAGTAACAAGCCTGGTTAAAATTCTAGCTTTAACACTTTCCAACTGTGTCACCTGGGACAAACTATTAAATCTCTCAGAGCTCCAATTTTTTCATCTGTAAAATAAAGATAACAACAATTAAAATATATAAGGCTCTTAAACTGGGATAACATATTTAAAGTGCTTTATCAGGCCTCAGTAAGGGTTTAATTAATGCTAACCAATGATGATGATAATTTAAAAATATATAAAAATGCATGTTTTACATTAAATAATATATAATTAAGATACTCTAGTAGATAATATCCTTTCTAACCTTAATAAATTTCTTAGTTTTAGTCACAGAATACAGTATATTTGACAACTCAGTTCATTAAAATAATTATTTCTTCAGGTTTGTCCTGGGAACCAATGTAATTAAAGAAATTAGGTCTCCAGCACATCCTTTTATTTATTTTTATTTTTTTAAATAGCTGCTTGCATATCCTAGCTGTGAATGGTAGGACACACTGCCACCTAGTGTACCAAAGTGGCCTAAGCCTGAACTGAAGAGATAAAGGTGGGGAGAAGGCTTTGGGTATGGGAGAGGGTGGGACATGGTAAAGATAGGTATAGTGTCACTGCTCACTTTGAAATTGCTATCAAACACCAAGGCAATCACTATCATAATGCATTTTAACTATTTCATGTACTTTATTAGATTTGGTTTTATTCTAGTAAAAGATGGACAGCATGTTTTAAAAAATACTGTATGGCTTAAGTATATGCTTTACAATAGAAATTGTTGTATTTCAATTCGCAGAAAATGTCTAATTAACTCAAGAAATAACTTGCCAAAAAATTAAGTTCTTTTCAAGTAGAGCTACTATAAAGAGAAAATATTTTAAAAATGAATTTTACTTAACTGGTAAGGACATTACCCTTAAGCTAGATACATATTTATTAACTTTATAAAAATTTTAGGTGCAAACAAAATTTCTGTTAGAGTACACAAAATGGAAAAAAAGAAAGGAAAATTATAAGCAAATTATAAGCACTAAACTGTAGGTTAAAGTTCACATAAGCTACAAGACACAATGGAAAAGATATATTGTGACAAATACAGAAAAGTACATATACAGAAACTGATATTCTACTCCATGGATGAATCTGTATGATTTAAAATTCTCTTTATTGAGCACCCACCTATTAACAATGGCATCAAAACAAGAAGTTAGCTTGTAGATATGTTTATATGTTTGAACTGCTAAGACCATTAGAAATGCTCAGGGTAAGAGCAACAAAGAAAGTACCAAAGAACATTAGCCCTGGGAAATGTCTCTTTTAGAAAAGTTTCCATTCTTAAATGAATTTAGGATACATATTATTTTCCTATCCTGAGAGTCAAAATGCATTTCTACCATACTACAAGATGTCAGAAGTCCCTCTAAAGAAACCTGTTTAATTTCCCTTCCCCAACACTCCCCAGATCTGCTGACATCCTGGGGAGGCAGTGTTGCTGGAACACCCGGAATGTCCGATTCCTTATGCTCTGGAATCACCCCTGCAACCGCTCTCCTGCAGTTTTCGTAACTGAACATGGACTAACATGCCCTCTGGGAATACTGGTCAGACTTGACACCATTAATGTACAGAAATCACTGGATTCTGTTGTTAATGGTTTTAGAACTACTGTTCTGATTCAAAAGAATGAGAAATAGAAATAAAAGTCTATGAAGATAAGCTAATGTAAAATAAGAACTTATCAGGTCAAACAGTAAAATATGCAGTAAGGATCTGCAATCTTAATAGTCTTTGAAAGTTATCTGGGGGGTAAGCAGTAACCACCAGTATCGCAAGAGGCTTAATGTACACATGGGAGGGGGAACACAGGACAACAGATGGGGGAGGGAGGTGATGTAAAGAAACTGGAAAACAAAACAAAAATTCATCTGATGTTGACTCAACAAAAACTAAGAAATTATTCAGTAACAATCATATTCTAAACTGCCAATTTCTGTAAAAACATGAAACCACAATTTTAAATGTATACCAAATTTAAAAGCAGTCTTTTAAAAAGCATATTCTCACATTTATCAATTTAAATTCTGGCTTCAAGCAATCAGATAAAAAAGTGATATAAGAAGCAATATCCACACAGGGACATGTCTCACAGAAAAGTAAAACCTTATCCACCTTCATGTCTGGATCAAAGACAGTCTGAATACCTCCTTTCCTGTACCATAAAGCAATAATTCATAATTTATACTTGTCACTGTCTCTTATTTAAAACATATTTAGAAAAGCACATTAAAAACTACTTCTTAAAACTTCAAGATTAGTTGATATACAGTATTAGATTGGTTTCAGGTGTATAGCATAGTGATTTGACACTTATCTATACTGCCAAATGCTCACCCCAGTAAGTATAGTCACCATCTGTCAACATACAAAGATATTACAATATCACTGACTATACGCTCGCTGTACTTTCATCCCCCTGATGAACTTACAAATGGAATCTTGTGCCTCTTTATCCTCTTCACCTAGTGTACCCACCCCCCAAAATTACTTCTGAATGTTAACTTATTCCCAATAAACAATTTTAAAAATTCATTAAGCAAACGAAAGGATTACTCATCATCAAAACATGGAACTAATACTCATCATTTCAGGGTATGACCATGATCTTCAACCTAAGTGCTTAATGTTCTTTTCCTTAATGCAGTGCTGGGATGTACCACTTCTGTATAATAATAATTACCTGTGCTTACACCACAAATGTAATCAAAAAGCTGATGAACTGGCTTCTTAGTAAGTTCAACTAATTTACGTAGTGTCTGAAGAGCAACCACACCCCTGTAGAAAAGATAAAAGGCGAAATGAGAATTCCTGGTTCAAAGAAAGTCACTGAATAAAACAATCCTACAAATTGCTTTTCTAGCTTATATGCCAACATGAAAACTAATCATATAAATTAGCATCAGCAAAAAGTGCCTAAATTTTTAAGATCACTTTCAAAAATCCAGTATCTCAATAATGACATAGTACCTGTATTATGGCAGTACATTTCTGAATGTATACTAGCATCTCTTTAAATAAGACTGCAAAGACATGTCAATACAAGATTTATTTTTAAACACCCCAACCATTGAAAATACTTAAAATCTCCACTGACCAGTTTTGGGATGCTGTATATTGGTTTCTTCTCTTACCTATGTATTTGATAACCTATGTTTCTATACATTTTTGTTTTATATATTCCACTAGCAGTATTTTTAAGCTTTCTTTTATTCATTTTTTTAAAATTCAACAACCTTAGGACAATGATTTGCATAAAGGATGTATTAATTTATGTTGATGACTTTGTTCACTGCTGGTTCCTTGACAAAGACAGCAAATAGCTTCATGATGAATGTGAAAGGTGAAATCATCTAGGAGGTGCAGCCAACTCAGCATGTGTGTAACTTGGGGACAATTCTCAACACTGGGAGAATATGCAGAAACAATGAAATGTTCTAAGTTGTGGGACAGAGAAGTCCTGAATGGTAATCACACATCACAAAATAAAATTTTAAATGTCAAATTGTGCTTTGATACTGCTAACAGGAAGTCACTAGAAAATATTGTAAGGTTAAGGTAGAAAACCAAAGATGATCATCTTTTTTAATTTTAACAATGTGGATTTGAAGAGATGTAACAGAAGACGAGATGGCTTGTAAGAGAAATACATTACGAATTCAGGTGAGACATGAAGAATTAAAGATAATGCTGAATAAAATTTTAACAATGTGACCTCTACTACTTATAAAAAAGGAAATAAAACATGCACACACATATTCACACTGATAAAAATATTTGAAAAAAATAAATAAATTAATTAAAAATAATCTGGAAATTGTGAGCTTATGGTTTGTTTTGGTTTTCTTCATATTTTTCTTTTCCTTTATCCCAAGCTTTACTTGTATAATCAGGAAGAAAACTACTTTAAAATTCTGTATTTATGAATTAATTCAGGGCAAATTTAAAGATTAACATATTTATAGGTTGAGACTATATGCCTAATGCTGTACCAGGCTCTTGTATACAAAAGAAATAAAAGACACGTATTCTTTTCCTTATAAGCCCTTCTTGGATTATTTCACTTTCTTAGGAAATATCCAAAAGATCATCTAAGACTTCTCTCCTCAATCAATTCTATCTTCATTTCCAACTGAGTACTACTGCATGGATGTGTAAAGCCTATAGTCAACATGTCCAAAAGAAAACCATCTTTCTCACCAATCACATCCTCCCCTGTCTGTGCAATTCTGTCTCAGTCATCCACAGGGTTTATGCTTAAGAGGGATTTCAATCTATTTCTACCATATCTAGTTTCCCTTCTCCTTCAAAATTTTCATGTATATTTTTCTTTCCTCCTGCTCTCTACTGCCACCATCTGAGGTTAGTATTTTATTGTCCTCTGCCTAGATTATTATGTAGCCTCCTTTTATCACTCACTCCTTCACTGACACTGGTGTCAAAATTTAAAGGACTTGGCTGACATTTAAGACCATAGAATTAACAAAAAGGAAAGGTAGTACTTGGGCATGCAGAAGAGTGATTAGCAAGGCAAGTGTACCAGAGAGTAAATCAGTGAGGCAGATCAGAGCTAAGAACAGGCAGGGCCTGTACTATCGATCTAAGAAGCAGGAGTAGAGACAGCAGGGAACTGGCACCCACACTAGAAAATGTAGGGGAAAAGGTTCATAAAAGCAAGCCACGGATCTAACCAAGAAGTAGAAAGGAACTACACAAACTAGGACAGAATAAGAAGCATGGATGAATTTGCCAGTAGTAGAATGGAGCTTGACGGTGAAATCGTCTCCTACCAAGCTAAGAAGACATTAAATATTTCTGGGGTAGCACCAGAATTCCCAACTGCAAGTGAAGATGTAGGGAGTAAGGAAGTTACTGATACAGACTTCTCTTAAACCTTCACTTTATAAAGTGACGAGTTGACCAATACATTTAGGTTTATCTTACCTTTATCTACATAATAAAAGAAAGCAAATATCACAAAACATTGCCAAGATTTTAAAAGAATCTTCGTTAATAAACTGCCATAAACTACCAAAAAGATCTGAAAAGACCAAACTAAAATATAAATACCAGATCAAATTAAAGTAAAAGGCAATTTGGGTAAGATGTTAAAGAAAGTCTAGGCTGATACAGTAAATTAATAACTATTTCATGTTTTATTTTTAAAATTTGATTTTATAATAATACAATTACACTGAATCAGTTTAAAAATTCCTAGGGTTGATTCAGATCTATAGTTTTTAAAAAATTATTTTCTAGTCTTACCTCGTTCCTCCACCATCAATTGTGAGAATTCGAATTCCTCTCCCTTTTACTGGATCCACGTAGCCAATTAAAGCCAAAATTTCTCTAACTGCAGCCTGAAGAGTTTCATCCTTAATTTGTCTCAATCGCAATAAATACGGAATAATTTTTTCCTATATTAAGAGAAAGATATTTTGTTGCTTTTGTCAAATCAAGAGTGAAAATGTAGTTATTTTTCTCCATGTAGATCATCACGTATAATCAAGGTGCCAGTTTTTATTACTTCCTCAGAACTCTTTTTTTTAATATATATAATTTATTTTATCATTAATCTACAATTACATGTGCAATATTATGGTTATTAAACTACCTCTTCATCAGGTCCCCCCCAACCCCATTACAGTCACTGTCCATCAGCATAGTGAGATGCTATAGAATCACTACTTGTCTTCTCTGAGTTGTACAGCCCTCCCCGAGCTACTTCCTCAGAACTCTTAAGTGATAAATTAGTTTTTGACATTGTAATGTCAAATAACATTTAGAATATAGCTGCCCTAGTATCTAGAAAACCTCTATCCAAATGTTTTCTTTAAAAGGTACAATGATTAATGAAAACTTAGGAAATGTTAATATAACAAAAAAGGTTAACATTATAAAGTTGATATAATATTTCATCCAAATCCTAAATTAAGAAGATGAAACTGTTTCACAGTAATTATTGGAAATTAAACTTGTTATTAAAAGAAACAAATAAACCATCTTGTGTACATTGCAGATAGCATAAAAGAGTAGCTCACAGTGAATATGAACAAATGTTAATTAATAAATAAAACTAAGGTGGAAGGCAAAACCTGACATTTACAATTAAATAGTTTAAACAAACCTGGGACTCCAAGACTCTACTACTTCATATTATTGTTCAACTTTATACTACTGGTAAGAGGTAAAACCTTAAATGCTAGGAGTCTATGCTGAGTTTACCAAAGATTTTCTAGATTCTTTACACGGAAGCATGTTATCTGGTCAGTACCCCAGGTAAGGGCATAATTGAGTGACAGCTATATCTGTGTTCTGTAACCTTCTGTAAATCAAGTAATTTCCAATGTATCACTCATTTTGTTTCTTTTTTTATGATAAATCAAATCTGAAATACTACTGTTCTAAATTCCATTTTTGTTCAATCCCTCCCCCCAAACCCCACCTGGGGCTCATTTATCTCTGGTTAGGCTAGAACGGTCTCTTTCCAAGAACAATCAGAAAAGTTTGACAAAATACAAAAAAAGTGCCATCTGTTTAAAAGCATGAGAGAGCTTCTGAAGCAATGAGGACCGGAGGGGCTAAGAATCTAGAGAAGGGTTAATTGCTGGGAAGTGAGCTCCTAACTACAGCTTTTCCTCCCTTGAGGCATTTGCTGATTTGAGGAAGAAATGAAGGACTGAAAAACTGGGGTCGGCTCAAACAGAGGGCCACAGATGAAAAAGAGAGAAACCAGCTGAACATTTAGAATCGCATGGTTTTTGAGCCACAAAACAGAAGACTTGAGGGGCCTCAATGACATGACTGGTTTCACCTCAAAACAGCTGAGGGATTCTTTAACTATACCATTTGGGAAGTCAAAAAGCTAACTGAAAAACTCTGGAAGTGGAAATTTATGTATTCCTGAGATTTTAGAGCCCAAGGGAGTGGTGGTGGTAGTAACACACCAGGCTCTCAACTGAAAGCTCTGGCGGAATATGCCTTAAAAATGGGAAACTACAGGTCTCACCAAATCACCCATCCTTGACGCAGTTCTGACCCTGACTGAATTAAGGTTATCAGGGCCCCACTCTATATTTCAAGCAGAAAAATAAACAAACTACCTCTGGAAAAAGAAATTGTCTGATACGATCTAGATCCTATCCAATTTTTAAAAATCAAAATGCCTAGCAACCAGAAAAATTATAAGGTATGTGAAACCAGTACCAAATGATTAAAGACCAAGATTATATTAGAATTCCCAGTAAAATATATTGAAATAAAATAAAATTATCATCTCAAAACACCATGTACCTAGGAATTTTTTAAAATTCTAATAGATGTGCAAGACACTTATATTAAAAATCTTTAAATATTAAGTGCTCTGGTGTGAATATTTTGTGCTCTCTCAAAATTCATATGCTGAAATCCTAACCCCCAAAAATGACAGTATTAGGAGGTGGAGCCTTTGGGACGTTAGGTCACAAGGGCAGAACCCTCATGAATGGAATTAGTGCCTTTACAGAGGAAGCTCCAGAGAGCTGTCTTACCCCTCCCACTACGTGAGGACACAGGGGGAAGGCACCGGCTCTAGGCCGGGAAGAGGGTCTTCACCAGAAGGCAATCAGGCTGGCACCTTAATCTTGGACTTCCAGCTACCAAAACTCCAAGAAATAAATTTCTGTTGTTTATAAGCTACCCAGTTGGTGGTATTTTGTTATAGCAGCCCAAATGGACAAAGACATCGAGGGAAAATAAAGGCAACCCAAATAAATGGAAGAAGATACCATACTCATGACTTGGAAGACTTAGTATTATAGACTCAATTCTCCCCAAATTGTTCCATAGTTTCAATGTAATCCCAGCATGATTTTCTTCATTTTTAAAATTTCTGATAAGCCAAAATTTAAGTGGAAATATAATGTGCCAGGAATACCTGAGCCAATATTAAGAGAAGGAACAAAGGTGTAAGATTTAAACTACTAGACATCAAATTTATTATAAAGCTCAATAATTTAGGCAGTGTAGTATTGGAGCAAGGATAAACAAATACACTAATGGAACAGAACACAATGTTCAGAAATAGACCCATATGTAATCAACTGATTTATGATGAAAGTCTTTTCAACAAATTTAGCTAGGTCAACTGGGTATGTATATTTAAAAAAAATCAGGACTCCTACTTCACACCATAGATCCAAGTCTACTCTAGAAGAATAGTAGATACAAGTGTGAAATGCAAAACAACAAACCTTTAGAAGAAAACACAGAAGAATATCTTTATGATGTTAAGATAGGCAAAGATTTCTTAAATAGGGCACAAAATGCTAACCATAAAGGAAAATGTTTATAAATTGGACTATATTAAAATTAAAAATATGTCATCACTAAAAACCATGAAGAAGAGTAAAAAGGTTACCCACAGGGTGGGAGAATATATTTACAAGACATATATATGCATATCATATATACTTATATATATTAAAAGACTTGTACCCATAATGTAGAGATTCTCCAAATCAGTAAGAAAAAGATGGTCGATCCGATGGAAAAATGAGCAAGACCAGGAATAGGCACCTCACGAAGGAATTATGCAAATGGCCAATAATAATAATAGTAATAAACACTGGAAAAAGTGCTGAACTACAGAGTTACCAAAGAAATACAAATTAAAGCCACCATTTAGTATCACTAAACACCCAAGAAAATGGCTAAGTTAAAAAAGATAAATAATATAAACTGGTGGAGAGGAAGTAGGATGTACCAGAAGGCTCATATAATTTTGGTGAAAGTATTAATTGGTATAAGCATTTTGCATTTGGCAGTATCTAATGAAGATGAAAACAGACACACTCTATGACCAGGTATACTACTCTTGGATATACACCTCAAGGAAGTGAAAACATGTATTTTCCAAAAGATACATCCCAGAAGCACTATTCCTAAATATTCCCATACTGGAAACTATCCAAATGTCCTTCAGCAGTAAAATGGATAAATACATTGTGCTACATTCAGACCATAGAATATACCACAATGAGAATGAGTATCCACAACTACACCCAGTTAATATAGGAAGTTCTCACAAATATAATGTTGAGTGGGGAAAATAAAACAGCACAAGCTATGTAATTTTATTTATATAACATGCAGAAAGATGTACAACTTACCTACAATGCTGGTCAATCTTTTTGGAGATAGTGATTGGAAGGGGGAAAAAAGGGGCCTTTTGAGTGCTGGTAACATTGTTTCTTATACTGATGGTGGCTATATAGATGTGTTCAATTTTTGAAAATTCATGGAGCTGTACATTTATGTATATGTATACTTTTCTGTACATGACATTTTCATAAAAAGTCTTAAAAAATAGAGAAGAATCAGCTTGAAAGGGCCCCTACTAGTCAAAGCTGAGATAAATTTAGCATTAAAAAAAAAGGAGAATGAAAAAGAGATTATAGAAACACAAATTATGAAAAACTGTAAGTTCATGCTAGTAAAAAAAAGATGCTAAAAATTCATGTCAGCATTGAGACAGCTTTGAGAGCAACAATTTACTTTGAAAATTAGTGACGAAGTAGAAAGAAATTAAGCATCTCTTGCTTTCCCTGTAAAATTGGTCTTCCAAATAGCTTTAGCTGGTTAAAGAAAGGTCTACTTTTATATTAAGAATGTCAATCAATGTAGACTAATAGAATTAGAAATTTACCATTATGGAACTCTAATGAAATGACTAGTTCTGGAACCAATTAGGTTAATGGTTTATAGGATAATGGTTCCAGCTCAACTGTCCAATGAAAATATCAGACTGTCATCACCCTAATTCAATGGTCAACCCTGGTATTACTAACGGTTGTTCAACCAGTTATGTGTTCTGATATGATGCAATATGAGGCACATGATATCATCTACTATGTGCTATAACAAAAAAATGTTAAATTCAATCAAGCCTTTATATTTAAATTCCAGGATTGAGGAAATAAAAAGGAAAGAATACATCAAATAATACCAAATGAGGAGGATGGTAGTTAATCCATAAAGTGAGGCATTTTATGACATATCTGGCCTGGTCTCTTCAATTCTTCAATTAGTTTTGAAGGCAGAGGTAAGGAAGGACTGTGCTTTGTTATAAGTGACTTAGAGAAACAACCAGATGAAATGTACAGTCTAGATCGGACCCTCATTTGGATTCAATCAGTTATATAAAGAACATTTTCAAACTGGTTATAGGTGAGATGAAAATTTACTGATCGAGAAAGGTGTACACGACAAGCTGAAAAAAACAGGTTATAAAACAGCACATGTAGAATGACTTTATTTTGGTGTGTGTGTGTATATATATATATAAAACAATGAATAATATATAATATATATGTATAGAATTTGTAGAGGCATATTGTGATAATATTCACCACAATATTGTGGTGAATGTTCTCCAATACCCAATTCGCTTCCCCTTCCAGGCACAAAAAAGTAGTACTTCTCAGGCTGATGCAAGAGGGCAGGATAAGTAAGTTGTGAGTAGAAGAAACTTACGGTGCTTTTTGCTCAAAGACTCTCTTTCCCTGCAATAGCAATCATGGAGGAAGCCTCGTATTGAGATACAGGGAACAAGGACCACAGTAACCACCACGTGGAGGCTCACTGTCCTGGAGAGTCACCCAAACCCACAGCCGACTTTGCATGAGTGACAAACTTCTGTTGTATTAAGCCACTTAGATTTTGTTTTGTTTGTTATTAGAGCTTAACTCAGCTTAATCTGACTTACCTGACAAATAGACACTCTAGATTACAGTGGTGGTAAAAATGTTATTTTCTTACTTTTTACTTTTTTCCTGGTTTTCTATAATGTCCATGTACTTCCCCTTTTTTAAGTAACAAAAGGTGACTTTCTTATTAAAAAAAAATAGTGAAAGGTGACCACCTTCACCACCAAAAATAAAAATATTATCAAAGACAATTTCCTAGGTATAGTTGCCATAAAAGCAGCATATAAAATCCATATACACAAAAGAGGAAACTAGTTTCTATTAGAGCATTAGATCAAAGACAATTTCCTAGATTTGATCAACATAAATATGGCACAAATTCATACAGATGTTCTATAACAAGTCTAGCCTTTTGAAAACTTGATTCTTGATAATAATGAAAATGAAGTTGGGAAAGATTACATAAGAGTGTACATGCTAACATGGTTTGAGCAATTTATTAAGTTCTTTATTTTTGAGATGCTTATTATTTAGGGGAAGGGTGCAAACTTTCTTCAGACTATCTAGATTTTCATTTATAGTTGATCTGAATATACACTTCTCTTTCACATTTCTCCTTGGTATTCAAGCGTCCTTGGATTTAAGTTATGAAAAGTAACAGTCCTTAAAGTTTCTATTAACAAAACTGTTTGTAACAGACTCACAGTGAAAACCACCCAGAAATCCATCAATGGTACAATGAGTAAACTATGACATAACCACACCAAGGAACAGAAAAGCAACAAGAATGAATGATCTACAACTACCCACAACAATGTGTATGATTCCTACCAACACGTGTAAGTGAAGAAGGCCAACCACAATAGTTAAATAATATGAAAAAAACAGACAAAACAAATCTGTGACTACTTTGTTGGGAGATTATGACCAAAAGGAGGCACAAGGCAGGCTTCTGAAGCATTGGTAAATTCTGTTCTTCATCTGGGTGACAGTTACACAGACGTGGTCTGTTTGTGAAAAATCCACTGAACTTTGTACTTACAATTGCATGTGTATTATACTTCAATAAAATGTTTTTTAGAAGTTCTTGGAAGTATGCAATTCCATTTAAGACTGCTTTCAATATGTCACTAAGATCTTAAATGGACTTAAAAGCACATTTATATTTGGAAAATTTATCTTTTAGGTAAGAGACTACATATAGGAGAGATAATCCTAAATTTTATGAACATGAAATTCTAAAGTTTAGCTATTATAATCATGCACTATACGACATAAAACTACAAAAGGATACATTATACAAAGACCTAGATAATTTTTCAGCAAGACGGTTATCAAAAATCTGAATAAATAGAACTAAGTAAACTTACAATTTTCCAAATGGCAAAATAAGCACTAACAAATCTCTAATGAAATGTTAACATTATTTTTATTACATTATATTTTCAAACTATTCATTAAATATTTCAAATAATCTTGGTATTACAGATGTAGAGAGACACAACCACATGGCTCATATTAGTATTTATTTCCCTGACAACAGTCTATTTAAGTGGGTCTAAATTATCTTCACTATTTTATATTTGAAAAAATTGAGGCAAAGAAAAGCTAATCATTTAATATGATTATCAATTCAATTATCAATAAGATCATTAAAATGTTTAGACTTTAAACATAAAAAGATCGTGAAATAAAAATTAGCAATGGTTTACTTATGAATTACATCTGTCTTAAAAGAGTAGTTATATAGTATAAATATCTGCATTGCATTTAAGAAAAGCTTGGCAGCTATTAGACAATTCAACGAATATACTAAGACTTGTCTTCTATTTTAAAATGTTGAATCTCAAGTACAGACACCAGTAATAATAAAATAATTTATAATCACAGAATTTAGTATAATGTATCATAGAATACCACAGAATAAATGGGGCAATTATTGAACATATAACATGTATGATAAAAACTAAGTAAAAAATTAAGTAAAAAAATAAAAGGGACTGCCTTCTCCATTTTAGGTTTTTAGTAATTTTATTCCAAGAAAAAACCAGATTAAATAAATTTGAATTACCTTGACAGCCACTCCTTTTCCTTCAGGAAATTCTAGGAGATGAAAAGTCAGTTCTTCAACCCTATTAATGCAGAGCTTTGGGTCAGCTGTTCTTCGCAATGCTTGAACCAATGCCCGAGTTCTGTTATCAATACTCACTCTTGCAATAATCTACAAAGATATATTAAGATATATATGATTAGAATAGGAAACTGCACTAGAAATACCAACAAAATTATTCAAGTTTCTTAGATCCCATTAGGAAAGGAAACTCATAAATATGACAAAATTGAAACTTAAACCACACTGTATAACAACTTGCCTTTTCTCGCTGAAGAGATAACCGCTTTTTCTCCTCTCCATCTTTGTCTTTGCTGACAGTCTGCTCAGCCTTAACAACCACGTCCTGTTCTTCTGACTGACTCTTTGAATCATACTTTAATTTGGGGACAAGTCCACCAATATAACCACCGACTAAAGCTTGTACTCCTTCAGTGGGACGAGAAAGAAAGTTAGCAATGCTCTGTTTAGTAGACACGGGAAGAACCTCAGGTGTCGTACTGGGTCCTGCAGGTTTGTCCACGGCGTATGACGAAGATTCTGAGTCCAGCTTCTTATCAGCCAGGATGCCTGGAGAACTGGATTTCTCTTCTTCAACCTTTTTATCTTCAAGTTCTGATTTGTCCCGGAAATGGTTATTTTCCTTTTCTTTAGACATTTTCTCCTCACGTTTGAAGTATGAATTAATATGACTTGATAAAAAGTAGAACGACTCTCCAAATTTTGTGGTTATATTTGTGTAATGAAAAAGGCTTTGTTTCCCTGTATCTTCATCTACAACATGACTCTTCTTTTCTGGTGATTTGCCACTGTATTTTTTCAGAGCTTTGATGGCTTGTTTAATGTTTTTCTGTTTTAACCAGCCACTATCTGCTACTTTTCTTAATATTCGAGAACTTGGCTTAAATTGAGCTAAACGTGAGATCATTTCATTCTGATTGCCAAAAACAGCCTTTGAAACAGAGTTCAAAGTACTTTTAATACGGGACATACGAATGCTCACTTTCGTAAGTCCCTTGGGGGCAGAAGTGCTAAGTTTCAAAATTCCAACATGCAAACCATGGCTGTTTGGAGAGTGACAGGGATTACTGCAAGAATGGACTTCACTTTGGGCCCACTTACGTCTTATTTTGCTTGTATGAAAACCTCTTTGCAGACTGATGTGGCTTACCCTCCAGTAATGTCTAGGTGAGTAAAACAAATGCAGTTGCTTGTTTCTCTGCTTCCCACAAAGACTTCTTGCATTACTAAGGAGGTAAATATAATATATATCTATAGTCAAATTAATAGACATAACTTAAAAATCATTTAATTTCTATATGTTATGATTTTCACTTCATTCCTGAATGCTTCATTTAAGAAATGCCATAATTCATGGTCTTACCTGAAATACCAAGAAAAAAAAATTAGGATTCAAGGTAAAACTGTAATAGGGACTAAGACAAAATACATTACTACTCGAACTAAACTCTTCAACTTGTCTCAAAAAAGACAAAATAATAGATTTCCATTACAGCTAATATAAATTTCACTTTTAAGCTCACAGAAGTAGTTCAGTTTTCAGTATAGAAATCAATGAAAAAAGCAAGGGTATAGTAGCATGTTTCATGACAACTAACTTAGGGAAGCTCCAATAGATACATTTCCTATATCAAATAACTTGAATATGCTATTTTGATAAAACTATGCTGTTTTTCTTCCTTACTGTTAAAAGTCTTGGCTACTTTATGTAACACTAAACTTTAAGACAAGAGCCAAGCCTTAAACTTCATTCACTGCAAACCATTTATAAAATATTTAATATACACCAGACATTGTGCTAGATGCTGAGACCACAAAGACAAACAGGATACCAAGGACCTTTCAGTCTAGAGCTAGAGAAAGTCATGTAAAAGAGATTTCACTATCTAGTAACAAGTGTTTATTAAATCAAAGAACAGACTGTAGAAGAAGCTACATGCAACTTCTAACAGACAACTGGTTCATAACTACAATATAAATAGAACTTATAAAGATAAGAAAGAAAAGATTAATCCAGTAGAAAAATAGGCAATGGACATAAACCAGTCACAGAAGAATAAATACAAACAGTGAAATTATGAAAACATCCTCTACATTGAAAAGAAATGCCAACTGAAACAGATATTTTGTTCTTTCAACTGGTAAAAACGTAAATGATTGATAACGTCCAGTATTAATAATGGGCTGGGGAAAGGGGACACAGCAGGCTATGTGACAGTACCTAATGAAATTTTAATGCTGTCTGTCAAAATATTAAGGGGACATATTCTTTAATCAGCAATTACACTATTAAGAATCTATCCTACAGAGCTACTTGTGTAAGAGTGCAAGGATACATTCCCTGACACATTGCTTGAAACAACAAAATATTAAAAAACAAGTCTAAAGCTTTTAGCAAGGAATGGTTATATAAATTATGGTACATGGAAACAGTGGAATAAGTTATCATATAATATGATGTAGCAGTTAAGAGAAAATTATGTGATCTGCGTATATTGACATATCCTTCATACACAGTACAGTGAAAAAGGCAAGCTGCAATGCTATATGTACACACACGTGAAGATACACAGATGTAGATATGTAGATATTATGTAATAAAAAAATCAAAAGCCTATATATGAAGTTTAAATCTGTAGCTACACATACACATACAACACAGAGAGATTCTGAAAGGATAACCACCATCTTTTCTTGTGAACTGAAGAGTGGGATCAAGAAAATGAGGTGAAGGGCTTTTCTTTTTACTTTTGTATTGTCTGAGTTATTTACAATGAGCTGTTATTACTTTGTAATTAGAAAAAGCAAACAGCTTAAAGCACTTTAACTGTGCCCTGTGAATGGAAGACACATGACTAGAGTAGACACCCAGGTAAGTCCAACAAAAGACAGTAAAAACTGGGCAAAGCTAAAAAGGAATTCATCATATGGTAAAGATAAGAAGGAAAGGAAAGACTTCTAGATAATGGAAAAAAGTCAATAAAAGCAAATACAAAAAAGCATTTAAGAAAGCATTCATAACATGAACAAAAACTGCAAGTAGTCTAGTTTCGCTACAGGACCTAGAGAGAACAATGAATGAGGGAGAGGCAGAAAATAATATTGCAGAGAGTCTGGGGGAGATTGTGAAGAATCTTATAAATACTGCCAAGGAATATAAATATTGCCAAACTGTCAAAAAGGATTTTAAGCAAAGGAATGATGTTTAGAAAGATGATTCTAGCAGATCTGACAAAATGGAGTAATGGGCAAGACTGAGAAAGACAGAAACCTATTATGACTGTTAGGAACATGACAGTCTGAATGAAAGTCTTTCTAAATTGCATGTGAGAGTATTACTTTAAATACCCAATTTCATAGAGGGGAGGAAAGAAAAGAAGCAAACCTATTTGCATCTCTGGGCCCTCTGAATTCCTTTAGACCTGCAGTCAACATACTTACTTTGAATTAACATAAAAGCCTGCAATCCACCACACAGAAATATTTCATCAGATATAAACATAATACTTGAAAAATTGTAATATTTATAAAATTATACTGAAACATAAATATTTGATAAAATATCAATCAAGTTCTATGAATGAAAAGCCATGCTCAAAACCAATAATGGACTCCTACAACTCAACAATAAAATAAAAAATAACCCAATTAAAAAATGGGCAAAGGACTCAAACAGACGTCTCTCCGAAGATGACACACAAATGGCCAACAAGCATATGAAAAGAAGCTGAACATCGCTGCTCAGAGAAATGCAAGTCAAAACCAAAAGAAGTAACACCTTGCGCTCACCAATAGCCATCAGGGTGGCTATTACCAAAAAAGAAACAAAGAAAGAAAAGAAAAAAGAAGAAAGGAAAAGAGAAAGTGTTGGCAAAGATGTAGAGAAATTGTAACCCTTTAGGACTATTAGTGGGATTGTAAAATGGTTCAGCCACTTTGGAAAAGAGTAGAGCAGTTCCTTAAAATATTAAAAGTAGAATTAGTGTATGATCCAGCAATCCTACTTCTGGGTGTATTTCCAAGGGAACTGAAAGCAGGGTCTCAAAAAAATATTTGCACACCTGTATTCATAGCAGCACTATTCACAATAGCTGAGGTAGAAACAACCCAAAAGTCTACAAACAAATGCAGATGAATAGATAAACAAAATGTGGTATATATACAATGGAGTATCATTCAGCCTTAAAAAGGAAGGGGATCCTGTCACATGCTACAACATGGAGGAACCTTCAGGACATTATTTCATGTGAAATAAGCTAGTGACAAACAAACAAATACTGTATGATTTCACTTATATGACAATCTAGAATAGTTAAATTCATAGACAGAGGGAGTAGAATGGTGGTTACAAGGGGTAGGGAAAATGGGGCAAAGGGGAGTTGTTCAGTGGTCACCGAGTTTCAGTTCTGCAAGATGAAAAAACACTGGAGATTTGTTTTATAATAATGCAAATGTACTTAATGCCCCTGAACTATACACTTACGGTGAGGAATCACAGGCCTGGATGTGGAGTCACATTACCTTGACGGTGCAGAGCCCTAAGCAAATGAAAACCAGGCAGAGCTGGTGAACCTCCTGGCACCTCAGCAGAGTCCGTCGAACTCCCATGTAAGGACACTTCCAAAGCTCACAGCAAAATGGACTCCTACAATAAGCAGCCAGCACTGAAGATTGACTCACAAAGATTACAAAACATAAAAGGAAATGAACCATCACTCAAGAAGAGTGCCAGCAAATACAGCCAACAGGAAAGTGTACATCCAAAACTTGGAAATAAGAGAAGAATATTAAGAAGGTTTAAAATGCTTAATGATATAACAGAGGGAAGAAAAGGAGACAAAAAAGAGAACCACACAAAGAGTTAACAGGAAGAGCAAAATTTTAGAAATCAGAACTCCAGCTACATGCTAGCTACTAGATACACCTATAATATAATGACAAAGAATAGTTGAAAATAAAGGGATGGGGAACTGATATAATAGGGCATACTAACCAAGAGAAAGCATAAAGCACTTTAAAGCACATTTAAGGCAAAAGCATTAAATAAAGATAAAAAAGGGATACCATTTAACAGTTAAAAGCAGTAATCCATTTGCTTATAAACATCAGGTAAGACTTTCAGGCCTTAAAGAACAAGACAATCTATTAACATATAAACAAACAACTAATATAATGTGTAATATCAGGTCAAGAAATGCCATGAAGAAAAGCAGAGCTGGGAGTTGGGGAGCAGAGGCAAAGAGAGTGCCAATTTAGCTGATGCGGTTAGGAGAATTGAGCTGACATTTTACTGGAGATGTGAATGAAGTAAGGAAGCAAAATTATAAGTATCTGGGATAAAAGCATTCAAGGCAGAGGAAAAGCAACCAAGGCTTTAGAGACAAGAATGAGCTTTGTCTACTCAGGAATAGCAAGAACAACAAGGTGGCTGAAGGCAAGTTAGAAATGGGAAAAATGGTAGAGATGGGCCCAAAAGTCAAGTAGAAGACAGAGTTACATAAGCCTAGACTGTGGTAAGGTGTCTGCTTGTTCCCTTCCAGTAACATATAACCCTCATGACCAATTATGAATATGCTTATCAACTTGGCATTGAAATACAGTATATAATGCTAAAAAGAAAAGAGGGGGGACAATTTACAGGCAGTCTAGACAATTTCATGATAATATTTTTTTTTCAATAATTCTTTTTTTGGGTATTATTAATATACAGTTACATGAGCAACATTATGATTACTAGACACCCCCTATTATCAAGTCCCCACCGCATACCCCATTGAGTCACTGTCCATTAGTGTAGAGGGATGTTAGAGAATCACTACTTGTCTTCCCTGTGTTATACTGCCTTCCCCGTATCCCACCACCCCACCCCCCGCTACATTATGTGTGCTAATTGTAATAGCCCTTTTCCCCCCTTATCCCTCCCTTGATCATAATATTTTAATACACCTCTCTAGAAATTACAATCATCAAGTAAAATCTACTAAACACAGAGAACAGTCAACAAAATCAATCAGCTAAATCTGCCTCCAAATCACACTAGTAAACGAAGATAGGAGTTTTGAGAGTAAATTCAGGTGGTACAAAAGTTAAGATTCCAAAAAGATAAGGAGAAGAATGTTAAGTGAGAGGTGCCATCAATTACTGACCAGGAAAGACTAAAGTACCTATTTATGGGGTAGTATAAACACAGTGTAGGTATAAATAGAAGAGTAAGGCTTAGACCAACTACTAGGGAATGGAATTGAGTTTACTAGAGGAAATAAGGGACTTTCAGGGTGGAGGCTCAGCAAAGGATGGAAGGGATAAATTTACAGTGGGCTTCACTTCGTTATTGCAATAATGTGGCACAAAGTGACACAGGCTTGAATTAAGGCAACAGTACTACAATGGAGACCAGCGTTACTCTGAAACACACTTTAAAAGTGGGTAAACAACAAAACACAGGACTTGGTGACAGCAAGGAATGGGGTAAGGATTTCAAGGTGTCAAGACAACGTAAAGGTTTTAAATCACAGACACAGGGGGAATAGCGTTTGTGAATATGAGATAACTTCAAAGGGAACCAATTTAATATGAAAGAAAAACCTCTTGGGATGCAGTGACAGTGGGACATTCAAATAGAAATGTACTACAGGAACAAAGGCTGTGGAGTTATGTTTGGAGTTACCAGCACAGTGACAGCTGAAACCTTAAGACTGGATTTACCAAAGAAAGGTTTATAGTAATAATTCTTGAGAATTTGGGGATCAGAGAACCTGGCAAAAGCTCTTTTTCCTTGAAAAATAGTTATTTGCAATACACACTACATTTTCCATGACACTTCAAGGTATTCATGGACCTACTAAAATATTCCTTGGTTTCAAATTTTAAAACTCTGGATTAGAGAGAAGAACCAGACTAGGACTGCTATCCAGAGTTAGGAAGAGGACGTCTTCTAAAGAAACAAAAAGGAACAGGAGATAGCCAAGACACGGAAGCAACCTAAATGTCTATCGGTGTATGAATGGATAAAGAAAATGCAATACATATATACAATGGATATTACTCAGCCATAATAAGAATGAAATCTGGCCATTTGCAAGGACATGAATAGACCTAGAGGGTATTAAGCTAAGAGAAATGTCAGACAGAGAAAAGGGTATTTAACCATATGATTTCACTTACAGGTTGAATCTAAAAAATAAAACCAAATAAACAGAACAACAGACTCATTAACACCAAAACAAATGGGCAGTTGCCATGGAGGAAGGGGATGGGGTACAGATGAAGTAGGTGAAGGGGATAAAGAGGGACAAACTTGCAATTATAAAGTAAGTAAGTCATGGGGATGACAACTACAGAACAGGGAATATGGTCAATAATATTATAATATCTTTGTACAGTGACAGTTGGTAACTTGTGAACATTTCACAATGCATATAATCACTGAATTACTACATTGTACACCTGAAATCCATATAATATTGTATAGCAACTATACTTCAATAAAAAAAATCGGGGGGAAAAAAAGCATAGGAGAAAAGATATCCTGGAGACTTCCGGGAAGATGGTGGTGTGAGCAGGGCGGCAGAAATCTCCTCCCAACATTATATTTATCTACGAAAACACAGAAAATACATCTATTCCTAAAAGAGAGACGAGAATACACAGGAAAGCGCACAGCGTGCAGCTACACCCGAGAGGACTCGGCACCCCAAGAGGCGGGTAAGATACGGAGCCGCGACCCGGCGGGACCCGAGCCCTCCCCCACCCCAGCGCACCGGCGGGAGGAGAGGATTCAGAGCCGGGAGGGAGTGGAAGTACATCCCGTGAAGTAGCCAGCCCCGGTGACCTGCGCGGAGAGCGCTGACCCACATTGCGCAGTGCAGCAGAGATTGGAGAGACAGAGCAGCAGGATCTGAGCGGGGGAACACGCCAGGATGCTTGCAGCCGGCTCCGGGGAAGGTAAAAAAAAAAGAAAGGCGCGCGCTTTCTTCAGTGGTCTTAAAGAGACAGGAGCCCAGCGGAGGAGCCGGATTGCCCCAGCACACTCAGCCCAGCAGGCTGGGAGTCCTGGGGAGTTTCAGACCCCTTAGCTGGCGACTGAGGAAGCGTAGCCATACTTACACTTCTCACTGAGATCAACAGCCTCCTAATCGTTCCCACCCCTGCCAGAGCGATAGAGGGCCCTGCGGAGCAGCACAGTCACAGCTGTGGAATAGTGGGGCAATAGCGCCACCTAGAGCATTCCCACAGAATCTACGTCTGGTGGGCATTTTTTTTGTTTTTTTTTGTTTTGTTTTTTGTTTTTTCTTTTCTTTCTTTCTTTTTTTCTTTCTTTCTTTTTTTTCTTTTGTTTTTTCTCTTTTTTTTTCTTCTCTTCTTAAAGTCTTAAAGAGCCCAGCTGACTGACATACGTGGCAACTATCAGTGACCAATTCTATAGCCATGAAAAGACAGAGGAATATGGTTCAGACCAAAATCAACCAGACAACCCCAGAGAGGGAGTCTGAAGGGATGGAAATGCACAGCCTCCCTGAAAAAGAATTCAGAATAAAAGTCATAACCATGCTGATGGACCTACAGAGAAATGTGCAAGAGCTGAGGGAGGAAGTGAGGGAACTGAGGAAAGACAATACAGAAATCAGACAAGCGATCGACGGGCTTAACAGCAGAATGGATGAGATGCAAGAGACTGTTAATGGAATAGAAAACAGAGAACAGGAATACAGAGTAGCTGAGGCAGAGAGAGATAAAAGGATTTCTAGGAATGAAAGAATATTAAGAGAACTGTGTGACCAATCCAAACGGAACAATATTCGCATTATAGGAGTACCAGAGGAAGAAGAGAGAGAAAAAGGGATAGAAAGTGTCTTTGAAGAAATAATTGCTGAAAACTTTCCCTCACTGGGGAAGGAAGTAGTCTCGCAGTCCACCGAAGCTCATAGATCTCCCAACACAAGGGACCCAAGGAAGACAACACCAAGACACATAATTATTAAGATGGCAAAGATCAAAGATAAAGACAGGGTATTAAAGGCAGCTAGAGAGAGAAAAAAGATCACCTACAAAGGAAAACCCATCAGACTATCATCAGACTTCTCAACAGAAACCTTACAGGCCAGAAGAGAATGGCATGATATATTTAACGTTATGAAACAGAAGGGCCTCGAACCAAGAATATTGTATCCAGCACGATTATCATTTAAATATGATGGAGGGATTAAACAATTTCCAGACAAACGGAAGTTGAGAGAATTTGCGTCTCATAAACCACCACTACAGGATATCTTAAATGGACTGCTCTAGATGGAAGCACACCTAAGGCTAAAAAGATGTCACCAGAGGAAAAAAAAAAAATCATAGCAAAGAAAGCAGACCATCCAAATACCAACTAAAGGCAAAGAATAAAAAACACCTATTATAGAAAGAATGGAGGAGGAGGAATAAGAAGGGAGAGAAAGAAAGAAACATCAGACTGTGTTTACAATAACATAACAAGAAAGTTAAGTTAGATTGTTAGATAGTAAAGAAGCAACCCTTGAAGCCTTGGTAACCACGAATCTAAAGCCAGCAATGGCAATAAGTACATACCTATCAATAATCACCCTAAATGTAAATGGACTGAATGCACCAATCAAAAGACACAGAGTAACAGAATGGATAAAAAAGCAAGACCCATCTATATGCTGCCTACAAGAAACTCACCTCAAATCCAAAGATATACACAGACTAAAAGTGAAGGGATGGAAAAAGATATTTCATGCAAACAACAAAGAGAAAAAGCAGGTGTTGCAGTACTTGTATCAGACAAAATAGACTTCAAAACGAAGAAAGTAGCAAAAGATAAGAAGGACATTACATAATGATAAAGGGGTCAGTCCAACAAGAAGATATAACCATTGTAAATATATATGCACCCAACAGAGGAGCGCCAGCATATGTGAGACAAATACTAACAGAATTAAAGGAGGAAATAGACAGCAATGCATTCATCTTAGGAGACTTCAACA
>JAVSCE010017832.1:0-134080 GCA_032199065.1 Smutsia gigantea | reverse complement strand
GGAAAGTTTTCCTTCCCAACAGTTTCAAGCAGAGGAATAGCACTTGCAGAAGTGTGAGGGTGTGAGGGAGGGACAAGATGCATCTAAAGAGCAGGAAGAGGTGGAGTGTGGCTGAAGCAAAGAAAGGAGGGGTTGGTGGCAAGAGATGAAGCTGTATTGCTATGAAGGTCAATCATGAATGGGCCTCCTGTCTGTCACAAATGTACCTTAATCAAACAATAAAAGTCACTACTAGGACCTCAGGATCCTGAAAAACTGTCAGATATAGCCAAAGTCAAAGACAAGTTCGAGCTGTTACTCTGTATCTGACTATACATATAATAAGGGTTTGCAAACTTAAAAAAAAATCATAACCCCATCAGTAAAAAATTTTGAGCATGCGACCTCAATATTTGTATATTTATCTTTTAGTAAACTATGTACATATAATACTGTAGTAGGGCTTTGTTTACAAAATACAACATTCAACAAAATAGAAATTTGAAAAGAATACAGACATTGTCATGTTTTTCCAAACTCCAAAAACAGATTATCTTACACCCCTTGGGGGTTCCTCATTATGAAGTAGGCCTGCCTACAGAATATAAAATAAGATATACATCTAGTTTTGAGTTTTTCTAAGGAAAATTCAGAAGGTGGGCCAGGAAAAATTGTCTAGAAAAAAGCCCCACAGAGACATAGTGACACCAGATGCTATAGAATTGTACTAGACTTTCAAGTAAGTGGTTCTCAGTAGAAGCTGACTTGATTCTTTGGGGGCTTTTTGAACACATGAGGGGGTATTTTGGATTGTCTCAATATTTGAGGAAGAGGGATATTAGCATTTAAGGGTCAGACCCAAGGCCGGATGTCCTACAATCCCAGACCAGTCTCATAGCAATGAATAATTGCCCCACCAGGCATTCATACATGTGGAAGATGGGTGTAAACTACCTGAACCTTCAGCTTTACTCCATTTCACATGTTAGAGTATTCTTTGCAAGGTTTTGATGTATATTGACACACTGCTTTTTATTCTACATTCAGGCATACCTTTGCCTTTTATTCATTGCCTGTACCTCCTCTATGGAGTATCTTCTGGATTTATTACTCATCTTATATCGAAGTTTATTTATTCTAAGTAGGTGCAAACCTCTACTTCAAGTCTTCTAGTGTAGCTGGGTCTGAGTATTTACATAGTGAAATATGAATCATTTTATCATGATTTATTTTGTTTTTATCTCACCTTCATTTTACAGTTAGGATAGTAAATTGATTTTATAAAGAAAAATATGAGTGCAGATACATTTTATATGCTATAAATTTTCTTTTAGAAGAGTAAATGTGGAGTTACAAAGTATTCTAAGAAAGAGGCAATTAGGGTAATCTGTATGATACTGTATTTATGAATACATGTCATTATACAGTTGTTAAAATTCATGAATTCATAACACAAAGAGTGGGTTCTCATGTAAATTATGGACTTCAGCTAATAATATATCAATATTGGTTCATCATTTGTAACAAATGTACCACACCAATGCAAAATGTTAATAATAAGGAAAATGGCAGGAGTGAAGGAGTATACAGGCAATCTCTGTGTTTTCTGCCCTCCATAAACTGCTCAAAAAATTAATTAATTAAAACATTTTTAAAGGTGGCACTGGTTCTGACTGCTTTGGGAACTGCTTTAAAGAAAGTCCTAGTATGTAAAAATTCAAGTTGATACTAAAAAATTAGAGATGATAATCATTTTCCAAAAATGTTTTACAAAAGGCATATACCTTGAGATTCTTTTAAGCAGCAAGTGTCTCCATTATCTTTAAATAGGATTCTATTTACTAAACCACTGCTTCCCTGGTACACTCACCAAGAGTATATCTATGTTTAAAATGAGGGATAACTGTATACAGACTTGTTTCTCTACACAGAGGTGACAAAATTAGGCAGCCTTAAGAAGTTGGCTGTTGCTATTTACAATAACCAAGATATGGAAGCAACCTAAGTGTCCATCAGTAGATGAATGGATAAAGAAGAGGTGGTACATATACACAATGGAACACTATTCAGCCACAAGAAGAAAACAAATCCTACCATTTGCAACAACATGGATGTGTTGGGGGAGCGTTGTGTATTTTCCTCAGTCTTCGTCTCTGACGCGACAAAGAGTCAAAGGGCAGAGACACAGTAGTGAAATAGAGCAAAAGTTTTATTTGAAGTTTTTAAAGAGAAAAAATGTACAGGCTAACTCAGTGGGGAGAGGCGCCCTGAAAGTTTGGAGAGAGAAAGTTTAAGATTAAAAGGTTACACACTTAGAAAGTGTGGGCGACCTCAGAGAAAAGAGCACCCCGAAAGATTGGGGATTCCTCCTTTTAAAGATTCTTTAGGAATGTGGCTAAGGCCTGGGGGTGCAGACCTGTTAAGTGGTCTTTGAATACTTAGAATTAACTTAACACAAGCATCTTCCTGCTCTGATTTCTCCGGACTCCCGGAGCATATCAAACAAGGCTGCCTGCCCAGCCCCCAAGGTGGGCTGACTTATTGTCTGTTTGCTAAAAAGTAAGTTAGGAAACTTACTTCTTAAATTCCTGGGTATTAAAATACAATCTTTAAGATGGAATCCTTTCTGCCTTTTACTATGTTGTTTACAGCTGGGCCTGCATGCTAAATTAGTTACCTAGGTTACAAACTACTTGATTAGGGCCAGAAGAAGAAAAAACAGCATATAGGTAAAGGTAAAAAATAAGGTGGGCCTGCATGATTAACATAATAAAGACATGGGCTATGCTGAGGTACCCTCCTTTATCTGGGGAGTATTCAAAACATTCCAGGCCAAGTTGCTCCTGGCTTTTTGAGCTTTAATTGATTAACTATGGGTGTTTTTAGTGGACTTTCCTGGCCTTTTTCTCTTTCCACCCAGCTCATATCTATTTTCCTGCCTAACAGATGGAGCTAGAGGGTATTATGCTCCATGAAATAAGTCAGGCAGAGAAAGACATAGCAAATGATTTCCCTCATTTGTGGAGTATAACAATTAAGCAAAACTGAAGGAACAAAATAGCAGCAGACTCAGAGACGCCAAGAAGGGACTAATGGTTATCAAAGGAGAGGGGTGGGTGAGGGTGGGTGGGGAGGGAGGGAGAAGGGGATTGTGGGGTATCATTATTGGTGTACATGGTGTGTGGCGGGTCCCGGGGAAGACAGTATAGCTCAGAGAAGACAAATAGGGACTCTGGCATCTTACTACACTGAGGGACAGTGACTGCAATGGGGTATGGGTAAATGTAATAACCACATTGTTTTTCTTGTGAAACCTTCATAAGAATATATCAATGATATCTTAATAAAAAAAAAAGTCAGCTGTTGAAGCATAATGGCAAGAAGAGGAGGAGTCTATCATTCATTTCCTAAAATATAAGCATTAGAGCTACACATATTTCTGGGAATAATAAATCTTTTTCTTAGAATTTGCTCTACATATTAGTCCATCTGTGATTCTGAGAACTGAATTGCAGTTTCTATTTCTTGCCTAACTTTGTTTTCCTCTGAGTAATAATACCATCTTTTTCTTTTCTTTTTGTATAAGAGATTGGATTTAATACTTTCGTCTGGATGGACTCACTGAATATTCATATTCTGCTTACGTCGTGCAGCAGCCACATGGGAAATTGTAGTAGGATTTCAAAGCAGAAAATAGTAACTCTGATGAGAAGACTGCTATGCGTGGGCGTTTGGAAGTCATGAATATGAGATTAAACAAAGAATATTCTATTTAAATAATGATTTCTATTAAATAATGATTTGCACGATTTTTAAAGATACTTAAATGCCTCAACTTATTTTAGCTTTAAAGAATTTTCTTGAAAATCAGAGATAGGATCTGGGGGGGGTAAGGAGAGCTGAATTACACAATTGAACCTTTTAGAAGAATCATTCATTGTATTATTTTTTGCTTTCCCTCTTCCTGTGACCTTTAGTTTCTTTTCCTCTTTCTCTCCTATCATTTTTCCCCTGCTGTCTCTCCTTAGGATCTCTTGCAGTGACCCTTCCAGCCTCATCTAAACTCACCTTTGTTGTTAGATTCTACCTACTTCCCTACCAGGGAAAGTGCATCAGACTGAAATTGGCAAAATCTTTTGACAGCTTGTCTTTACTGCTCTGTTGCCAGAAAAGGGAAGATAGCTATTTATACGGTCCATTTCCACAAGCTGCTATTAAATTATGGGCCAAGTTTCTTGTAAAATAATGATTACTATTTCTTGCTTGACTGCCTGGCAAACTGTACTAAATCAAGCCAACCTCTGAGTGGGGTTTCCCTAGATTTGGGCAGCCTCAACTGAGCCTTCACTTGGATATTTGGAAGTGGGTTTTTATTGTTGAATTTTGTTTACAGCAATTACAGCGTAGGACTCAGAGTATTGCATTAAATCATATGACACTGCCATCTTTTATGTCAAAAATGGTGAATTATCAGCAATGTCATATGGTTCAACTTAGATACTGTCTTGCAAATGAGTTTCAGCTCCAGGCAAGTTCGCTATAGATTCACTGTGACCAAAGAAATTTACAGCAAAGGGTTCTTGGGGTGAAAAGGTTATACCCAACTTTATTTCGAGGTGGCAGGTCAGTCCCTCGGCACTGCCACCATTCCAGCCTCCGCTCCGCTCCCCTACAGCCTTCCAGCCCCTCCACCCAGTCTCTGGCGGAGCCCTGGGTGGAACTCCTTACATTAACACAATAATGTCTTATTGCCTAAAGGTGTGGAAGCGGTAGCATAGCAACAGGCCAGTTACATTTAAGTTCAGTGAGGATCCTGGCCATAGGAACCCCACTTTATCCACAGATACACAATAAAAATTTGATTAAAATTGAATGGACTATAGAAATTATTCTATAAAAGATTTGAGGTTGTGTATAGGAAGTGCAGACACACAGTAAACTAATAAATTACCAAGAAATCCAAAAATACCAAAGAAATTCTCAATTAACATAGGAAGTTTAAACAATGAGGTACAGACACAGATAAACATGCTAGAAGGTCCTCCACAGTTACAATGCTTTTGCTATAAACTTGGAATTTAACTTTCCACACCAAAATATTAAAAATGATAATGACCAAAATAACCAACATTTATTTAGCACTTAGGTTTCCTGGCTTGATGCTAAGTACTTCATATACACTTTGCATTTAATTCCTACCACAAACTATTAGGGTAATTATCTACATTTTACAGATGAAAAAATTAAAACAAAAATTTTATTATCTTGGAGGGGAAAACAGTCCAGTTTCTTAGAGATATATTCAACTGAAAAAAAGTCTTGACAATTTCATCAACATTGCTTAATTAAATATCAGCAAATCTTTGTGAAGGAGATTCTTTTAATGTCCCTTTGCCTTGGGCAAAGATTCCTGTGCATAAGAATCAATTGTGGATTTCCCCCTCAGTCCAAATTCAGACTCTATGGGTCCTTGCTCCTCAAAGTGTGGTCTTTATTACAGCACTATTGGCATGGTTTAGAGCTTTTTAGAAGTGTAGGTTCTCAGGCCTCACTCCAGAAGGCATCAGAGCCTTTATTTTAATGAATTACGCATAATGTGAAATATATGCACATTAAAATTGTAAATGTGGCTCTAAGTGTAGAATATCTGAATTCTAAACAGACTCCCAAGGTGATTCTGATGTAGGTGATCAAAGGCAACATCACATTTTGTGCAATGCTACCCCAGGCCATAATATCAAAATACAATCCCCTGGAAGCATTACTGCAAGCCATTTGAGAAGCTGAGGGGGCGTGGGGCGGTGTCACCAGTCAAGACAATGTAAGATATGTGTGCACAACAGTTGCTGTTCTGTTGCTCTGGCTGGATCCGAGAATAAAATTTAGGATATTGGCAGGACTTCATCTACCTTTCCATCCCCACAGGCAGAGGAGAATGTATGCCTTATGTGAAGTCGAGTAGCAGAATGGCCTACTTGAGACATGAAATTCTTAGGTGCTGAAACTATAGTTTTAAAAAAATTGTATGAGTCTGGCATTTAATCCCTAATGTAGTTTTATTTATTTAACCCTTGAAGATGAATGAAATTACTTACCATTGTGCCAAAGTGATTACTTACCAGAGTAAGATGCATGGTTTATTTTGTGGCTGCAAGGATCCCTTGTGTATGTCAACCTATTTCTAGGGTAAGGTCAGATGGTATATTAACTTATAGCTGTAGAAATTTGGAGTGGTCCTGAAAGGAAAACACTAAATAAGAGTGTGAATGAATTAAATTTTACTAAAGATCCTACTACCAGGCCTTCCAAATTTCTCACAACATGCCTCCAAAGAGTGGATTGTGGCAGGAGAGGAGTAAGCTTCAGGGGGCAAAGTGCAAACAGCGATCCTGTTACACAGCTAAGAAAACAGCTCCCACAAGGTGGAGCAAAGTCACAGAATTAGAATCACTGTCACCAGTCTCCCAAACTTAGGTCACAGGCTTTCCGGATTTTAAGTCACAGGCATTTTCCATATCTAGCTTTGTGAGGCAGAGTGGGCTCTTAAATATAGGAAAAATAAGGAGAACCTGAAAAAGAGAAAACTATGAAAAGAATACTTGTTAATCACACTGAATGGATTGATCAGAAGAGATTCACCAAGGGAAAACCATGAATCAGTCACACATTTCAATACACCTGAACCTGCTTCACAAGTGTAATGGAACCACAAATTCATAGGAAACAGAATGGAAAATTGGGAAAATCCACTTTGGGAGCAAGCTGAGATGGGCTGGAATTGTGACTCATCCAGGCCTTTACACATTTACTGAACTTGCCAGATTCTCATCTGTAAAATGAGGACAATGGTGTCCCCCTCGTAGCGTTCTTTTAAGAATGTATCCAAAGTTTGTTTCATGGATGAGGCCCAAATCTTCAACAACAATAAAAATTGTGGCTTACTAACATTAAGACATTAACATTCAAAAAATTTATTTAGTTTATTGGACATGATGAAATACGTCAAAAAAAAATGCTAAGAATATGTGTGTAACTCCAGGGGGAAAATCCCGGGGCAAAATACCTTTTAAACAGAAATCAGTCAAAGGGAGAAATAAAGTGGGAGAAACTAGTTTATTGACTGCAACCCTGTGTCCCTTTCCGACCGGCTGCAAAAGAAGAGGCCTCCACCCAACTTCTCCAGTGGAGATAAGCCCTTGGTGGCTCCTGTAATTACCTATTGATATGGAGATGGACCACTCTCCACCCCTTGGAAACACCTATTGTGTGGAGATGCACTAAAGCCAGGTGAGAGATTCTGGAAATATTGCAATTTTACCCACAATGTGCTTCTGAGAAGTGCCTGGCCTTAACGCTTAGTTATCTAAAACGAAAGTCTGATTTGTGCTCTGTAGGGCAAGCATTGTACATCTGCTTTGCATCAGAATAGTTCCATGAAATTACGGTGTGCTTAGGTAATGATCCAAAAAATATCCTCTACCTTCAATTTCTGTATGTATTAATCTGCAAAATATAACTGTTGACATCCTGACATACGTCCTTTGTTAGAAAGCATGTATATAACCTTGTAAGAAAGCTCCCCTCTCTGGAGCACTTTTCTTATTCAGAAGGACTGTTTCCTGGGCAGCTGTCCTAAACCTGGGCTCAAATAGAATTCTAATAACTCTTTACTGGAGTTTTACTCTAGGATTTTCTTTTCATTGACAAATCAAAGACAATTGAGATACTGTCTCTGATTTTTAAACAGTTTCTTTCAAAGAAAATTAGCATAGAGATAACAGTAACAAAAATAACTCATATTCACTGGGTCTTTACAATGTTGTGGTGTTGCTGTAAGCACTTTAGAAGGAATATCTCAGTAAGTGCTTACAACATCCCCCAGAGGTAGGCATTAACCCACTGTACAGATGAGGAAGCAGAGGCCCAGACAGGCATAGTAATTTTTATCAGCTTACTCAGGAAGCAAACTACCATGGTGGTTCATGTCTCCATTTAGCCAACAGTTCATTTCTAGGAGCTGCATTCTCTGCTGCCCAGTTGTACCTCACAGGTGCAAATACAAAATAAATCCCTGTGGCACCACGGGTGGATGATATGAATCACATTTAGATTTGACTACAATATCACCAAAATGAGCCGCTTGCCTCTGGTCTCTCTCTCCCTATGGCCAGCCCATCCTTCCACACTCACAGCAGTTATCTTTATAAAACATATGCGACCATGGCACTTCTCTGCTTAAAAGTCTCCCTGTCGTCTGCAGAATTGTGTCTAAGACCTAGCATAGGAGGCTTCTCCCAGGTGGCCTTGTCCTTCCTTCCCAGCATCTGCTTTGGACTGTCCGGCTCCTCACCCTACACTCACTCTGACATAACACAGTTCTATATGGGGTTCCACAGTTAACCTCCTTTGTGCCAAAACAGAAGAAAAAAACTTCAGTCCATTTTTTTTTCATTCAATGTTTTATTTATTTATTATTATTTTTTATTTTGGTACCATTAATATACAATTACATGAGCAACATTGTGGTTACTAGATTCCCCCCATCATCCAGTCCCCACCACATACCCCATTACAGTCACTGTCCATCAGCGTAGTGAGATGCTATAGAGTCACTATTTGTCTTCTCTGTGCTATACTGCCTTCCCCGTGCCCCCCCTACATTATGTGCGCTGATCATAATGCCCCTTATTCCCCTTGTCCCTCCCTTCCCACCTCTACCCCCGTAGTTCCCTTCCCTTTGGCAACTGTCAGTCCATTCTTGGGTTCTGTGAGTCTGCTGCTGTTTTGTTCCTTCAGTTTTTGCTTTGTTCTTATGCTCCACAGATGAGTGAAATCATCTGATACTTGTCTTTCTCCGCCTGCTTATTTCACTGAGCATAATACCCTCCAGCTCCATCCATGTTATTGCAAATGGTAGGATTTGTTTTCTTCTTATGGCTGAATAATATTCCATTGTGTATATGTACCACACCTTCTTTATCCATTCATCTACTGATGGACACTTAGGTTGCTTCCATTTCTTGGCTATTGTAAATAGTGCTGCGATAAACATAGGGGTGCATATGTCTTTTTTGAGACTGGGCTCCTGCATTCTTGGGTAAATTCCTAGGAGTGGAATTCCTGGGTCAAATGGTATTTCTATTTTGAGTTTTTTGAGGAACCTCCATACTGCTTTCCACAATGATTGAACTATTTTACATTCCCACCAGCAGTGTAGGAGGGTTCCCCTTTCTCTGCATCCTCACCAGCATTTGTTTTTCCTATTCTTTTCTATGTTGGCCACTCTAACTGGCATGAGGTGATACCTCATTGTGGTTTTAATTTGCATTTCCCTGATAATTACTTAGTCCATTTTTAATTAAAAAATTTTTCCTTATATTCTCTTCTTCTGTTTTGAAGTAAAAAGATTTGCTCAAAAATTAAATTTAGAGGGAGGGATAAGGGGAAAAAGGGGCATTACGATTAGCACACATAATATAGCGGGGGGCAAAGGGTAGGGGGAAGGCAATATAACACAGAGAAGAGAAGCAGTAATTCTATAGCATCTTACTAAGCTGATGGACAGTGACTGTAATGGGGTATGTGGTAGGGACTTGATAATGGGGGGAGTCTAGTAACCATAATATTGCTCATGTAATTGTGTATTAGTGATACCAAAATAAAAAAAATTAAATTTAGAAAAGCTGTACAATTAAAAACAGCGTGCACACACTAGCTCTTAAAAATATTTTTCACCTCCTATCAAAGCTCTGATATTTTAGTGGAGGTTGTCTTCTAATGCTGTTTGCAATTGCCCCAACATATGAGGCTTTTTTTCCCCTGGAATGCAACCCTTTCCCTCTCTGAGGGGGCAAATTACTTACTATTCATTCTTTAAATCCATTTCAAATACCACCTCTCTGGAAAGTCTTTCTCACCGAACCTTTTACTCAGTCCATTTCTCCTTCCTCAGGGCTCCCAAACCTGGGGGTATTTCTCTCCTAGAGTATATCGTATTGCCTGTAACTATTTATTTATACAACAATAGACTGTGAGATCCTTTAGGGCAGGGTCCTAATCTCTGAATCCCTAGCTCTTAGCTTGGTGCTTGCGCACAGTGGGCACTGGAAAGTTTGTCACTGGGTATATGAAGAAATGACCAAAGTCTAAAAGTCCCTACTCTCTTAGAGCTTGTAGGAAAACGTTTTTATACTGGACACGCCTTTGGACACATCACTTGATAAACCTGGCCTATACTGTTTGATACGTGATTTAAAAATGAGCCAGGAAAGGTCCCAAGCGGAAAACATGTCCCTCAAAAAGCTAGCAACCTTTTAAGTGTGACCTGTTCTCAAACTATGCCTTTCCCACCAGCCTAGCTCCTGGAGCTAATTCTAGGATGGGGAGAATACTGTGCTCAAGATGGGTATTTTTCTCTGGCACGACTGCGGAGCTTCTCTCTCTGATTTTCAGCAGCCACGTCGTCCTCAGTTCAGTCTCCAGTTTTCCTCCTGAGGCCCAAAGTCTTGGGAGTCCCATCCCTTTCCGCCATGGTACATCCCAGTCCGGATTCCCCCAGTGGATTCTGAGAAGAGCCCCTCCAGTACTCCCACTCTCGGCCAAAGAGTTCCCCGCCAGGGACGGCTTCGCGGGCGGCTGCGGCAGCGCCCAGGGTCCGTGCGCAGAGCCTAGCCGGGGCGGGCCCCAGAGGCGTCCGGCGTCCCCTCACCGGGCGGCGTGGGCGCGAGACGGACAAGGGCAGGGGCGCCCGCGCCGTCCCCTCCCCGAGCACCGCCCCTCCGCGCCCAGCCCCGCCGGCTGGGCGTCGGGAGGCGCCGGCCGCGTGCGCGCCGGTAACTTAGCGGCCGCCGGGGGCGCGGCCCCTGCCGGTGCGCGTGCGACTGCGCCTGTCCCTGGCGGCCTACGGGGGGCAGCAGCGAGCGGGGGACGAGGAGAAAGAGGCGGCCCAGAGGTCCGCGGGCGAGGAGGCAGAGGCCCCTCGCGGCACCGGCTCGGGGGACCTGAACTCCGCCGGGGTTGCGCCCAGGACGCGTTCGAAGGACGGCAGCCGCGCTCGCCGTCAGCTGCGGGGACTTGCGTCCGGATTGCGCTGCCTGCTGCCGGCCTGGGCGGTGGCAGCCCCCTTCGCCCACGGAGGAGCGGCGGCCGCGGCAGCTGCATCCCCAGCCGGGCGGGACCCCCTGGGCGCCGGAGCCGGCGGGAGCGCGAAGGGAGGGTCTCGGCGCCCGCCCGCCCGCCGTCCGCAGCGGGCCCTGCGCGAGCGCCCGGGGCGCGTTCCTAACAATGGTGCGGAGCGCCGGCGCGAGCCCCGCGTCCGCCCAGCGGTGCTAGAGGAAGTGGCCGGGCTCCGGGCCGGTGGCAGGGAGACTCCCCCGCCGCTCGCTCCTGGAGTTTGCCTGCGCCCCGGGCCTCGCCGGCCCCGAGCCCCAGGCTCCCGCAGCATCACCGACGGCAGCTCGAGCCGGAGAGCATGGTGCCGGCGCCCGGGTTAATCTAGCCTCAGCGAGCTCCTTTTCCCTCCTCCTTCTCCTCCTCTCCCTCCTCCTCCACCCATCGGTGCTGCCTCTGGGTTCGCGGCGTGTGGGAACACAACTCTCTGCCTCTCCAAGGAGACTGGTTTGTGACCACCTAACAGAACTTGCCCATTGAAAGCAAACCCAGAACAGCTGGATAATGTCCACTACGAGCAGATTCAAAAAGGACAAAGAGATCATAGCCGAGTATGAAAGTCAAGTCAAAGGTAAGGATGGGAGCGGCCGCCTGGCCCTTTTGTGTGCCTCCTTGTTATTGTGCTCGGGCAGTTGCGTTTCTAACTTGGTGTATGCGTTGGCGGAAGGTGGTGAGGGGCAGCTAGAGCTCCTGGCTAAGTCACCGGGACTGCGTTACAAGCCAGTCCCAGTCCCATTCCTTGTCCCGTCAAACCCACAGGGAGCTGGAAACCGGGTGGCTTTCCCCGAGTGCCGGCACGCACCTCCAGTAGGAAGAGAACTGGCCTTAACTTAGCCAACCTTCATTCAGCTGGGCAACTTACATGGGAGGCAGGCGGCGGCAGTGGTTCCTGCTCTGCCGTGCTCCTCTTCCTCCTTATTATTCTTTAAAAACACTGTCATTGTCAAAACATAATTTCCCCAGGGGGTCATTTTTCTGAAGTCTGGACGTCAAGGGGTCTACAGCTTCATTGAGTGCAGGCAATTCTAGACATTTACACTGTTCACTATTTATTAGGGCGAGTCCTCCCTTTATAAAACAGCTCCCTTTAAAAGCCTGGCAGTTCAATCAAGCAGGGTCTAGTGGAATCTGACTCCTCCTTTATAATGGACCAGAATCCAGTGCCATCTTTCACATTCGCATGGGAATATGCTTTATCATTTGCTGGAAGCCACTTGCATGTAAAATGAAGGTTTGAATATTTAAGTAATAGTTTCAATCCATTTACAATATCAGCTGTTGAAGGAACCAAATTAAGATTGGTTAAGCATTTTTACTTAACACGCGTTGTGGTCTAAAAAATATTTTTTCTCTCCAGTGCCCATATTCTGTGTGCCGGTGAACATGTTTAAGAAACATTTATGTTTGCTGCTTTTTTTCTCTTTGGTGGTCTCTCACGGATAGCTTTCCCTATTGAGACAATGGATGGAGTGTTGAGATCATTGCTATTCTTTGGAATATTCCATGCAAAGTTCATTAAAATTGCTATGTAGACACCCACCTGCGTGTGTACAGATGCAGCCTCATAAAAGGGCCCCTGAGAAAGGCATTCCTGTGCTTGCTTTGGAAAAGGCAGGAGCCGCCTGGGTGTTGTTTTGTGTAATCAAGTTGAGAGAATGCCTGGAGTCAGGTGAGGGACCTGGTGAGGGAACCCTTTCTCACCTGAGTGTGAATCTGGACCAACTCATGGCCAGCAGCGCACACGGTGTGCCCACCCACGAACTCAGGCCCCCTTTGGGCTGACCCCTATAAGGGAGTTAAGTCGAGCCTTGTTCAGGAAACACAGATGTTTGACAGCTTGTAATGAAAAGAATTTATGGGGAACTGGTTACATTGACGTGGAAGTTAGAGTAGCAAAGAAGTAATTTCCTTGGAGACTGGTAAACTTTCTAATAAGCATAACCTTTCCTAATAAGTCCAATACAGCCTAAGTAAGACCTTTCACTCTGAGGTAGAGCTCACGGTCATAATCACCATTCCTCTGCAGTTTTTTCACATGGCTCTCTGTGGCCATCCACCAGGCCCGTGAGCCGCAGGTGTGCGATCAACGCCCTGCTCTGTTCACCTCTGGCGGCCACCCACCCACCCAGCCTAGCACCCAGGACACAGCCAAAATTCCCAGCAAGGTGACAGCTCAGCCTCCTTGGCCTCCACCACTCCGGCGCTCAACCCGCCTCAAAACCTGAGAGGGAGCTCCCCATACCCCCCCATCTGATCCAGATCTGCTATGCTTTTTAGGATTCGGTATGGAAACTTTGATGGGGCTGGTGTTTTTACTGAAAAATCCAATAAAAGAGGGTAGTTTGGCTGTAAAAAGAAGCAGGCGGCCGTCTGACCTGCAAGTGCTGGTTTAGTTATTTCTCCTCCGAGGTCATTTGTCAATGATCAAGTGCTAATATGAAAAATACTGTCATGAATGATTTCTTTAAGAGTATGAATTACATAGTTATACAGTTACTTGTATGCTTGAGAGTACTGGCCCCTAGATTGCTTAGAAATCAGTAAAATGGTATGTGTTGCAGTGTTCAAAAGGTGTCATCAAATCTACTCCAAGGAAAAATTATGAACATGGTGAAGATGATTTTTGGAACAAATTCCGTCCCATAGAAAGGGATCTTTTCTCCATTTCCTTCAACCCTCCTCCCTTATACACACCCAAGGCTGCTTTATGACTCCTTACTACACCTCCTCTGCCCTTCTCATCAGGGCCTGTGTCCAGACTTTACCTACTTCCCCTGCAATACTTACACCTCCTGTGTGTCTAACCCACATCATCATATCCACATGCAAAGGAGGAGCAGGATGATACAGTGGCGTCAAATCATACGTACCCTTAGTGGCACAAATTCACCTGTGCTTCTAGGAAGAATCCAGAAGAGCGTGGGAGAGAAATGACAGTTAAGTAGTACATGAGGCCAGCTGTCCTAGGCCGCGAGAACAGGTTCATCGCGAAGGATAGCATGAGAGGCAGGACTCTGGTTTTCTCACTGTTCCATTTCCTGAGTCCTCTTGAAGGGTGAGCATCCTCCCTTGGCAGGGTACTAGTCCACTACTTAAAGGTATGTGGTCTTGGAACAACCAACTCAGTTCTAACCAGCTATTTCATCTGATGGTAAACAAAAGAAACAGGGCCTATTTTATTTCTGAAGGAAAACCTGGCTGTTTTGGACTCATTAAGAGAAGACATAGGCCTGTTCCTAGTGACTAAAGCCACAGATTTTGTACTCGAGTGAGTTAGGTGTGTGGGTGACTCCAAGAGTCATTTTTGACTATGTGTGATTCTTTACCTTTTGACTTAGAGCCTATTGCTCTGGAGTATTGTCCTTTTTGGTTCTCTCCCATTTCCCTAATGTCCATTGCATTTAGTTCAAAACTTCTGAGATCTTGGCTTGATGTGAAGGAATGACTCCAGAAGGGGGATTTTTCCTGCTGTGGCTGCCTGCACATGTTTTGGGAACAGACTCCACAGAGCTCTTCTCACCTGTGAGAAGAACCATCTTGTTGATAATGTGTAATTTTATGTGTAAGACCATAGTGTATTTAGTTTAGTTGTATCAGGAGGGGCAAGTCACTTAGCTCCTCTCAGGATTTTAATTTCTTACCTATAAGGTAAGGGGGTTAGATTCTCTCAGTCCTAAGGGTCTTTGAGTCTAATTGAAGATGTCAGTTCATATTAATCAGCAAAATATTCAAACTTTTTACATTTTCTCTGGGCTGCCCTGTTTTGGAGGGATCACGAACACCAGGTATCATTTGAGTTCTTAGGGAATTAAAATGTAATACATTTAGGGAATACAGAAAATAACAAAGTAATGTTCAGAAAATAGAGCACAGAATTGTAAGGTGGGGGAGAATTTGGAATTCTTCAAGCAGTCAAAGAATACATAGGTTTAAACAGGGACAGAAGGACCCCAAGCAGTGATTTAGTGTGTTAGCTAGAAGGGGAAAGACTGACTATTCCATGCATGTTGGTCTATTTCCTGAAGATCTAGAATCCAGAGAACTTAAACTCTTGTTTGTGGGGGCCCTTACAAAGCAAGCTTATCTGGAAAAGTGTATGAGATACAAACTGTTGACTGTTACTTGTTAGCATCTCTGGCAAGAAGCTTAGCAGTGGAGTAACAACTGGCTAACAGAAGATGTGGGGATTATCTGTGAATTTGATCTATGTAATTTTGAATTCTGTAGCAAAAATATGGTGGAGCACATATAACAAATACGGGTCCACATACAGGAATCAAAAGACACATTTTGTGAGGCGGAGCTCATGATGAGAGGTTGTGTTTACTTTTAATGATAAATGTTGTTAGTTGCTAAGAATTAACAGCTATTATTTGCAGCATTTTCCTAGGGATAATTTCATAGTCATCTACATGCCATATGTACAGGAAGTGCCAAGAAAATCTGTTGTTCTTTGACCACTGCCGCCTGAACCACAAATACTACTTTTGAAAGCAGATAGACTATGAGGAAATGCCTGTTCAGTTTGATAGTGACCACATGTCATGCAGCAGGTTTCAATGGGGCAATTCAAAGTGCTGCTATCACTGATACGGAGCCTGCATGTCCATCTAACGTCCTTTCATCTAACCTGGAGTAGAAGACAGCCACAATTTAAATTATGAATTAAAAACTTCATAGCTGGGAGGGACTTTAAACATTTCCTGCCCAACCCACTCATTTACACAATGTAAGGAGACATAATGATAGAGTTACACAATTAACTGTAACATCTCGTGCCAGAACCCAGGTCATTTTGCTTTACAGTAGCAGCGATGTGCTTTCAGATTACTCACAGAGTAGGGGACAGAACCTGTTAGACTGAGGTAGATACCTGTTTAGACACTGCATTCATTGAAGGAATCATAGTCAGACGTAAAAAAGGATAGCAGCTCTGGTCTGTTAACAGGAAGAATTAATTAAGTTGATTAACTGTAGCCAAGTTGGCTTTTTTCACCAAGATCATTTCAAGAAACTGCAGTGCCCAGGCAGCAGCTTCCCATGGTTGACTCAGTAAGGTCCAGAGAAAAAACACATGGTGAGTGTGTACAAATATGACTTGCGTGAAATTTTGGTCTAGTTAATTACAACTACTGCAATAAATCTTCTCATGTTGCCCAGAAACCTTGAGTAGTTTCATGAACCTCAAAATGTATTAAGGAATAGTTTTGGAGAAACTTTGTAACAAAGCGTGTCCTTCTGAAATACAGTGAGGGTTGGGTAATACCACAGGATGGTGAATCTCAGCTCTGAGGATTTAGATTGGTTTGCCTACTCCTGTGCTGTGTTAACCAGTTTAGGAGCCACACATCCAACAACTAAGTGTACCTGGTGGCTTGACAAGACCCTTGTCTTCCTTCATGCTATTTTCACTTCAGCTCAAACAACTAAGAATTAAGATAAAAGGGAGTAAGCTCTCTTACCACTCTATTTTTGTTTTAGTTTTTTAAAGGTAGACATTGGGATGAGACACAGTTATTTCAAGACATTTTTAGTTATTTGAAGGCATTTTGGTTGGTCCCGAGTTACTGTCTCAGTTGTCGACTGCATGTATGTGCTCTCCTGTTGATACCTCAGGATGGAGGAACTAGAACGTAGTGTTTAAGAGCAGAAATGTTGGTGTGAGCCGTCCATCTCTGCCACTGATTAATCACAGGTGTGATCTCTAAGGGTCAATGTCTTCATCTGTAAAATGGGGATAATAATAGGACTTATCTCCTTGTCTTTGTAAGGCTTCAGTGAGGTGATCTGTAGAAAGCATTTATCACAGGCTTCACATATAAAATATAGTCAATAAATATTAGTCCTTGTTACCTGTTCAATTTTGGTTTTCTTTAGTTCCAATGGCTTGTTCCATTCTGACTTAGATAGGCTTTTTGAAATTCAGATACATAATATCAGTCTGCTACCTGCACAGATTTCTAAGTGGGCTAATCTTGAATCATGGTGATAAAGTGCCCTGTATTTTCAGAATGGAGTGTGTTTCATTGTGGAATTAGAAGGGGGCATGTAATAGGCAATCCAAACAGATTCCAAGCTCCTTATAAGGTGGGTGTTATATCGCATCATTGCTTTTTATCAAGCGCAAGTAACAGCCTAAAAGCACATTTCCTGGGCCTAGGATGCCATGTGTTTGCTTACAGCTTTTGTTTTAAATGTTCTCCACCTTTGTTCAGTGTTGCTGCATGGAAAATGAAAACTGTAGTCTGGTCAGTGGATTTTACTTACCTATGGTGAAAGGATTCTCAGGACATCACATCAAGCCACTGACTTAATTTCATGGTTTTGAGAAAAACGTTTTCTTTTTAAGTCAATATAGAAATGAAAAATTAACTTAGAACTGTGAATTGCTTCTGCTTTCTTAGACAGCACTTTGATTTTTTTTCCAGCCTTATTGAGATATAATTGACATATAGCAGGAAGCACTTTGATATTAAAAATTATTGTCTATGTATCTCCCACACCTCGTACTACAGGGCTTCATTAAACATTTATTGAATGAATAGAGTACTCATTTTGGATTATTATTCTTTTATAGTATAAATTAACAGGATGATCCCTCAAAAGTATCTAGGGTGTCCAAGTATTACCACAAAATAAAATTGAATTCAAATAGTATGTACATTCTTTAGAAAGTCATAAAGCTGGAAATAATCTGAATGTCCAACAGTGGCGAATGGTTAACTAAATTCCACTGGGGAATGGTTAACTAACTTGTATACATGGAATGTTTTGCGGTCATTAACAGTGGTTTTTGAAGAACACTTTATGGTATGGAGAAATATTTTATAATAATAGAAAAAGACTAAACAGATGGTGAAATAATAGTAATTAAAAATAATCATAACAGCAGCTAACAGTTACTGAGCGCTCAGAGTGTGCCAGACACTGTCGTGACTGCTCTGCATGGGCGGACTGAGCTTTACATGTACATACCAGCCCATAATGCCTGCTGGGAGGAATTTCCAGTAATTTTTCCTGCTGGGTATATATAGTACTTGCTGGTTTTTTGGACCATGATATGCTCATCCCTTAGTAAGTTTTTCTGGAGTCTCACAGGATAGAGGTGAGGCAGCGTAAATCCAAGCGAAACCTTGTCTTTGGACTGAACCTCTGCTAATCAGATTTGTCCAGAAGCATCTCAGACTTGCTGTGTGCATACAACTCGGTGACATCCTTTGGTGTTTCTTTGCTTTGAGCTCAGCTCAGGTGTGTTTTGTGTGTATGTTTGTATTTGGGAGAGCAACTTCTCTATTCTTGATGAAATATACATGCAGATGTGTATAGAAAATGATGATTTACAATAAAAAAAAATGACTACTTGGGTTACTAGCCACTCAGGCTAAGAAACGTTACATTACCAGTGTCTTAGAAACTCCATGTTGCCCCTTTCCTGACAAATCTTCCTTCATCCTCAACAATTCTGAATTTAGTGCTGAGTATCCCCTGGTGTTCTCTAAAGGTTTATGATACTTTTTTAGTTTCCTTTATCGTTTTGATGTGTGCTGTATTCATATATCAAAAATACAGCCATTTGAACCCATACCAGATTGTTTCATGATATCGAGGAATTGATGTTAATTTAAAAAATTGAAATGGTAATCTTTTGGCATGTATAACAAATCTTAATTTTTTAAACATACGATCTGAAATATTTATGGATGGAATTATATCTAGGATTTACTTAAAAAATCTAGGGGAAGGGAGAAGTAGGTATGAATACAGATAAAATAAGATTGGCTATGAAACGATAATTGTTGAGTACATGGGGTTCATTATATTATTCTCTTTACTTCTGTGTATGTTTAAAATGTTCCCTAATAAAAATTTTTTAAAGTATATATTTTTATGACATCCATTTTTTACTCAGTATAATAATATTAAGATTAATCCACATGAATGTGTGTAGCTGTGGTTAATTTATTTTCATTGGTGTATTCCAAGCATGAAAATAGTATAATCTCTTTATTCATTCTGTCTTACATTTAGGTTATTTGTAGTTTTTAGCTGTCATGAGTAATAATAATATATAAGATGTGATAGGTGTCTCCTGGTGTACATGAGTTTCTCTAGATATACTTAACTTACTGGGCGACAGGGAATGTGCATGTTCGACTTCACTAGGTAATGTCAAACTTTTCTCAAAATGCTTGGTGTTTAACTCTTCCTAAAGTGGATAAGAGTTTGCATCCTGAAAAACACTTAGCATTGGACCATTGTATTTGTTAACATAAAGATAAACCATAATAGTAAAGAGAACCCCCCAAAACAATAACCTAAAAGTAGATTCCTTTTCCTTTTCCCCTTCCCTCCCCTCCCTTCCCTTCCCTTTTCTCTCTCTCTTCCCTTTCCTTAAAATAGATTTCTTTTCCTTTTCCTTTTCTCCTCCCCTCCCCTCCCTTCCCTTCCCTTTTCTCTCTCTTCCCTTTCCTTTCTTTCTAATGTAACAGTCCGGAGGTGTGCATTTTAGGCTACCAGGACTGCTTTGCTCATTAAATTATTTGAGTTTCCTCCATCTCGCTCTGCTATCATCTAGGAAACTAAACTTGTCTGCCTGGTTGAAACCATGACTTAAGTAAATTCATGTTCTGGCTCATGGGAAAGAAAATGAGTCTTGAGGAACACGTGTCCAGTGTTTTGATAACCAGGCCAGAAGCAACTCACCTAAGTTTCATTCATGTAACTGGTGAGAATTTAGTTGAATGGCCATATCTTGCTGCAAGGGAGGCTGGCAAATGTAGTCTACCTGGACTATTGCCAGCGTCCATGCCATTACCATGGCAGAAGGGAAGGACTTTGGTGGGTAACTAACTAGCAGTCAGCATGAAGACAGGTTTTTCTGGAGAGGCAATGTATTAGGGTGAAATATATTTTGTTTTAATTTGTATGCCTTTGATTGCTAAGATAGAGTGTCTTTTCACAGGTTTATGGGCCATTTGTTTTGTCACTAAAATACCTATTTGTATCTTTGCCCATTTATCTGTTAGTCTTTTTTTAATTGATTTGTGAGTTTGTTTCTTTTTAGTTTGTTCTTAATTATATCTGTTGCAAATATGTTCTCCTTGTTTGACGGTTATAGTTTGACATTTAAAAATGGCTATCTTGATAAACAGAAGTTCATTTAAATTTGTTCAGATGTATTGATTGTTTGTTTAAGTACTTTATGGCCTGCTTTGAAGTCAAAAAAATATGTCTAATCATCTTTTAAATGTTTTAATCATTTGTTTTTGACATACACATTTTTAATTAATCTGAAGTTTATTTTTCATATTATGAGCTAGGGATAGATTTTTCATTCTTTTCATATGCATGACCAAATTTTTTAAGTTCCATTTGCTAAGTAGTCCCTTCTTTTAAAAAGTGATCTACTAGCTACTTTTGTCTTGATCAAAGTTTCATATATGCATGACTTTATCTCTGGGCACCCTGCTGTGTTTTATTGGGTAATTTATAGATTCTTGTACCAGTACTGCACTGTCTTAATTACTTAGCTTTATAAGTTTTATGTCTGATAAGTCAAATCTTTCTTCTTCATTTTCTGTCAGAAGTATCTTGGTGCTCTTGGTCGTTTCTCTTCCAAATACATTTTGGAATCAGTTTTCCTTCTGTGGGAAATCCATTGGCATTTTTATTAAAATTGCAAGAAATTACGAATCAGTAAGAAGAGAACTGGCATGTATATTCTTTCTATCCATGAATATGAACATTTCTCCATTTATTTAGTTGTTTTTATCTTACTGTAAAGTTTTATGTTTTCTATGTTTTTTGTTGACTTATTTTGTGATGCATTACAGTTTTTATTACTGATGTTCATGAGATCTCTTTTAAAATTGTTTTCTAATTGTTTCTGTCCTACACATGTAGTGTGCTTTTGCATATTGGTCTTATATCCAACCACTTTTATTATTTCTAAAAATATGTTCATTTTTTGTAAATAAAAAAATTATTTGCATTAAGACAATTTCATTTCCTCCTTTCCAAACCTTATGGCTTTAATTTATTTTTCTTGTGGTTTTGCTCTAGACAGAATTTCGAGTACGATGATGAAAGTGGTGACATTGGCATTCTTGTTCTGGATTCAAAAAGAAGCTCCTCCTCCCGTAAAGGATGATGATTGTTTTTAGTTTATTATAGATACTCTTCATCAGATTAAGTAAAATCTCTTGTATTTATTGTTTACTTGAAGTTTTAATCATTATGGGTGGTTGAGCTTTATCTTTTTTTTTTTTTGCATCTACTGATCCTTTCTTTTTCTTCTTTAATCTGTTAATATGATGAGTAAAATTTTCGTAATATTAAACCACCTTTTTATCCCAGAATTACACCTATCATCATCATTGTATTTTTATATATGTATGTATAAACAGCTGGATTCAGGTTGCCAGTATTTAGGGTTTTTTTGTCTGTAAATTCTTTAATGAAACAGGCCTATGGTTTTCCTTTCTGATGCCTTTGGGCTCCTATTTAAGTTATACCAGCCTCACAGAATGCATTGCAGAGTATGCTTTTCTTTTTATTTTGTGGAAGACTTTGAAATTTTGGATTATTTGTTTCCTTAGAAATTTGATAAAACGATCTCTCTGTGCCTAGTTAATTTCATTATGTGAAGAACTTTTTAACTGCTGATCAGCAGTTAGCCATTTTCTTTGTTAGTTCTAAGATTGTTTATTCTTTCTGTTTCTTCTGGCATCAGTTTTGGCAAATTACATTTTTCCAGAAATTTGTCCATTTTATATGTTTACAAATATGTTGACTTAATGTTGAAGGTATTGTTTTAAAAAAATTGGCTGATCTGTATTGAATTTAAAACACTTTTAAAATATTTTTCTGCCTTATCTCTTTCTTGCTGAATCTTAAAAGGGGATGGTCTGTTCTTGCTGGTTTTTCTTTTATTATATTCATTTCTGCTCTTCACTATCACCTTTCTAATATTGGGGGTTTATTCTTTTCTTTATTTTATTAAGTTGGATACCAAGCACATACATTTTTATCCTTCTTTGCTGCTCTAAGCATTTAAGGCAATAACTTTCTTTCCTAATGTGTCATTCCTAACAAAAATATCTGATTGCCTTTCCTAACAATTTTTATAATAATTCTTCTTAAAGTACTGCCTTTGCAGCATCTCACAAGTTTTGCTATGTAAAGTTTATTAGAGTGAGTAAAATTGTAATATTTCCAGAATATCTTGCCTGGCTTTGGTTCATCTGCATATCAACAGGCATTCTTTAGGGGTGGAGAGAAATTCATCTCCATATCATTGGGGAATTACCTGGGCAACCCTGGGCTTATCTGAACCTGAGAGGTTAGGGGGAGGTCTTGCTTGCTTTTGCAGGAGCAGGAAAGAGAGATGTCCGGGACTGCAGTTTGTAAGCAATAAATGGGTTTTAAACTTTTTTTCTCCCTTTGGCTGCTTTCAGTTTTAGAGGTATTTTGCCCCAGGATTTCCTTTTCTCAGGAGTTAAAATTATAATTAAGTTTTAAAAATTTCTCTAAGTATTTTTAATTTCTCATAATGGTTTCTTCTTTGACCCATGAGGTATATAGGAGTATGCTTTTACATTTTTTTAAAAATGTATGGATATTTATCTTTAAAAAAAATACATTGTGATCTGAGAGTAATAGTGTTTGAAATCAGTTGGGGATTGTTTCTCTATTCACTGTTCTCTGGAGGGATTTCATGTAAGACTGGTATTACAGGACTTTTAAATGTTTAGTGGAACTCATCTGTAAAGTCATCTAGACCTAGTATTTTCATCAAGAAAAAAAAACTGTCATTGCTTCCAAATTTACAAATATTCCGAGTTACTGACATAGATTTGTTTATAGTATTTTCATATCTTTTTAATTTCTGCAGCACTTATGTATCTTTTCTGTTAACAATGGTCTCTGTGTGCACCTTTTCCCTTCTTTTTCCTTGACTGACCTTGCCAGAGGTATGCTTATTTTATTAGTCTTTTCAGGAACTAGTTTTTGGCTTCTTTGATTGACTATATTGTATATTTGTTTTCTGTTTCATTAGTTTATCCTCTCATACTCCATTTTCCTTTTTTTGTGAGCTGTATTTTGCTGATCCTTTAAGTTCTTGTTTATTTTCCAATTCCTTATTTTCTTTTTTCCTAATGTAGCTATGGAAGGCAATAAAATTCTTACAGTTTGCAGGTGACAACTTTCCTTTTCTTGGGGAGCTGCTCCTGTCATTTTATTCCTTGGAGTTCCACTCTAAAGCTGGCTGCAGAGACCTATAAAAATTCAGGGCTTCTGGAAGAGGTAGCACCCCCCCAACCTTCTTGGCTTCACAGCAGAAGAGCTGACACAGCATAACAAGACCATTTACAGAGGTTTCAACAGTTCCCAAAGTGCTTGGTGTCCCAGTTTCAGGGCTGTCGTTTCTTTCTCTCTCTCTGTTTTTTATTTCCCTTCTTTGTTTGTTTATTCAGTTATCATTTTTTTATTGAAGTATAGCTAATGTACAATATTATATTGGTTTCAAGTACACAACACAGTGGTTCAACAGTTACCCACATTATTAAATGCTCACCTCCACTAGTGCAGTTACTGTCTGTCAACATAGGAAGATGATATAGAATCATTGCCTGTATTCTCCATTCTGTACTACCATGACCAACTTATATTATGATTGAGAATTTTGTGCCCCTTTATTCCCCTCACCTTTCCTATCCACCCACTGCAACCCCTCCCCCATGGTAACCACCAGTCACTTCTCAGTGTCTATAAGTCTACTGTTTTGTTTATTTTGTTTTGTTTTGTTTTTAGATTCCACAAATAAATGAAATCATGGTATTTGCCTTTCTCCACCTGGCTTATTCCACTAAGTTTAATACCCTTTAGGTCCATCCATGTTGTTGCAAATGGCAGGATTTCTTTCTTTTTTTATGGCTGAATAATGCTCCATTGTGTATATGTACCACCTCTTCTTTATTCATTCATCTATTGATGGGCACTTTGGTTGTTTCCCTATCTTGGCTGTTGTAAATAATGCTGCAGTAAACATAGGAGTGCATATATCTTTCCAAATCAGGGATTTTGTTTTCTTTAGTAAATTCCTAGAAGTGGAATTACTGCATGTATGTATTTCTATTTTAAGTTTTTTGAGGAAACTCTGTACTGCTTTCCATAGTGGAAAATGCACCAATTTGCATTCCCACTAGCAGTGTAAGAGGACTCCTTTTTCTCCATATCCTCACCAATACTTGTTATTTCTTGTCTTTTGGATAGTGGCCATCCTAACTCGTGGGAGGTGATACCTCATTTTGGTTTTGATTTGCATTTCCCTGATGATTAGTGATGTGGAGCGTCTTTTCATGTGCCTGTTGGCCATCTGTATTCCGTCTTTGGAGAAATATGTCTGTTCAGGTCGTCCACCCATTTTTTAATTGAGTTATTTGATTTTGAGTTGTATGAGTTCTCTGTATATTTTGGTTGTTAACCCCTTACCTTATAAATGCTTAATAATATATTCTCCTATACTGTAGGAAGCTTTTTTGTTCTGCTGGTGGTGTCATTTGCTGTACAGAAGCTTCTCAGTTTGATGTAGTCCCACTTGTTCATTTTTTATTTTTTTTCCTTGCCGAAGGAGATATGTCCAGGAAAAAATCACTCATGCTTATGTTCAAGATATTTTTGCCTGTTTTTCTTCTAAGTTTTATGGTTTCATGTCATACATTTAGGTCTTTAAAGGGCTGTCATTTCTAAGTCCCTTCTCTGTTGGTCTGTGGAAGACCTCTGGACTTCCACCCTCTGCTTTTATTTTTCTTTTATTATCCCGAAGGTGTGGCTTACAAAAACAGCTCCCTCCTTCAATTAAGATAGAACAAAAGGTGTCTGTCTGCTTATCTTAAATCAGACAATTTACACTTCTGAGGAAGTCTATATTTTAGTGTGGCTGTGAAATTAGCATGTTTAAAAAATGGAGTTAAGCCTCCAAACAGTATTTGCCAAGGAGAGGGAGCAGGAAGAAGCCCATGTGCTCTCCTTGTTTTAGGTATGTAATGGCTATGTGGCATCTTCTGATGTCCTGTCAGTGCAGTTCACAGAAGTTCTCCTGTAAGGATCAGTGATGGCTTTTCCTTGTGCTTATATTGATTTATCTGTAGGTTGAGTACAATTCGGTCAAATTATAATCCCCAAGCGTCAGGGATGTCCAGTCCTAGCCCTAGGTTTGATCATTGCTGCAGGACCATTATCCTTGGCGTCCTGCCTGCTCCCTCCCTTGTCCTTGGATGAGGAGAAGCTAACGAGACAGAGTACCTTTTTAGAAGGCCCAGGATGGACAGCCCTGGAAAGGGGAGGACTCTGGCTCACCCCTGGGCTCTATTAATTTGCTGTCATTTCTTCACGGTGCCCAGTCTTCACCTCTTTGTGTCATTACCAGCAGCGGATACATTCCTTACTAATAACATGGCATAGAAAGCTGGTACCTATGGAGAATTTAGAAAACAGAATTTATTAGATTTTGTGTCTCAGAAAAGAGAGTTTTCTGAGTCTACTACTACAAAGAGAGAAAGAGGTAATTAATGCCTTTTCAAGTGGCCACTCCATTTTAAATAGAACTTTTATTGCGGTTGTATTGAAAGTGTTGTGGGGAACTCTCAGATATGTCCCTATGTTTGAAAGGATTCCAGACTGTTTTTCTAGGGTTTAGAGTTTTAATAACACTCATTTTCCTACATTCCCCAGATATCGAATCTGCAAATAAATCTGTCTTGTTTGAAGCTGAGAACTCTGCTTCCTACAGTTAGGTTATTAGCATATTAGTGTCTTTTCTGTCAGGCATCTCACTTCCTCCAGCCGTCTTGGAAATAAGATGTGAAATAATGTACAGAACATGCTGAGGCCTGTGAGACACAGTAAGAATCAGTCTCCTGGTCTTCATGGCCCATCATCTCTTGGATGTTTCTGACATTCTCACAAGGCCATGTCCCATTTTCACATGCTGCATAACACTCTGAAGTAAGCATAGTTGTGCAGCTTTATGTATGTTTGGTATAGCATAGTAGTTTATAGCATGGCCTCAGGAATCGGATTGCTGAGGTCTGAATCCTGACACAGCCACTCTCCAGCTGTTTAATTCTGGGCAAATTATCTACTTTGCTTGTCTGTAAATTGGAGATAATAATACTGCAGAGCATTGTTGAGACACATCGAGTCTTGCCACTTTTATGAACTCTGGCTCTAGAATCAATACTAATAAACTTCTGGATACAAAAGACTTGGTAGCCAAGAGTTGCCTCCATAGACATGAGGATTAAATATGGTCCAGGAACCTGGAAGGGGTCCTGGAACAGAAAAAGGATGTTAGGTAAAAACTTAGCAAGTCCAAATAAAGTATAGGCTTTCGTTTAATTTGTTTTAACAATACTTAGTAAGAGTATGAAAATAAGATATTTTCTGTTTTAAAAAAATCCCACTCACATTGGTTGGCGGAAAAACAGAATCAGTAAGGCAAAACCATGGCAATTCTCAAATGGATTGGAGTACATCCCTCTCGGGCGTCATTGGTATTTGTATTCATATTTATGTATTTACTTAACAGATGTGATCATTTGCAGAATAGTTACTGTAGACTTTCTTTTTGCTCAACGATATATCATCTATAACAGTGTTACCAGGAGTTGGATCTTAGAACCAGTGCTGGTCAGCGAAGTGTTTCCCCTGAAGAGTTAAGGTAAATCATGACACTGCTTCCTTTAACCCAAAAGTCTTGCTAAAATAAGTGTCAGCTAAAGAGTGCTTAGTGTTGTGATGATGTTGGTTCAGCACAAGCTCTTTATTTCATGATGGATCTCTAATAACAAGTTCACTGACCTTCAATTGTGTAGAACTAGTCTACACCATTCCATAGAAATATAGAGAGATCTGCCTTATCCTTTTCTTTTATTAAAAAAAAAATTTGCTATTGTTAATATACAATTACATGAGCAACGTTATGGTTACTAGACTCCCCCTATTATCAAGTCCCCACCTCATACCCCATTACACTCACTGTCCATCAGTGTAGTAAGATGCCGTAGAATCACTATTTCTCTGTGTTACACTGCCGTCCCGTATTCAACCACCCCACCCCAACCCCCGCTACATTATGTGTGCCAATCGTAATGCCCCTTTTCCCCCTTATCCGTCCCTTCTCACGCATCTTCCCCAGTCCCTTTCCCTTTGGTAACTGTTAGTCCATTCTTGGGTTCTGTGAGTCTGCTGCTGTTTTGTTCCTTCAGTTTTTTCTTTGTTCTTAATACTCCACAGAAGAGTGAGATCATTTGATGCTTGTCTTTCTCCGTGTCTTGCAAATTAGTTTCAGCCCAGGCAAGTTTGCTATAGATTCACTGTGACCAAAGATATTTACAGCAAAGGGTTCTTCGGGTGAAAAGGTTATACCCAACTTTATTTCCAGGTGGCAGGTCAGTCACTAAAATCCCGTTCACTTAGAGCGAGTCTGTGTTATCACTGCTGCTTCAGATGCAGCAAGCCGGTCTCTGCCTCTGGGCCCCTCTGCACAGCAATCCTCTGGGCCTCTCTGCACAGCTGTCCCGCACAGCCGTCCTCTGGGCCTCTGTCCTTGGCTCTGCCACCACTCCAGCCTCTGCTCCGCTACCACCTTGCAGCCCCGCCACCCCATCCCCTGCAGAGCACTGGGCGGAACTCTTTATATTAACACAGTAATGGCTTATTGCCTAAAGGTGTGGACCTAAAGGTGTGGAAGCAGTAGCATAGCAACAGGCCAGTTACATCATCAGGTGGTTTAAGATCAGTGAGGATCTTGACCATAGGGACCCCACTTTACCCACACTCTGCCTGGCTTATTTCACTGAGCATAATACCCTCTAGCTCCATCCATGTTGTTGCAAATGGTAGGATTGGTTTTCTGCTTATGGCTGAATAATATTCCATTGTGTATATATACCACATATGGCCTTTATTATGTTGAGGTACTTGCCCTCTATACCCATTTTGTGGAGAGCTTTTATCATGAATGGATGTTGAATTTTGTCAAATGCTTTTTCAGCATTGATGGAGATGATCATGTGGTTTTTGTCCTTCTTTTTGTTGATGTGGTGGATGATGTTGATGGATTTTCGAATGTTGTGCCATCCTTGCATCCCTGGGATGAATCCCACTTGATCATGATGGATGATCTTTTTGATGTATTTTTGAATTTGGTTTGCTAATATTTTGTTGAGTATTTTTGCATCTATGTTCATCAGGGATATTGGTCTGTAATTTTTTTTTTTTTGTAGTGTCTTTGCCTGGTTTTGGTGTTAGAGTGATGTTAGCCTCGTAGAATGAGTTTGGGAGTATTCCTTCCTCTTCTACTTTTTGGAAAATTTTAAGGAGGATGGGTATTAGGTCTTCACTAAATGCTTGATAAAATTCAGCAGTGAAACCAACTGGTACAGGCGTTTTGTTCTTAGGTAGTTTTTTGATTACCAATTCAATTTCTCTGCTGGTAATTGGTGTATTCAGATTTTCTGTTTCTTCCTGGGTGAGCCTTGGAAGGTTGTATTTTTCTAGAAAGTTGTCCATTTCTTCTAGGTTTTTTCCAGTTTGTCACCATATAATTTTTCATAGTATTCTCTCATAATTCTTTGTATTTCTGTGGTGTCCATAGTGATTTTATGTTTCTCATTTCTGATTTTGTTTATGTGTGTAGACTCTCTTTTTTTCTTTGTAAGTCTGGCTAGGGGTTTATCTATTTTGTTTACTTTCTCAAAGAACCAGCTCCTGCTTTCATCGATTCTTTCTATTGTTTTATTCCTCTCAATTTTATTTATTTCTGCTCTAATCTTTATTATGTCCCTCCTTCTGCTGACTTTGGGCCTCATTTGTTCTTCTTTTTCTAGTTTTATTAATTGTGAGTTTAGAGTGTTCATTTGGAATTGTTCTTCTTTCCTGAGGTAGGCCTGTATTGCAATATATTTCCCTCTTAGAATGGCCTTCGTTGCATCCCACAGATTTTGTGGTGTTGAATTATTGTTGTCATTTGTCTCCATATATTGCTAGATCTCTGTTTTTATTTGGTCATTGATCCATTGATTATTTCGGAGCATGTTATTAAGCCTCCTTGTGTTTGTAGGCTTTTTCATTTTCTTTAAGTAATTTATTTCTAGTTTCATACCTTTGTGATCTGAGAAGCTGGTTGGTACAATTTCAATCTTTTTGAATTTACTGAAGTTGTTTTTGTGGCCTAATATATGATCTATTCTGGAAAATGTTCCATGTGCACTTGAGAAGAATGTGTATCCTGTTGCTTTTGGATGGAGTGTTCTGTACATGTCTGTTAGGTCCATCTCTTCTAATATGTTGTTCAGTGCCTCTGCCTCTTTATTTATTTTCTGTCTGGTTGATCTGTCCTTTGGAGTGAGTGGTATGTTGAAGTCTCCTAAAATGAATGCATTGCATTCTGTTTCCCCCTTTAATTCTGTTAGTATATCTTTCACATATGTAGGTGATTCTGTGTTGGAAGCATAATATTTATAATAGTTATATCCTCTTGTTGGATTGGCCCATTTATCAGTATGTAATGTCCATCTTTTGTCTCTTGTGATTTTCTTTGTTTTGAAGTCTATTTTGTCTCATGAGTACTGGAACTCCTGCTTTTTTCTCCCTATTAGGTGCATGAAATATCTTTTTCCATCCCTTTACTTTCAGTCTGTGTATGTCTTTGGGTTTGAAGTGAGTCTCTTGTAGACAGCATCTAGATGGGTCTTGTTTTTTTATCCATTCAGTAACTATTTTTTTTGATTTGTGCTTTCAGACCATTTACATTTAGGGTGATTATTGATAGGCATGTACTTATTGCCATTGAAGGCTTTAGATTTGTGGTTATCAAAGGTTCAAAGGTAATTCCCTTACTATCCAACAGTCTAATTTAACTGATTTCATATGCTATTACAAACAGAACCTAAAGGTTCTTTTTTTTTCTTCCTCCTTTTTCTTCCTTCTTCATTCTTTGTATGTTATGAATCATAATCTGTACTCTTTGTCTTCCCTTTGGTGACATCTATTTAGCCTTAGGAATACTTCCATCTATAGGAGTCCCTCCAAAATGCACTGTAGAGGTGGTAGTGGGAGGTAAATTCTGTCAGCTTTTGCTTATCTGAAAATTGTTTAATCCCTCCTTCAAATTTAAATGATAACCTTGCTGGGTAGAGTATTCATGTTTCAAGGCCCTTCTGCTTCATTGCATTAAATATATCATGCTACTCCCTTCTGGCCTGTAAGGTTTCTGTTGAGAAATCTGATGATAGCCTGATGGATTTTCCTTTGTATGTGATCTTTTTTCTCTCTCTAGCTGCTTTTAAAAGTCTGTCTTTATCCTTGATCTTTGCCATTTTAGTTATTATATGTCCTGTTGTTGTCTTCCTTGAGTCCCTTATGTTGGGAGATCTGTGCACCTCCATGGCTTGAGAGACTATCTCCTTCCCCAGATTGGGGAAGTTTTCAGCAATTACCTCCTCTATGACACTTTCTATCCCTTTTTCTCTCTCTTCTTTTTTTGATACCCCTATAATGCAAATATTGTTCCTTTTGGATTGGTCACACAGTTCTCTCAACATTCTTTCATTCTTAGAGAATTTTTTTTCTCTCTATGCATCAGTTCTTTGTATTCCTCTTCTCTGCTTCCTGTTCTATTTACAGTCTCTTCTACTACATTTAATCTGCTTTTAAATCCCTCCATTGTATGTTTCTTTTCGGATATGGAATTTCTTAATGATTGAATCTCCAACCTAAATTCGTTTGTGAGTTCTTGAATATTTTTCTGTACCTCCATAAGCATGTTTATAATTTTTATTTTGAACTCTCTTTCAGGAAGATTGGTGAGTTCAGTTTAATTTGGCCCTCTTTCTGGGGTTTGTGAGATTTTGGTCTGAACCATGTTCTTTTGATGTTTCATATTTGTGGTGCCCACTAGTGTGCAGAAGCTCCAGTTTCGAGCTGCTCAGCCCCTAGAGTGAGGTTGGGCATCTTAGGGGAGTGGAGCTGGTGCCTGGGGGGAGGAAAGGTCTGTTTCCTGATTCCCCTCTGTGATGCCTCTCTCCAGTGTCAGGGCCAGTGGGCCAAGCACACAGGTGTAAGCCTCTGTGTTTTGTGTCTCTAGCTGTTGTAGGCGGGGCCTCCCACCGGCTGGTCTGATGCCTGTGCAGTGACTGCCAGTTTACAAACTGGTGCTGGCAGGCTAGAAGAGAGGTGCTGCAGGTTGCGTGTCACAGTGGGGGTCCTCGGAGCTGAGTAGGCAGCCAGGGGGATGGAGCACCTGAAGCCCTTCAAAGTTCCCAACCAGCTAGGCAGAGCGTGCCCAGACAACCTTAACCTTGTCCAGCTCTCCCTTCTCCCCTCCACCCAAACCCCGCCCCTTCTGCAGCCCTCTCACTGCTAGGAAGCCTCTCAGACTCCCTGCCTTTCCTCTGATACAGAGCTGCCAGATGTGGATCCCTCCTCCACAAAGGGCCAGAATGTGAGTTTCTCAAGCACTCCGCCTGTCTGAGCTCCCCAATGTTCAGAGCACAACACACTATAGGCTTCTGCTCAGATAGCAGATCTCCAGGGCTAGGTGTTTAGCAGTCTCAGCCTTCCACCCCCTCCCTGCTCCATTTCTCTTCCTCCCGCTGGTGAGCTGGGGTGGGGGAATGGCATGGGTCCTCCCGGATTAAGGCTTTCCTACGTTACCCTGTTTCGTGAGGTCTGCTCTGTTTGTGAGGTGTGTATGCAGTGTGGTTCAGCCCTCTTTCTTGTTGCTGTTTTAAGGTTATTTGTATTAATTAACTATATTTTTGTACTGTTTGTGGTTTTGGGAGGAGCTCTCTGTCTCACCTCTCATGCCGCTATCTTGAATTCTCTGCCTTATCCTTTTAATGGCTATTACTATTACCTGTTTTTTTTTTTGTTTAGCAACAAGATTGTCCTTCAAATGGGATAGTGGTGACATTAGCCAGTGGCCACCTCTGTACTTCAGTCTTCATTAGTTCCTGTGATTGGGCTTCCTTGAGAGAGGCAGCGTGGGGAGAGGTTAACATCTTGGATCAATCCAATTCAAATTATGGTTTCCTTGGGAATCTCGATTTTCTAATTTGAAAATGGGTGTGATGATGCCATCTAATTTATAAGATTGCTGTGAGGATTAAATGAGATTATACTTGTAAAGGGTGAAGCCCCACTCTTGGCAAAAAGTAATGGCTCAATGTAAGTGAGCTGCTGTAATAATAATTATAATTATTTACTACTATCTATAGCTGTTGTCTTGGTGACAAAATTTTTTCTTAAATAATTAAAATTCACTCATCTCCAGAGAGATTAAAAGTACTTAGCAGACTTAAGTCTTACAAAACAAACACTAAAAATGGAGATTTTAACTGTTCTTTGGAAAAGCAATTGCAAACATTTATCCAATCACCATAAGCTGTATGGGACCCAGTCTGTAAAGGATTGTGTTCCTAGGCCTCCTGTGACATTTAGCTGCAAAGAATGCTTTAGCCACTAAGGTAGTACTTTCTTACCAGTCGTGCATCATCCTTTTAGAACCTTGAGAGCTAATGAATTCTGTTTTCTCTGTGTGTGACTGTAGCTATAGATGTAGGTTGTTCTACCATTAACCTGTGCTACTTACTTGTTCATTAAGGGTTGCCAAAAATAAATCATCTGTGAAACAAATGAGAACCGTAGTTATTTCAGCTGCTGTTAAAGACGTAATCCTCCCATTTGTTTCCAGGTAGGATATATCTGTATAGTATGTATATGTGTATCTGTTTCTTTCCTCCCTTGAGCAGGGCAGTGCCCTTCCTAAGGAACACCCAAAATAGACATCAGCAGTTTATAAGTCTTCCATAACTTCATTCAGATTTCTGCTCTGTGTTTATGTACTGGTATTCACTGTGCCATTAAAGTTTTTATCATTTGATTGTTTTGAGCTAAGATCTAGTCTTCCCTGATAATGACTCAGAGGAAAGCTCGGGCCCAGACTTGTGACCTGCTGCAAAGTGCCTGGTTATGATATAAACATTGCATGCAATTATTATTGCCTACAGTACTAGCAGCTAACATTTACAATGTGTTCCTTTTGAGGGAGGTCATACTGGTGTCACCTTACATAGGGGGGAAATGAAACTCAGAACCTGAAACTTGAAGTTGTTTCCCCAAGATCACATAGCTACTAAATGATGGAGCCACCAGGGTTCCAACGTGTGCCCCAGCCATTCTGCAGAGCTACATAAGGATGCCGATTTATAAAAGGTTAAATGCTTAGATTTCATGTCATTCACTCTCTTTAAAATTCCAGAAAGCTAGGAAGAATGATTGCTTTTTCTCCATAGAGTTTATATCAATTCAGATAAAAGTCTGATTTTTGTTGTTCAGCGATTATGTGCTAACACTAAATTTTTGCAAATTTATGGTGGACTTGCCTCTTTGAATGCAATAGAAAAGGCACTGGGGGGGAGGGGTGAGTACTTAAAACTCAACTGGAATACTCTTGCTAAAGGTTAGTTAGTGCCCTGTGTCTGGGGAGAAAAATAATCATGGCTTCTGCTCCTTTGTTGCTCCACTGAAAGACCTTGAAGAGTCCCAAGCGGAGGCCCCTCCCTATCTTGATTTCTCCTGGGAGAGAAGTTGTATCTGTTTTATCTAGTTCTGTAGGTTTACTTAACGACTCTGCAGTTTTGCTGCTTTTGTTCCTCACTGGGTTGTGTTAGGTCTGGTAGTATCACTTAGCACAGATCAGAATCAGCTGCAGGGCTTGTGTGCTCGGCACCACCCCCAGCCCTAGAATTTGCATTTCTAACAAGCTCCCTGGCGATGCTGATGCTGTGGGTCACAGATAACACTTTGGGAACCATTGGTGTAAAAATAAAAGCAATTCTGTAACTTCCCTGAGTTAGCCAGTTTGGATGCTAATTTTCCCCCCAATTTCCCCAAAATCTTTACCTTTCTTACAGTTGCTCTCAGTTCCTGTAAATGGACATCAAATCATGGTGATTTAAAGTAAGATTACAGAAAATGCACACAGCCCCCTGCTTCATTTGTTAGTTTCTCAAATTAGAAAGAACCTTCTCCCATCAGGTTTGAAAACTAAAGTGGGAACATAATGAGCCCTTGAGGAAGAAAGCTTCAATTTCCCTGCAGATCTGCATGTGCTTTTGAACTAAGAACATAAGGCAAAGTGCCCTTTTCAGGGTCCCCTGCAACCCATTTCCATGTCCCACTGTCCCAACCAACTCTTAGTGATGCCGGTGTTCTTGTTCACAAAGCTGAAGAATGAGTTTCACAAACACTCAAGGTAGGAGAGCAAGGTACAGGCTTTTATTTAGAGATGAAGTGAAAGGACAGAGCTCCTGGCCCACGCCAGGAGGGGTCAAGAGAGGCCGTAGTGGTGCGTTGCCTGGGGGGTTTTATAGGCAGTTGAGGATTTTGGGGAACATGGAAAAAAAGGCTTATGGGTGTGGACTTGTTAAGTGGTCCCTGAATATTTAGAATTAACTGAACACAAGCAGCTTCCTGCTCTGATGATTTCTCCCTGAGATACCAGCATCTTGGTCTTGGGGGCATATGAAACAAAGCCACCTGCTCAGCCCCAAGGTGTGCTGAGGTATTGTTTGCTAAAGAGTAAGTTAAGAGTTTCCGAAGTCTTAACTTCTTGGGTATTAAAATGCAATCTTATCTTTAAGGTGGAATCCTTCTTTCCTTTTACTGTGTTGTTTATGGCTGGGCCTGCATGCTTAATTAGTTGCCCAGTTTGCAAATCACCTCATCAGATCTGAAGGAGGAAAGACAGCACATAGGCCTGGGCCTTTTAGCATTTTAAAGGGAATCTTACACATGATTATAAATGATTAGCATATTATAAACACGTGCAACTCGTCTTTATCTGTGGTATTGTGGATAAAATGAGAGTTCCTATGGCCAGGATTCTCACCTGGCCCTGGTTAACTAGCTCACTGCACACCTGTGGGCAATACATGGCTGTTGACTCTATATAAAGAGCTCTGCCCAGTGCTCTGCGTGTGACGTAGTGGCGGGGCTGCAAGGTTGTAGGAGAGCAGAGCAGAGGCTGGAGTGGTGGCAACGCCGAGGACAGAGGCCCAGAGGACGGCTGTGCGGACAGAGGGGCCCAGAGGCAGAGACGGGCTTGCTGCATGCAGACTCGCTCTGAGTGAATGGAATTCTAGTGACTGACCTGCCACCTGGAAATAAAGTTGGGTGTAACCCTTTCACCCCAAGAACATTTTGCCGTCAATTTCTTTGGTCTCGTTGAATCCATAGCGAAGTTGCCCAGGGCTGAAACCCATTGGCAAGACAGGTATATTAACTGATCTCACAGAAGAATGACTGACTGCAGATATCCTGCCTTGCTTTTCCTGGAGGCCCTCACCCTACTCTGACTACACCCACGGTCCCTGTCTCAGTAGGACAGTCAGGAGACTCACACCTAACTCTGGAACAGCTGAAGTGCACATTGTTTTGTGGGTTCTGTTTAATTCAAGTTAGTGTAGGGATGGGAGTTTTTCTGTAAGTAGGAAATTTGATTATGTTTCTTGGGAGATTTTATTTGATTTTTTTAAATTGTTGATCCACTGACAGTTCATGAAATTGTTGTAATACTTACATGAGAATTACAATTTTTGTGAGGGTTAGAATCCCAAGTCAAACAGGAAGAAAATAAAACAATTATTCTTGAAAATCCCTAAGCCACTATGTTACCCAAAACTGCATCCATAAAAGCTCAGAAGCCAGAAATTAACTTGTTTCTCTTTGCTTATGGACTATGGCCTCACACTTCCATGTGTCCAAGGTTGAAAGAGCAAAACAGTGTTGGAGAAAAGATTTTGCTTCTTTCTTTCTTCCCTCCTTTTGAAGTAAATAGTGATAGAGGGTTAAATTCCAGTAAATTAAATGTGTTTATCATGTGACTCATATTGTTAAGATAATTGAAATATTTGATTCTATTTTCTCTAGTTGTGTGATTATAGCTATAGATGTTGTAGGTCAGTGTTTTAAATTCTTTTACAGACATGCAGGAGTTAAACATTATTCATTCATTCATTCAACAAGTAGCTTTTGAATACCTCTTTTATCAAACTGTGGACTCCCCACGGGCAGATATTTTTTTAAGGAGGCACCACTTTGTCTTACAGCTGTTGGTCAGGCCCTGTTCACTGAATTAATAACTAATGAAACGCAGCCCATGTCTTTTCAGGGACCGCATCCTGGATTTAGAGATGTTTGGGAAGCAAAACAAAGATTTGCTATATAATGTGTTAGAGGTGTTTTAAATGTATGGGAACATTGTGCAGGAAGAAATCAGTTCTTCCTGGGAGGGTATAATACATACTCATGGGAGACACATTGGAGTGAGGCCTTGATGTGTGAGTAAGAGTTCTCCAGGTAAAGCAAAGTCGAATGATTCAGTGTTTTTCCTTTTTTAGAAATTATTAGCTTGGTGTTCTAAATGCATAGAGCAGAGAGAAGAATAAAAAGATGATGCTGATAATAGCTAGTAGCTGTTGGGTGTGTGTTCTGTACCTGGCAGTGCCCTTGCACTTGGTATGCATCATTTTGTTTAAATCTCAGAAGAAACACATGAGGTAGACAGTGCTGATTTAATTTTTCAAATTAGAAAATTGAGAAAAGTTTATTTAGTGAGATGACAACCATTATGTTTTATATTCTCATATGGCATTCAACTAGTTTAGACTTTGAGGACAGCAGGGAGCCATGGAGGGTTATATGGTCAGATGTGAGGGTGCAAGATAGAGTCGATAACCCTGGGTGGAGGAAGGCCAGTTTAGACGTCTTGTATTCTACAGTGACATATTGAAGGCCTCAGTTCTGTAACTGGCCTTGGGAGTGGAAACATTGAGAGATAGGAGGGAGATATGGGAGGACTTGAGTCATGGGAGAAAGAAGTGAATGATCAGGTTTGCAAAGGGACAAAAAAGATAAACAGTGATATGCAGGAAGAAACTGCAATGTATTTTTTTGTCTCCTTTTAAACCTTATGTTTTTTTCTGTATATGACATCCAAAACATATTAGCACAGTGTATGTACATAATTTATAAATATAGAAATGGGAGCACATTGAGATTGTGCTCATTTTTTTCTTTATGGGATGTAAGGTCAAAAAAGTTTGGAGGCTACTGATGCAAATGTATGCTAGAACCATATCACCTCCCAAGGTAAGTAAGCTCCAGGGGCAAGAAGGATTGAAGAGGTGAGGTAAGATGACTACCTGTGCTTTTACTCTGCAGGTAACCTTTTTAAGTTCTTTATAAAGTCATTTGTCTTCTGCATTGTAGAATAATCAGAAACATCTTTAAAGTTGGGATAAAGGTACTAAGGGAGAAAGGTATTCCTTTCCTACGGGAAAGATTATGTTCCAAGATGTACTCCACGTTGGAAAGTACATGGAGTGGAATGGACGTTAAGGTCATGTACTCCAGCTTCTTCCTACACATTCTGAATCTCAGACAAGTAGTCACTGGACTCTTGCTTGAAGCCTTTGAGAGGTAGGCAGCCCAGTCCTTAATAAGGGAGTGTGCACAGATGTGTTTGGTAGAAAGTGCTTCTTTTTGCAAGGTGTGGTTTGTTTCCCCATAGGAGCTTCTGCACATCGGTCCTTTGCCTTCCCTTAAAGCGGTGCAGACCCAGCGCACCATACATAGTGCCTTACCAAGCACACATACGTGCAGGCACACTGCTGGTGCTCCTCGTCTGTGGAGTGGGCAGGCGTGTTCCGATTAAAGAGGCAGTTGACATTATAGTCCCATTGAAGAGCATCCTAGTTATTTCCGCCATAAATCTTTGCTTTTCCTGATTTGCATGTTCTGTAGAGGAGGTGTTGAAGTACAGGGAGTTAACCTGAGTTTTCGTTCTGGTTCTACCACTTTTCTAATAACAAGACTGCTGTGTTGCCTTTCTGAGCCTCAGGTTACTTGTCTATAAAATAGGGATAATGTTCTCCATTCAGAGCACTCTTGTGAAGATTCAATTAGATAGCTCTTGGGAACTGTTAGAAAAGCTTTTCTTAGAGTAAGATGTGCAACAGACTTGAATTTACTTGCTTTTCCTATCTTGGTTCAAGTAAGTTTTCAAAAATCTTTGTATAGCATGATGTTTATCTCTGTTAAAGTTTATATTAGGGGTTCAGTTCCATTATATAGCTAATGGAGCTTACTCTCTTTTTTTTTCTCCGGCTTTTTGAGATAAAATTGATGTGTAACATTGTATACATATACAGTATATGACATGATGATATGTATGTATATATTGTAGAATGATTACCACAATAAAGTTAGTTAACACTTCCATCACTTAATTACAGTTTTTGTGTGTGTGGTAAGAGCAGTTAAGGTTTACTCTCTTAGCAACTTCAAAGTGTGTAACGCAGTATTGTTAACTATAGTAACCATGCTGTACATTAGATTCCCAGGATATTCATCTTATGAATGGAGGTCTGTGCTCGTTGACCAGTATCTTTCCCTCCCCCCCACCCTTCCACCTGATGCCCACCATCCTATTCTCTGCTTTGGTGAGTTTGCCTTTTTTTTTTAGATTCCCCATATAAGTGAGATCATAATGGTATTTGTGTGTCTCTGACCAATTTCACATAGCATAATCCCCTTGAGGTCTATATATGTTGTTGCACATGGTAGAATTTCCTTCTTTTTCTTTTGCAGCTGAAAGATATTCCTCTGTGTGTATATGTGTGTGTATTACATTTTTAAAATCTGTATCTCCATCAAAGGACACTTCATGTTGTTTTCATGTCTTGGCTACTGTGAATAATGCTGTGAACATGGGGTGCAGATGTCTGTTTGAAACAGAGATTTCATGTCCTTTGGCTATATACCCAGAAGTGGAATTGCTGGATGTTATGGTACTATTTGTAATATTTTGAGGAACTAATGGTGGTTACTTTGGAGCTTAATCCAGTCATATGTCTTTTTAGTTCTCTCATAATAAGCATTCATATTATCTTGATATTTAAAAAAAAGTTGATTTGATTATTTCTAAAGTCATAAAAAGATGCATTATCAGAAAGAAAGTTAACTTTGAGGAAACAAGTTAAACCTGCCCAGATTCTTATTTTATATGATACCAAATGGGTCACCTTACTACATTAAAGCCATATGGTACTAAATGGGAAGGAATGACGATAGGTTTTCTTTTCAGTTTGGACTTCTTCCTTCATGGGGTCACGTGGCAAATGCATATGCATGTCTTTGGAATTAAGTACACATTTGAAGAGGAACACTCAGCTCCCTTGGGCTTTCTTTTATCCCTTTGGTCTTCTCATTCTGTCTGGAGGGAAAAAAAATATATGATTTTAATTTTTATCCTGAGAAACCTGCCATTTTCAGGGCTTTTAAATCTTGATAGATGTGAAAGCCCTTTGACAGCTGCTAGCTAATGTTTTAAGTGTATATTGAGCCTGCCAAACCGTGTGCTTTTTGAGAACTGGGATCCAGTGAGAATTTTTCACTGTTACTGGCACACAGCACAGTGCCTGGTGCTCACAATGACGTAATAGCTATCTGCTGACCGCATGAAATGTTTCCTGCTGCCCTCTCCCTTCAAATCTAGTGCATGTAGATTTATTAATACATTTTGTGAGTTTACTGCTATATCTTTTAGTTCAGAAGCATATACTTCAGATAAAATATATAAATTCAGGAAAAAAGAATTTTTCCCATACATAGAACTATATTGAGTGTCTTTCTCTATATAGACAGTGGAAATGTGGGAAGTGATTTGTGATAGACTATAATTGTTCTTTGGACCGCCCTGGAATATTTCCTCTTGAGGAATGTGTATGTTCGTTTGTCCCCCAACACTTCAGTGATGGGGACGGTGCCATGGGCTGACTGAACTTACTCAGTTCAGGTTACATATGAGATGCCTTATGTCCAGCACTGCACAGCCCCATCGTCACTATTTTTAGCCAACAATGAACAGCTCTGTTCTTGTGTTTTTTTCCCAAGCTCTTTTTCTATCTCGTCTTCAAATTTAGTTGAATAGCACATTTCTGCAAAGCTGAAATCTTTCCCCATCTCTTATTTTTAATGTTTTCCTCCAGTAAAATCAGCTGTGCAGGGTGTCTGTTATCTGTTGTGTCTAGTTTCTAGCAACTTCCTGGGCTCTTGAGGATATTAAGCAGAGAAGAATTCAAGGCCAGACACAGTGTGGGTGAGGGTACCTTTGGTTATGACTTTGACTTTTTTCCAAAAGTTGTAGTGAATCATTTGGGAAAGATGCGTTATGCATTCTGTGTGTGTCTCCTTCTCTCTGTGGCAGAGTTGCTCGTATGTGTAATTTTTGTTGCTGTTGGTTCTCTCTGGCAAATGCTTCGCTCTTCATTTTATTTCATTTGAGTCACTGCTTTGCAGCTCTTTTAATTTTCTTCCACCATTTTGGCATTTAGATGCTGCAACACGAATTTAATCTGAGAAAAAGTCCTAATGTCCTGATTTCTGGCAGGAAGTATTTGCATTGGGGAACTCCAGTTTTGCAGATTTTCCCTTAAGTTCTAGAAAAACATGTCTAATGTTTGCCAGGGCTTTCTAAATATTAATGCTATTTAACGTAATTACCTTGTCTTCTTCTAAAAAATATGTTACATATTACCGTAACTGGGGAAGGTTTGTTGCACACATTGACAACACACAATGAGATGTGATTTTACTTTTTAGTTGGAAAATGGAGGTTTTTTTTTTTTTAGGGTAATAGTTGATGTAGTTAAGGGTGTGGTGTGATAAATACAATTCCTCACTAGGGAGTATAAATTGATACACTCTTTCTGGAGTGTAATTGGACTGTGTAATCTCACTTTTAGAAGCCTACCCAAAGGAAATAAGTAGATGAGGTTGAAGATATATGCTTAGGAATGTTCATCATAGGTTTCTTTAAAAAATAAATTAAAATTACAGGCCAAATAAATATTCAAGAGTCAAGAAATAAATCAGTGATGGTATGCACAAGGGTTGGAGTATTGTGGAACCACTAAAATTATGGCTTTGAAGAGTATTTAAAGACGAGAAATTATTCAAGGTATACCATTAAGTGGAGAAAATAATCTATTGGTGACTAAAATACGATATACACCAGGATATTACAATAGTTATTTCTGAGTAAATGGGACAGGCAACTTTAAAAACTCCTTGTGCATTTCTGTATTTTCCAAATTATCTATTACAAGTGCGTATTACATTGATGACTAAAAAAATGAGCACATGTAAAGCCCTAGAGTAATGCCTGGCTCCATAGTGAGCTCTCAAATGTGAGCTTTTATTGTTGTTGTGATGTTTACTTTTATAATAAGAAAAATATTTTTAAACCCACTTTAATTGTAAATAGTTGTGTGACCATTTGTTTAACATCTGTCCTTCATAGACTGTGGCCCATTAACTCATATGCGGCCTCCAGCACGTGGTGTATGTATATAGTAAGTGCTCCATAAATCATTGTTTGGACTCTCAAAGACAAGGTTTCTAGTATTTTCTTTTCTTTGGTTTTCTAGTGTGAGGGTCGCCAATGAGAAAGCTGTTAAAATGTTAACTGTTTCCAATTGAGAATTTTTATGTTCTTATGAAGCTTGAAATATATATAAATGAGAAATACATTCAGTACTAAATAAATAGTGTGTTATTGACCAGAAATATGTTTCCTGGCTTATTTTGTGTAGAAATTGTCACTAAGGTTTCTTTAAATTTTTTTCTAAAGTTACCATTTTCAAATTTTAGAACACAAAGAGCTCCAATAAGATGGTGACAAAGCTGCCTTAGGCATCCTTTTTGACTGGTCCCTAAGGTTACAAGTTTAAGCAAGAATAGACACATTTCTAATAGCTTGGAAGATATTTTGTTGGGACCACAGGCATGTATTTGGTTATACAAAGATCCATAGTCCTATAAGAGGACTTAATTTGAACCTGTAGTTGATTACACATTTAGAGGTCTCTGTAATATACAAAGTTTCTTAATTGTCAATAGTCACTTCCCAAGTCTTGCAGATCACTACAAGGAAATAATGAAACTTAACAAGAATTACCAGCTGTTGTTTATGAAACCAAATGATAAAATTCACTTAATGAAAGTAATGTGCTGACAGCAGTGTTTATTGTTTAAAACATAATAATCATGTTTATTGTATCTCTCTGGGATGGAGTAATCTTAAGTATACCAGAGGAAATCGAGAGTAATGTGCTTTTCAAAAAAATGTGTTTATTTACATGAAACCAACATAAAAAGTTTGAAGAACCTTTTACCACAGGTCTTGGTTTAAAGTTACAAACTGGAAAGACTGCAGAGATGGAAAGTAACTGTTATTTTTGGAAATACAAGAAATTCAGAAATATGAACTCAAAAAACATGGGCACCTGGGAAAATCATGAACCACAGACCTTGTGAACTTCAAAAGACCTTAAAATCCACTTGATAATTTTTGAAATCTCACAAATAGTGTCAAAATACCATAGGATAGAAAAGAATAATCAGGAAGCTTAATGCAATCAGGACCTCAGCCTGTTAGGGAAAGTAGCATTTGGAAAAACCTGCTAAGCTGCTGTAAATGAATGTTAATCATATTTTATCAGCCACTTATACTGTCTTTATTACATAATTTGGATATTTATGACCCTGCAAATCTGTTTAACAGTGACATTACAGTGTTTATGCAACTCATATTCCAAAAAGCATATAATCCTATGATGGAGAAGAATTGTGTTTAAATACTACAAAATTCGAGGCATTTCTACCATTTAGTAGTAGTCCATATCCTATGTGAGAAACAGAACGATTATGTCAAAATTGACTTTGAAGACAAGTGTGGTTTAGTTAATTTATTGTTTATGCAAAAATAAAGAACCGACTAGAGTATTTTAGCTTTTTTAGGATCAAATAAAATTTTCCTTACGTGTTTTCTCACTGTAATTTATATCATTTTGGTTGACTGCAAACTTAACTGCTTGGAAATTATTAAAGAACCTTTGTTTATATTAACCAGGCTTTGGACCTTGAATAGCTCCTGCTAAAGTAGTGCAGTGTTGAAAATGAAAATAATGGATGGGAATGTCTCTTTAGTTTTGTAATCTGTATTTAGTTTTGTAATCTGTACTTATTTGGTGTGTGTGTATGTATTTTGGGAGAACTTGACTCTCTGCCAGTGCTTTCTTCTTTGCAAACAGAAACCTGCTAAAAGGTATTTTTCTTTTCAGAAGTATTTAAACATGCATTGTTCTTCTGGAAAGTATAATCTAATGGGAAAATATAGTTCTTATTAGAACAGAAAAAAGCCTGTAATTAAGACGTGTCTTAGTCACTTTTTTTTTAAACAGAAACATGGACTTATTTAAGTAAATAAAATTGTCAGTGGTGAAACATTTGCTTTCACAGACTTTAGTAATGTTACAAACATCTGGTTACTTCATTTTGATTGTCTAAAATATTAACAAATGCTCATTTTATAAACTTTGAGTATATCTGGTTACTTTACATTTTAAGGGTAATTTAGATTAATTTAGGTTAATTCACGTGCTTGCCGTCATTTGTCGACAGTAGAGAGAAGTGATTGGGAGGGTGAGCTTCAGAGTTAGGGAGTGTTGAGACCAAATTCTAGATGCACACTTAGCTTAGTTTAGTGCTAAGTCACGATCACTTAGCTTAGTCACCATCATTCTGATCAGATAACTGGATCTCAGTGGGCCTCCACGGCCTCACCTTCATATGTGGAAAGTTCTAAGACTATATGCCTGGAGTCAATGATGGTTCTTATCCACTGCTGTTCCACAGTGGGTTATTAAAAACCCTTCACCTGCTCCACCCTCAGTGGGAGGATTGGCAGGTCGGTACCCTGTCCTTTAAAAACTTGACAAAGGAAAAAAATACCCAGAATGCAGGTCAGCTCTGTTTATATAAAAGCAATGGTAGAGAAGATTTGACGCCTCAGATGCTTGAACGAAATGCCTAAAATGAGATTGTGGCTTACTCTGCTGGTTCACGATCTGTGCTCTGTGGCTTGTCTCACTGGTATAGTTAGCAGGGGCTGGCAAACTTTCCTGTTAGATGGCAGGAAGCAAACAGTTTAGGCTTTGTAGGTCTGTGGTCTTTGTCACAAATGCTCTACTTTGCCACTGTAGCCAAGATCAGCCATAGACAATACGTAAATTAGTGGGCGTAGTTGTGTTCTGTATTTATAAAAACAGTCTGTGAGCTGGATTTGGCCCATGGACCCTCGTGCAGATAATTGAGAATATGTTGGGGTCTCTTGTTTTAAAGTCAGAGATGAATTATTATCCACCAAGTTGTAGTTGTTCATTATCCATTTACCCAAATCTAAATCAACATTACAATATTCTAATCTTTTTGGTTTTATAGATAGATATGTATTTGATCCTAAAAGCATAAACTTTTGATTGCTAAAGCTGTGCGACAGTTGACTTTTCTTGTTTGTTGTCTCACATCTCTAGGAACAGAGGGAGGTATGGGCCTTCATTGCCTGAAAGCTTAGACATTACTCTTTTTTATCCATAATTGAGGTAGATTTTGAGTTAAATGAGACAGAATCAAGTCTAGCTTTGCACTTGAGTAGGTTCACCATGTGGCTTTGCCTCTCTCTTAGGCACAAGTCATTGGCTTGTGATGTGGCTTTCTAAGGGCTGTAGTCTTGTGAGTGAAATAATGATAATTCTTTGTTGGGTTGCTGTGAGGGTTGAAGAAGCCCATGCCCTTAAAGTGCAAAGCTCAGTGCCTGAAAAAGGTGAACCCAGTAAACGGTAGTTCTTAGTATCTTGGGTAAGAATCATTCTGAAGGCTGTGTGCTTTTTAAATAACTTTTTTGTTATTTTACATCCCCTGTTATTTTCTTAGGGGAAAAATGCACTTCTGTGTACAATGCACTCAAAATGTTTGGATTTGTGCCTCTCAAACTCTGTGAAGAATTTTATTTTTTTAATGCCATAAGTTGATGTTTTTATAAAATATAAAATTACTATAAAAATGATATAAACAACACATACAAAGCCCTCCTTTTTTTATTAAGGTATCATTGATATACACTCTTTATTTTATTTTATTTTATTTTGGTATCATTAATCTACAGTTACATGTGCAACCTTATGGTTACTAAACTCCCCACTTCATCAGGTCCCCCCCACCAACCCCATTACAGTCACTGTCCATCAGTGTACTGAGATGCTATAGAATCACTACTTGTCTTCTCTGAGTTGTACTGCCCTCCCCGTGCCCCCCCAACATTACATCTGCTAATCGTAATGCCCCTTTTTCCCTCTTATCCCTCCCTTCCCACCCATTTTCCCCGGTCCCTTTCCCTTTGGTAACTGTTAGTCCATTCCTGGGTTCTGTGAGTCTGCTGCTGTTTTGTTCCTTCCGTTTTTTTCTTTGTTCTTATACTCCACAGATGAGTGAAATCATTTGATACTTGTCTTTTTCCACGTGGCTTCTTTCACTGAGCATAATACCCTCTAGCTCCATCCATGTTGTTGCAAATGGTAGGATTTGTTTCCTTCTTATGGCTGAATAATATTCCATTGTGTATATATATACCACATCTTCTTTATCCATTCATCTACTGATGGACACTTAGGTTGCTTCCATTTCAGCACTATTTTAAATAGTGCTGCAATAAACAGGGGTGCATCTGTCTTTTTGAAACTGGGATGCTGCATTCTTAGGGTAAATTCCTAGGAGTGGGATTCCTGGGTCAAATAGTATTTCTATTTTGAGATTTTTGAGGAACCTCCATACTGCTTTCCACAATGGTTGAACTAATTTGCATTCCCACCAGCAGTGTAGGAGGGTTCTCTTTCTCCACATCATTGTCAATATTTGTTGTTGTTTACGTTTTGGATGTTGGCCATCCTTACTGGTGTGAGGTGATATCTCATTGTGGTTTTAATTTGCATTTCTCTGATGACTAGTGATGTGGAGCATCTTTTCATGTGCCTGTTGGCCATCTGAATTTCTCCTTTGGAGAAGTGTCTATTCATGTCCTCTGCCCATTTCTTAATTGGATTATTTGCTTTTTGTTTGTGAAAGTGCGTCAGTTCTTCATATATTTTGGATGTCAACCCTTTATCAGATAAGTCATTTATGAATATATTCTCCCATACTGTAGGATGTCTTTTTGTTCTACTGATGGTGTCCTTTGCTGTACAGAAGCTTTCAGCTTGATATAATCGCATTTGTTCATTTTGGCTTTTGTTTCCCTTGCCCGGGAGGTATGTTCATGAAGAAGTCGCTCATGTTTATGTCCAAGAGATTTTTGCCTATGTTTTTTTCTAAGAGTTTTATGGTTTCATGACTTACATTCAGGTCTTTGATCCATTTTGAGATTACTTTTGTATATGGGGTTGGAGTAGTCCAGTTTCATTTTCTTAAATGTAGCTGTCCAGTTTTGCCAACACCAGCGGCTGAAGAGGCTGTCATCTCCTCATTGTATACCCAAGGCTCCTTTATGATATATTAATTGACCATGTATGTTTGGGTTAATGTTTGGATTTTCTATCCCATTCCACTGGTCTGTGGGCCTGTTTTTGTGCCAATACCAAATTGTGTTGATTACTGAAGCTTTGTAGTAGAGCTTGAAGTCAGGGAGGGTAATTCCCCTGTTTTATTCTTCCTTCTGAGGATTGCTTTGGCTATTCGGGGTCTTTTGTGGTTCCATTTGAATTTTAGAACTATTTGTTCCAGTTCGTTGAAGAATGCTGTTGGTATTTTGATAGGGATTACATTGAATCTGTAGATTGCTTTAGGTAGTATAGCCATTTTGACAATATTTATTCTTTCTAGCCAAGAGCATGGGATCCATTTCCATTTGTTAGTGTCCTCTTTAATTTCTCGTAGGAGTGTCCTGTAGTTTTCAGGGTATAGGTCTTTCACTTCCTTTGTTAGGTTTATTCCTAGGTATTTTATTCTTTTTGATGCAATTGTGAATGGAATTGGTTTCCTGATTTCTCTTTCTGTTAGTTCATCATTAGTGTATAGGAAAGCAACAGATTTCTGTGTGTTAATTTTGTATCCTGCAAATTTGCTGAATTCAGATATTAGTTCTAGTAGTTTTGGAGTGGAGTCTTCAGGATTTTTTATGTTCAGTGTCATGTCATCTGCAAACAGTGACAATTTGACTTCTTCTTTACCAATCTGGATGCCTTGTATGTCTTTGTTTTGTCTGATTGCTGTGGCTAGGACCTCCAGTACTATGTTGAATAACAGTGGGGAGAGTGGGCATCCCTGTCTTGTTCCCAATCTTAGATGAAAAGCTTTCAGCTCTCGCTGTTAAGTATGATGTTAGTTGTGGGTTTGTCATATATGGCCTTTATGATGTTGAGGTACTTGCCCTCTATACCCATTTTATTGAGTTTTTATCATGAATTGATATTGAATTTTGCCGAATGGTTTTTCAGCATCTATGGGGATGATCATGTGCTTTTTGTACTTCTTTTTGTTGATGTGGTGGATGATGCTGATGGATTTTCGAATGTTGTACCATCCTTGCATCCCTGGGATGAATCCCACTTGATCATGGTGTATGATCTTCTTGATGTATTTTTGAATTCGGTTTGCTAGTATTTTGTTGAGTATTTTTTGCATCTATGTTTATCAGGGATATTGATGTGTAATTTTCTTTTTTTGTGGTGTCTTTGCTTGGTTTTGGTATTAGAGTGATGCTGGGTTAATAGCATGAGTTTGGAGGTATTCCCTTCTCTTCTATTTTTTGGAAAACTTTAAGGAGAATGGGTATTATTTCTTCTCTATATGTCTGGTAAAATTCAGTCGTGAATCCCTCTGGCCTGGGGGTTTTGTTCTTAGGTGGTTTTTTGATTACCAATTCAATTGCTTTGCTGGTGATGGGTCTGTTTAGGTTTTCTGTTTCTTGCTTGGTCAGTCTTGGTAGGTTGTATTTTTCTAAGAAGTTGTCCATTTCTTCTAGGTTTTCCAGCTTTTTAGCATACAGATTTTCATAGTATTCTCTTATAATTCTTTGTATTTCTGTGGGGTCTATCGTGATTTTTCCTTTCTCCTTTCTGATTCTGTTTATGTGTGTAGATTCTCTTTTTCTCTTAATGAGTCTGGCTAGGGGTTTATCTATTTTGTTTATTTTTTCAAAGAAACAGCTCTTGGTTTCATTGATTTTTTCTATTGTTTTATTCTTCTCAATTTTATTTTTTTCTTCTCTGATCTTTAGTATGTCCCTCCTTCTTGTGACTTTGGGCCTCATTTGTTCTTCTCATTCCAGTTTCAGTAATTGTGTCTTTAGACTATTCATTTGGGAATGTTCTTCCTTCTTTAAATAGGCCTGGATTACAATGTACTTTCCTCTTAGAACTGCCTTTGCTTTGTCCCACAGAAGTTGTGACTTTGTGTTGTTGTTGTCACTTGTCTCCATATATTGTTTGATCTCTGTTTTAATTTGGTCATTGACCCATTGATTATTTTGGAGCATGTTATTAAGCCTCCATGTATTTGTGAGCCTTTTTGTTTTCTTTGTACAATTTATTTCTAATTTTATACCTTTGTGATCTGAGAAGTTGGTTGGTAGAATTTCAATGTTTTTGAATTTACTGAGGTTCTTTTGGTGGCCTAGTATGTGGTCTATTCTGGAAAATGTTCCATGTGCACTTGAGAAGAATTTGTGTCCTGCTTTTGGGTGTAGAGTTCTGTAGATGTCTGTTAGGTCCATCTGTTCTAGTGTGTTGTTCAGTGCCTCTGTGACTTTACTTACTTTCTGTCTGGTTGATCTGTCCTTTGGAGTGAGTGCTATGTTGAAGTCTCCTAAAATGAATGCATTGCTTTCTATTTCCTCCTTTAATTCTGTTAGTATTTGTTTCACATATGCTGGCACTCCTGTGTTGGGTGCATATATATTTATAATGGTTATATCTTGTTGGTGGACTGACCCCTTCACCATTATATAATGTCCTTCTTTATCTCTTGCTACTTTCTTCGTTTTGAAGTCTATTTTGTCCGATACAAGTACTGCAACACCTGTTTTTTTCTCCTTGTTGTTTGCATAAAATATCTTTTACCATCCCTTCACCTTTAGTCTGTGTGTATCTTTGGGTTTGAGGTGACTCTCTTGTAAGCCGCATATAGATGGGTCTTGCTTTTTTATCCATTCTGTTACTCTGTGTCTTTTGATTGGTGCATTCAATCCATTTTCATTTAGGGTGATTATCAATAGATATGTACTTATTGCCATTGCTGACTTTAGATTCGTGGTTACCAAAGGTTCAAGGGTAGCTTCTTTACTATCTAACAGTGTAACTTAACTCTCTTGTTAAGCTATTATAAACACAGTCTAATTGTTCTTTATTTCTCTCTCTTCTTCTTCTTCCTCCTCCATTCTTTATATACTAGGTGATATTTCCTTTGAGTGTTTTTGTGGATAGTTGATTTTACTTTTTGCCTTTAGTTAGTATCTGGATGGTCTGCTTTTTTGCTATGAATTTATTTTCTCTGCTGACATCTTTTTTGCCTTAGGGGTGCTTCCATCTAGAGCAGTCCATTTAAGATATCCTGTAGAGGTGGTTTGTGGGAGGCAAATTCCCTCAGCTTTCGCTTGTCTGGGAATTGTTTAATCCTTCCCTCAAATTTATATGATATTCATACTGGATACAGTATTCTTGGTTCAAGCCCCTTCTGTTTCATTATGTTAAATATATCATGCCATTCTCTTCTGGCCTGTAAGGTTTCTGTTGAGAAGTCTGTTGATTGTCTGATGGGTTTTCCTTTGTAGGTGATCTTTTTTCTCTCTCTAGCTGCCTTTAATACCCTGTCCTTATCTTGGATATTTGCCATTTTAATTATTATGTGTCTTGGTGTTGTCTTCCTTGGGTCCCTTGTGTTGGGAGATCTGTCGGCTTCGTGGACTGAGAAACTATTTCCTTCCCCAGCTGGGGAACTTTTCAGCAATTATTTCTTCAAAGACACTTTCTGTCCCTTTTTCTCTCTCTTCCTCTTCTGGTTCTCCTATAATGCGAATATTGTTCCCATTGGATTGGTCACACAGTTCTCTTAATATTCTTTCATTCTTAGAGATCCATTTATCTCTCTCTGCCTCAGCTTGTCTGTATTCCTGTTCTCTGATTTCTATTCTATTAAGTTTCTTGCACCTTGTCCAATCTCCTCTTAAGCCCCGTCGATCCCTTGTCTGATTTCTGCCTTGTTTTCCCTCACTTCCTCCCTTAGCTCTTACATATTTCTCTGTAGATCCATCAGCATGGTTATGACTTTTATTCTGAATGCTTTTTCAGGAAGATTGTATAAATCTATCCCATCATGGCCTCTCCCTGGGGTTGTCTGGGTAATCTTAGTCTGTACCATATTCCTCTGTCTTTTTATGGTGATAGAAGTGTTCGCTCATAGGTGCCATGTGTGTCAGCTGGGAGAACAAAGTCCCTTCCTGCTTGTTCTCCTTGCCCTTCTCTGGGGCCTGACGTGGTTTCTTGCCCACTGGGAGGCCGTCTCTGGGATAATCCCTGGAGCTGGCAGTGTGCGGGGACACTCTCAGCCTAGGCTATAGCACTGCGGGGGTTTGAAGTCTCACTGGGTGCCTTCTGGTCCCCTTGGTTATTTCCATCCCTTGTGGGTTGTGGGGTCCTTCCCGCTTAGCTGTGCACCTGCTGGAAGTAGATTCTGTGAGGATACTGTGGGCGGGGCTGCTGCTCTGCTCTTCTGCAGCAGTGGAGGCTCCTGGACCCTTTGTGGCGGTGGCCAGGGGCCAGGCGGGAACGAGTGGAAGGCTGCTGATCACTGTGGGAAACCTTGGTGTGTCTACTTTGCCTGGTCACTGGCCAGGGGATCCGAAATTCCCCAAGACTCCCAGCCTACTGGGCTGAGTGCGCTGGGACGATTTTGTTCCACTGTTGGACCCTTGTCTCTTTAAGACTTTAACCAAACAAAAAACTAGGAAAAAACAAACAAACCAAAAAAAGCGCCTGTTTTTGTTTTGTCCAGGGGACCCGGCTGAGGGGACCCGGTTGTTTTCTCCCTTTCGGATCCTGCACTTCTGTTTCTCTAATTTTCAATACACCACACGGTGTGTGTCAGTGCTCCCAGCGCAGATCACCAGGATGCTTATTTGGTGGGCCTGTGCTTCCACTTCCTCCCTGCTCTGAATCTTTTCCTCCCACCGGTGTGCTGGTGTGGTGGAGTGCTCGGGTCCCGCTGGGTCGCAGCTTTGTATCTTACTGGCTTCGTGAGGCACTGAGTTCTCACAGGTATAGCTGTAGACCCACTGTTGTATTGTATCTTCTGGTGTTTTTTTAAGAATAGTTATATTTGTTATATTTTCACAAATATATATGGTTTTGGGAGGAGATTTCCGCCGCCCTGCTCACGCCGCCATCTTCCCAGAATTTCTGATAAACACTCTTACGAAGGTTTCACATGAAAAATATTGTGATTACTACATTCACCCATATTATCAAGTCCCCCCATACCCCAATGAAGTCACTGTCCATCAGTGTAGTAAGATGCCACAGAGTCACTACTTGTCTTCTCTGTGCTACAGTGTCTTCCCCGTGACCCCCCCACACCATGTGTACTAATCATAATACCTCTCAATCCCCTTCTCCCTCCCTCCCCACCTGCCCTCCCCACCCCTCCACTTTGGTAACCTAGTCCCTTCTTTGGGTCTGTGAGTCTGCTGCTCTTTTGTTCCTTTGGTTTTGCTTAGTTGTTATACTCCACAAATGAGGGAAATCATTTGATACTTGTCTTTTTCTGCCTGGCTTATGTCACTGAACATAATACCCTCTAGCTCCATCCATGTTGTTGCAAATGGTAGGATTTGTTTTTTTCTTATGGCTGAATAGTATTCTATTGTATATATGTATCACATCTTTACCCATTCATCTCCTGATGGACACTCAGGTTGCTTCTATATCTTGGCTATTATAAATAGTGGTGCAATAAACATATGGGTGTATATGTGTTTTTGAATCAGAGACTTGTTTTTTGGGGGTAAATTCTTAGGAGTGGAATACCTGAGTCAAATGGCATTTCTATTTTTAGTTTTATGAGGAACCTCCATATTGCTTTCCACAATGGTTGAACTATTTACATTCCCAGCAGCAGTGTAGGAGAGTTCCCCTGTCTCCACATCCTCATGAGCATTTGTTGTTCCTAGTATTTTCGATGTTGGCCATCCTAAGTGGTGTGAAGTGATACCTCATTGTGGTTTTACTTTGCATTTCTTTGATAATTTGCGATGTGGAGCATCTTTTCATGTGCTTATTGGCCATCTGAATGTCTTCTTTGGAGAATTGTTCATATCCTCCTTCCATTTTTTAATAGAGTTATTTGCTTTTTGGGTGCTGAGGCGTGTGAGTTCTTTATACTTTTTGGATGTTAATCCCTTATCAGATATGTCATTTAGAAATATATTCTCCCATACTGAAGGATGCCTTTTTTTCTACTGATGGTGTCCTTTGCTGTACAGAAGCTTTTTAGTTTGATGTTGTCCCATTTGTTCATTTTTGCTTTTGTTTCCCTTGCCTGAGGAGATGTGTTCAGGAAAAAGTTGCTCATATTTATATTCAAAAGATTTTTGCCTGTTTTTTTTTAACAGTTTTATGGTTTCATGACTTACATTTATGTCTTTGATCCACTTCTAGTCTACTTTTGTGTATAGGGTTAGACAGTAATCCAGTTTCATTCTCTTGCATGTAGCTGTCCAGTTTTGCCAACACCAGCTGTGAAGAGGCTGTCATTTCCCCATTGTATATCCATGGCTCCTTTATTGTATATTAATTGACCACATATGCTTGGGTTTGTATCTGGGTTCTCTGTTCTGTTTCATTGATCTCTGGGTCTGTTCTTGTGCCAGTAATAAATTGTCTTGATTACTGTCAAAGCCCCATTTTTTAAAAATGAGAGCCAAGAACGTAAAGTTTCTAAATGCTTACTCAGGTTTCCCTGCTTTTTTTGGGGGGGACTGGTGCTAAACAATTGGCAGGTTAGTACTAGTCCACAGGCTACATTTCAGGATCACTGGTAGAGGGTGAAGCACGTTCAACGAAATTCTTTTAAAATATCCAGTATCAGTCACTCCTGTATAGAAGCAGTCACTAAATAGACAGTGAGCTTGTCCGTTCTACTTAAAGAGCAGTTGCCAGCTGCAAATGGAAGTTCTTTACTTACCCCAATCCATGTTCAGCCCAACTCCCCCGCCGCCAATGGAAGATGATTTGGTTTGAGGGAACCAGAGATTCTCATAGGAGAAGAGCCTTAACGGTTTGCTCCAGACCAGATGGCCGTTCACTGGAGCATGCCTTTCCCCAGGGCGGTCTCAGTGGCTCCAGAGCTGACCCTGAGAGCCCAGAACTCATAGAGTGGAGGTGTAGGAATCCCAGGTCCTCAGTTTCCCCTCCATCCTCTCTGATCTGGTAGCACCTCCCATTACCTCTATTAAACCACATATTATAATGCCATTATTTTCTGTGACTCCTCCCCACAGAACTGTGGTTTTTACAGAGAAAGGAACTGTTTCATTCTTTTTTGGCTCCTTAGCTTCTGGCGTATCCTAGGTGCACCTTGAAAATGTATTGATGTGCGAATGAATTAGTGGGTGATGTTATCCAGTCCTCTCACCAGTCTGACATCCTTTATCTGCATGCTCTTCACTGTGCTAGGGTCCCTCTAAAAAATAAAGCCAAATTGGGAGGGGTAAGGGAGGAGAAGGGAGTCACTCCAACAACACATTGCTGTCAACGTATTTTCAATGCTCGTAATGCAAAAGAACATGTACTGTGTATTTTGGGAAGCCAACTGTTTTTCTCATCCCTCCTTTTTGGTCCTGTTGTGTAATAGCCTCATAGGAAAGCAGCCAAGAACTGTGCTACCACTTTCACAGCTGTCACATGGGCCTTCTGGAATCTCTCACGGGCACACCTTACCTTTGTTGAAATTCAATGGCTTTGAGCTCTTGAGATTATGGATTGTAAATTTCTGTAGTAGACACAGTGATGTGTGAACATATGACTGGGCTGCAGTGTATCAAAACATTTGCATGGAACATTTTGGGTCATTGATGCATTACAGTAGCCATTAATGGATATTTTATGGTGCATATACAGAATAATAACACTGTGTGATGGGGACAGATAAGGGGATCAGAATTTCATTTGCATGGTAACAGTCATTTGTGAGAGAAAAGAATTTAGCAAAATAAGTTGATAGATTGTAATTAATAGATGAGCTTTTGTGGTTGTTTTGTCTGAGGGACCAGTAAAGTTTATAGCATATTGACTACATGCCGGCTTTGGAGTAGGATGTTTGGATTCCCATCCCAGCTCTATGACCTCATTCCAGTTACTGGACCTCTTTCAGGCTCATGTTCTTTGTAAAATGGGGGTAATAATAGTATGGAGACATAAATTGTCATGGAGATTAAATGAGAGAATTCCTGTAAAGCACTTAGTGGTGCCAGTATTTCTTTAGCATTCATTATTACCACTTAATGTGTGTATATTATTTGTCAGGCTCATAACACTTTAGAAAAGAAATGACAGACTTCAGAGCACCAATAACAGTTGTATGTGAAAACTACTTAAGTATGTAGAGTGCTAATTTGACATATTTCTTCCCCTTCTTAAACTATTTTATATATATATATATGTATATATATATATGTATGTATGTATGTATATGTATATTAATTTATTCCTCTGGAATTCTTGAGATAAAAGTTATTTTTAATTTATTTATTTATATTAAGGTATCATTGATATACACTCTTATGAAGGTTTCACATGAAAAACATTGTGGTTACTATATTCACCCATATTATCTAGTCTCCCCACATACCCCATTGCAGTCACTGTCCATCAGTTTAGTAAGATGCCGCAGAATCACTACTTGTCTTCTCTGTGCTACACTGTCTTCCCCATGATCTCCCCCACACCATGTGTACTAGACATAATACCTCTCAATCCCTTCTCCCTCCCTCCCACCCACCCTTTCCCACCTCTCCCCTTTGGTAACCACTAGTCCCTTCTTGGAGTTTGTGAGTTTTCTGCTGTTTTGTTCCTTATTTTTAATTTTTTAACACTTAATATTGAGAGGTGGTTTACAGTTTATTAAGTTACTAAAACACTAGCAAAAAAAAAGCAAATTATATTATTTGAAGTTCTACTAATTCAATGGAATATAGTATTAGAAAACATCAGGAAACCTAGCAATATAGAAAATAAATGAAAAATTAGAATATATAGTTATATATACATGCATATAACTAAGTAAATTATTCATTTTATGATGAATAGATGAATAATAGCCATGTAATAGTGTAGGAATTAAGGATGGCTCTTTTTTCTCTTCACTTTCCAATGTTTATAATGTTGCTAAAAGGTTTTTGTCATTAACATTTTAAAAGGCCAAACACCTGTTATTCACTCTAATTGCTCAAAATGATAGATATTAAACAGTCATACTGAATCTAAGTGTGTCTTTTACTGTAGCTCACAGATTCATTGGATTTATTTACAAAATGTTTGTTAAAATCAAGTAACTGCTTTGTAAGTTAATTAACTTCCTAGATGGCCAAACAAACAGGGTCTCTTCGTTTTATGTTTAGGTACCTATATATTAATTAGGTAGCTCTACAAGAAGACCAAGAACAACTCTCTTGAAACTCTTAGTCCATGACATTTTGTAGACACTTCATAAAGAAACTTGAGGCCAGTGGGAAGTCAGCAGCAGAAACTTCTGTGATCCGCTAAGGGGATCACTAGAGATCATCCCAGGTCTCTGAAGTGTGTGCGGAGATACTCAGTTACAACCCAGGGCAAGTGCAGATCTCACTCATTGGCTGATTGCAGAGTTAGCCTTCACAGTCAGGAGGACAGCCTGCCAAGCTGACACCTGCCTCGCATGGCATGTGGGCCCACCTGCCAGTGCCATTTTTCCCAGTTAGAGTCAGGCCATTTAATCCTGAGTGTCTTCATTTTCACAAAGTTTTTAAAGCAGAATGAAAGATTTCACAGGCAAAGGGAGGTGTGATTGAACACAGCTCAGTTGATTAAATTGTAGGGCTGTTTCTTTGTTTCAGTCCTTTGTCCATCTCGGGCTATTCTCAGAGTTTCTCTTGATACAGCATATTTCAAGAGTAGCAGAGGTAATTTACCAAGGTAAGTTTTTTAACCCAGAGTTAGAAGGAAACCATATTTTTTGTGTGAAGTGTTCCATACGGTAGACTAACACAAACTGCAGATGTTCTCGTTCTTATGACCAAACATCTTCCTAAATTGAAAGTTACAAAAAAAAGTACTCTGACTAAAAGTAGATGACATTTTGCATATACAGAATTGTTGAACATTTGAAAATGCCTCCAGAACCAGAATCTTCACACTGTCTTCACCTACCCAGGGCTTGCTCATCATTCAACAAGAGATATCTCTGTTTTGACAATTCCTGTAAAGGAGGGCCTTTTGAATGCATACTGTAGGAAGTATTGAGAGCATTAGTCAGAGATTTTTACATGTCAGAGTTGAATATGTTAGTTTTGAATCCCACGTTGTGCAAGTAGATTTTTTAAATCAACTAAAGTTGATGGAGGCCACTGGTGAACTTTCGCTTTTTTCCTACTACTGGCCATGTTAACGCCATTGGCAGGAAGAAGAATATTTTGCCACTTCAGATGTCCTGAATAGGTAGCTAAACTGCTTGTGGATAATACATTGTTGAGGGAATAGTGGTCTGGCTAATCAGATTCAAATTTGCTGCTTTTATTTTCTAGAATGTATGATACAATGGGAATAATTTAAACTACCTCTTTGAACTAAAAACTGTAAAATTTATAGCAAGTTGCAATTTGAGCAAAAGTAAACACACTTATGTAACAGCTTTTGTTTACTAAAGATAAATAATTCAAAAATACTTCACAATAAAAAAATGCAAAATGATCTAAGGCCCTCTCTTGTACGTCAGGATTTTGACCAGTGAGGTCATGTGGAGGACATGGTGATCCCCAAATAGCTCGCTTGCATTGTCTGTGTAAGGATATCTCGGCGGTAGGGGGGTGATGCATAGACAGGGTTGATCCCTCATCAGGGTTGATCTTTCAGCATGGGGGAGAGGAAGAGGAAATCCTCTTGTCATAAATGCCCCATTTGGATCCATTGGAACCATGGGATGTGGTAACGGAGGAAGAAGAGAAAGCTTTTGCAGCCAGGGAGGGAATCTGAGGGGAAGCGTGTGAGACCCTCCTGCCTCCAAAGAAGTAGCAGCCGGTGCCCATGGACGGGAGCAGGCATGCCGCTTAGCTCATCAGAGGCACGAGGATCCGCTTTAGAAGCTCAAGTGTAATCGCCATTGAGCTGGGTCAGGTCTGCAGGCTCCTGTCTTGAGATGAGGTTTCGTTCGGCCTCCTACACCCTCAGCCAGTGTCAATGAGCCTTTGGTTTGAGGAACAGTATCTGCTTTGACAGCAAGAAATGGTTCTTTCCCACTTTCTTCAAGGTCTATGAATAGCTTTTTAAGGTTTACAGCTCCTTATCCTCCTGGGCCATCTTGTCATCTGCTCCAAAACTTCTCCTCTTTCTCTAAGTCATGATGTGTCTCTATAAGGTGATATAGCCCAACATGCTCTATTTCTTCTGGACAATGTTCAGTCATTTCATTCCTTCCCTCTGATTATTTCAAATTTCACTTTCAGTGGAGGCTCACACAGTCCGAAGACTTCTGAGATGATCAGTCTGCTCTGCTGTGGGACCTCTCCTCTAGGAAATGTTGGTGTAGAGTTGATTTTTCTCTCTATCAGGGTGTTGAAATGCACACTGAACTTCACAGCAGCCGTCGGTTTCCTCCTGGCTCCTCTCGCCCGATCACTAGCACGGTCACTATCTTGCAATTCCCCATTATAACCTGTCTTCTCTTCTCCAAGGACAGCTGCCAGGTCTTCAGCCTTTTACACACATTCCTCCGGTCTTGGCCTGACTTTCCACAGGGACTCTAGAGCTCCGTACGGATATCCTGAGGTTTTTATCTGTTGCCCTTAATAGTGCTGAGATTATTGTAGCTTTTTCCACTTGTGCCTTTATGGACTTAGTTTCTGTTTATAGAGACTGGCCCTTGCTTGAAGTGCAGTCTCTTCAGACATCAGCTCGTCTTGTTCAGAACATGGAGATTTTTCTTTAGCGAGTTGGTTTGCTGTAAAGCACGGGATGTACAAAGTCAGAGTTACCATGTCCAAGGCATTGTATCCCGCTGGGCTTTCATTTTCTTCCACCATAGGGTAAAATTTGACAGGAGCTTTTCCTTTTCTAGAACCAGTGCTAAGCTCTTAATGGCATATTTCTTGTCTCTCTCTGAATAGGAAAACTTTTTTCATGGACTGAAAAAAATTCTGCCTGAAGCGAAGAGCGTTGGCAACTTGCCAGCTTTCCCGGTGCACATCACTGCCTTCCATTTTTACCCAGGGAGGATGAGACTGGGCCTACATTGTTAGGTAATTCTGCCACAAAACAGTACTTCGTCTCACATTTTGGTCAAAAGCACAGCTCATGACAGGGCGAAGCCCCTCTGTGCTACCCCAGGCTGCCACAGAGCCCCCTGCTATCCTTTTGGCCAGCTGGGCCACAACACATCCTGGTGGACACTGGGCATGGGTCTGCTCAGAACCAAGCTTGCATGGATGGGCCATGAATGGAGAAGGTCAGTGGAGGTACAGGACTGGTCCAAGAAAAACACACCTTCAACCCTGCCCGTGGATCCTCTTCTTCCTTAAACTTTACTTTCTGTGACCCCAGAGGCCTCGCCCAAGTCTGTGCACATGCTGTGCTGTTCTTATACCTTGAAAGCCATTCCCCTCCGTGTGTGCAGGGAACAACATCCATCCTGTATCATCCTCACACTGACCCCAGTGCCCAGGGTAGGGCTGGGTGCAGAGCAGGTGCTCCGTGCTCCACGTGTTTGTTGTGGAAGGAATGGAGGGAATGAGTGAATGACAGAGGGACAAAGCCACTTCAGTGCCTTCCAGGGCACATGATGCCGTGCAGACTCAGCAGAGGGCTCCCACGGGAGAGTTTCCGTCCCCTTTCTGAGGTAGAGGGAAGTGCTGGTGGTGGTAACCCTGAACTGGGCTCCAGACCCCTCGCCAGCCCTCCCCTTGAGAAGGTTGGAAGGCAGCATGTCACATGTGAATCGCCCAGGTGAGTGGTGAGACACGCGGCAGCTGCTGCCACTGTTAAAGAATATAATGCTGTACAACTCTGGAGAGCTTTGCTGTGTAAAATGAATGGAATTTGATGCAGTAGAGCTTGTGCTATGAGGAAAATAAGAAAGTCCGGTTGTCTTGTCTGGGGGTTTCAGCCCTGGGCAAGTTCACTATGGATTTGGTGAGACTGAGAAATGCCAACAACATTCTTGGGGTAAATGGGTTTATACCTAGCTTTATTCTCATGGTGGTAGGTTGAGCACTAGAATCACATCTGCGTCCAACATTCTGCAGGTCCCTAACCCATCTCCATCTCTGCCCCTGCCCGGAACACTGGGCAGAGCTCTTTATATAGTGACTCAGTCAATAATAGCTCATTGCCTATGGGTGTGGAAGCAGTAGCCTAACAGTAGGCCAGTTACATCATCAAGTACTTTAAGGTCAGGTGAGGATCCTGGCTGTAGGAACTTCCATTTTCCCCACACTGATTATTCTTTATTTCATATTTACCACAAGCAAATCATTCACTTGCTTAATCTGTATTTTTTCCATGGCTTTATCTGGTTTTTCCATGACATGAGATTTCTTCCTAACTGGCTTGTAGCTTCCCTCCTTTCCATCTCCTCCACAAATGGCTGCAGGCTCGCATTTATTATGTTTCTTGACTTTACAGTACTTTTGGAGTCCTCCAGGCCCTGATACCTGCCCTCGAAGAGGGAATCTCAGATCACCCTCTCATACCTAACCCCAAGAACCCAGTGCTGTTTTTACCAGAAAGGAGTGTGTTTTGAAGAGCTGCTTATACTTTAGAAACAAATGTTGGCAAAGAGAGGCTGAGGGCAGGAGAGAGTAAGCTAGTGCGGAGGATATAGGTGCGTGGATGCTTTCAGGTGCATATTTTTCCCTCCCTCATGCCACTAGCTGTGATGGCTTCTAGGAAAAATTTGAGTTTTAGTTTCAGTGTTTTTTTTTCAGTAGAAAAAATAATCCATGTTAATGCAAAAGGTTGTGTTTTCTGATTGTGAGAAGTTATAAAAGTGACTGACTGTTGAAATAGGAACTGTTTAATTTAGAGGAATGAGCAGTGTACGGTTAAGCTAGTAGGGTGGCCTCTGCCCCGTGCCCCCTGCCCCGTGCCCCCTCAGTCACTTCCCACCTCTGCAATGCCCTGCGTCCCGACGCTCCGGGAGAGCGGATCAGGCCTAAGTCACTCCACTTGGACAGGCCTGTCAGCGCACCCACCCTGCAGAATAAAAGCTGTGTTCACAGCAGGTCCAGGATGCTGGTCAGTGCCATCCTCAGGTGGAAGGCAAGATGCAGTCCTCCCTGAGTGGCTCTCTGCTCTGTCCCTTCATGTCCTCTTCTACTGGTTCCCGTGGAAAACTGGTTCCGCTGTAATTAATGCCCCAGCCTTTCAACCTTCCCAGGTGCTCCTGCCTCCTCCTTTCCTCCCCAGGAATAACATATCCTCAGGGTTCTTTCTGGGGAAAGGTCTGCACTCTCCCCGATGGGGAAGAGGTAAAGACCTTGCTTAGCTCTACCTTCTTTTCATTTTTTTAATTAAGGTATTATTGATATGATACTCTCAATAAGATTGATATGATATGAACTTTTATGAAGGTTTCACATGAGCAACATTGTGGTTACTACATTCACCCATGTTATCAAGTCCCCCCCACACCCCATCACTGTCCATCAGCATAGTAAGATACCACAGAGTCACTACTTGTCTTCTCTGTGCTATACGGTCATCCCCGTGACCCCCCCCACAACACCATGTGTACCAATCATAATACCCCTCAATCCCCTTCTCCCTCCCTCTCTCCCTCCCCTCCCCCCTCCCCTCCCCCACCCCTCCCCTTTGGTAACTGCTAGTCCCTTCTTGGGGTCTGTGAGTCTGCTGCTGTTTTGTTCTTCAGTTCTGCTTCATTGTTACACTCCACAAATGAGGGTATTTGTCTTTCTCCACCTGGCTTATTTCACTGAGCATAATACCTTGTAGCTCCATCCACGTTGCTGCAAATGGTAGGATTTGTTTTCTTCTTATGGCTGAATAATATTTCATTGTGTATATGTACCACATCTTCTTTATCCATTCATCTACTGATGGACACTTAGGTTGCTTCCATTTCTTGGCTATTGTAAATAGTGCTGCAATAAACATAGGGGTGCATATGTCTTTTTCAAACTACGCTGCTGCATTCTTAGGGTAAATTCCTAGGAGTGGGATTCCTGGGTCAAATGGTATTTCTATTTTTAGTTTTTTGAGGAACCTCCATATTGCCTTCCACGATGGTTGAACTAACTTACATTCCCACCAGCAGTGTAGGAGGGTTCCCCTTTCTCTGCATCCTCGCCAGCATTTGTTGTTGCTTGTCTTTTGGATGCTGGCCATCTTCACTGGTGTGAGGTGATATCTCATTGTGGTTTTAATTTGCATTTCCCTTATAATTAACGATGTGGAACATCTTTTCATGTGCCTGTTGGCCATCTGAATTTCTTCTTTGGAGGATTGTCTGTTCATATCTTCCACCTATTTTTTAATAGGGTTGTTTGCTTTTTGGGTGTTGAGGGGTGTGAGTTCTTTATATGTTTTGGATGTTAACCCCTTGTCAGATATGTTGTTTACAAATATATTCTCCCATACTGAAGGATGCCTTTTTGTTCTGCTGATGGTGTCTTCTGCTGTACAGAAGTTTTTTAGTTTAACGTAGTCCCATTTGTTCATTTTTGCTTTTGTTTCCCTTGCCCGAGGAGAAGTATTGAAGAAAAAGTTGCTCATGTTATTCAAGAGATTTTTGCCTATGTTTTCTGTTAAGAGTTTTATCGTTTTATGACTTATATTCAGGTCTTTGATCCATTTCAAGTTTACTTTTGTGTATGGAATTAGAAAATAATTCAGTTTCATTTTCTTACATGTAGCTGTCCAGTCTTGCTAATACCAGCTGTTGAAGAGACTGTCATTTCCCCATTGTATATCCATGGCTCCTTTATCATATATTAATGACCATATATGCTTGGGTTTATATCTGGACCCTCTAGTCTGTTCCACTGGCCTGCGTGTCTGTTCTTGTGCCAGTACCAAATTGTCTTGATTACTGTGGCTTTGTAGTGGAGCTTGAAGTCAGGGAGCGTAATTCCCCCTGCTTTATTCTTCCTTCTCAGGATTGCTTGGCTATTCGGGGTCTTTTGTGGTTCCATATTCTTTTCATTCCTTGTACAGAAGCCTTCCCTCTTCTACAGGGTCAGACCACCTGCTAGACCCACCCTCTCTGATTCCGTGTGACTCACGTATGTGGTTGTGGGTCTCTCCATCACACTTATGGAGGCCTTCAACACCTCTCTCCGACCCTCCACTGCCCACATCCAGTGGCCTGCCCCTTCACAGCTGAGTTGCTGGTGACAGAGGAAGCTCCTCTTATGACAACTACCTGCTCCCTTGCTTTCCCTGCTTGTCCTTCCAGGTGTTTTTGCTTGCTCCCAGCACACCTATTCTAGAAGAGATGGACCTACCCAATCACTTGATTCCTCACTGTTCTTTCCATAACTCCATGTAGAAAGTCTTCCATTCATCCATTTCTCTTGAGGTTATTTTTGGCCCCCCATCAAAGTTGATCACCCCTCTTCTGGAGCCCTTCTGTGTCTGGCCCACATTTCTCTTACTCAGTGCAGGGGCTCACACCTGGGCAGGATTTCTCCTTCCAGAGATCACTGGATCCCTAGTACCAGGTAAGGTCTCTTCCCTTGGAGGTGATATAGAGGGGATGTTTGTTGAATGGATTGAAGCTACAGATGGGTTGTTAATGTTTGAAGATTATTAGTATATTCAGAAAAAACAATTGGCAAAGGAGGTAAATCTGTGCCCCACACCCAAAAAATTGAGGTATTGGTATAGCTATGAAGACTGTAGGGAAAAAACTTATTCCAGAAATGCTGTTATAGAGAATTCCAAAATTCAGTCTTACAACTTAAGAAAAAACAACAAAAAAACTATTTATCAAAGTAGTATATGCACATAACTGAAAAATAAAAAGAATAAAAGAGCTTATAATGAAAAGTAACCACCCCCTTTCCACTTCCAGTCTTAAACTTCAGAGTCAACCATTTTTAAGTGTTAAGTTTTTAGTTTATCTGGTGGTTACTGCCATATATCTAAATACTATGGTTTAATCTCAAATAGGGTTAGTGAAAAAGAGCCCCTAAAAATAATGAAGTCCTTAAACATGTAACCCTGAATCACTGTTCACACTGAATCATTGTTACCATTTTCATTAAGAAAACGATAGGAAAATATTCTAAACAAATGCCTTTGTCATAATATCAATCAAAATGTTCACCTCTTGCTATCTCTTTTTAAAGAATAGAATTTACAAGCAATCTTGGTATATTTTTCACATTTGGATATGTTTTAACAGAATAAAGGTGATGTTTCCCCAACCCTTTATCTTTGCCATGTTCTTTTGCTTTTTTAGTGCATGAGGGTACAGTATGGAAAGTTTATAGCACCTGATTGGCAAAACCATTATGGTAAGGGAGCAGTTCTTTAAAACTGCAGCTCAGTCTTTGAATCTTATCTCTGAAGGTGGGCTTAGGAAGAACTGTGTCTCACTCTAAGCCAGTGTTTACAGGAACCGTTACCGAGGTGAGGCGTACTTTTTGAAAAAAAGCATGCTCTATATGCTTCGCTTCAGAGTGCGAAATGCCTGCCTGTGGTTGAAAATAGGTTGGTATAGACTTTAGTGCATTTAATTAAAAGTACCATGCTAAAAGAAATTGTAGTAATTATGTATTATTAACCTAAGTGGTGCCAAGGCTTTGAAGTTATTTGCTATGACCCATTATTTTCCTTGATTGCATGCCATGTGAGATTGAGCTGAGCTGTTCAGTATGTAGGCCTTTAGAAGTGCAACATGGTAAACCCAAGTACAGAATTAGGATCTTTAGAACCCTGTGCTGCATATCCAAGCTATTGCTAGGTGAATCCAGTCTTTTGCTGCTAGAGTTATTTTGACTGCTTTTCCTACCCACTCTCCAATCAGACATTGTTTAGTTTATTGAAAAATGCATGTTGTATGTGTCAGCTAAAAACAGGGTGTCATTTTTGAGTTTAAATGGAGATTTTATTTCAAGCTGAAGTGAAAGAATAAGGAAATTGAAGATCTTAGAAGAACTGTGCTGGTTCCATTGTCATGAGAATACCAGGCTTTGCAAACGTAGGACTTAGAAGTTATTATGTATGTGTTAGGCAGCAGGGGTGCATCCCTGGCTAAGAAGAGATCAAAATGTACTTCTCTGTATTAGTAACTCTGCAAGGTGGCAACAGATTTCAGGGAAAAGAACAGAATATGGTTCTAGATCTTATTGTATCATATTAAGCTGTACTGAGCTACAGTTATTAAATAGAAAGAGTTTACAGAGTACCCGTGACATTCCTGACAGCTAAACTGTGACAGCTGCCAACAGCTAGGAATCAGTGGGTCAGTCCCTTCATTCTACAGAAGAGAAAACTGAAACCGGATAGGCCAAGTGACTTGCCTAAGTGACCTTGGACAAATCCCCACATAGATAAGCCTGCTATATTTTACATATATTGGCTCTGAACATTTCAGTGACTTTTAATAATACTCAGAGTGTTATTACTATAGTTACACCTGATGTTAAAGTTCTTTTGTGCATTAGGAAAAAAAAGTCTTCATTTGAAAAGAAAACTTTCATTGACCACTTACTGTGTTTAAGGCACTCTGTTGCTTTTTAATAGATGGCTTGTTAACTTTATATAAAAGTTAATGGTTAAACCAAGACTAGAACCTGTCTTTGGCTTCTGATCATTTGCTTATCCCATGTGGAAGTAGTCAAGCTTCCATAGAAAATTCATTTCATGCTACATACATAGTAAGTGTAGTTGAAAAGGTTTATGGAACTTTAAGCCCTGTATTGCCCAACATACTGTAAGAGAAAATTGTTTTTCTTCCTGACTTTATACTCAACTTTCAGTACTTCTTATTACCAAACATGTGGAAATTTTTCCAATACCAAGCAATTCTTAGACACCTACTAGGTGTTCTAAGATTTAATTCAATCTGACACTATCTACCTGAAAGGCATCAGATCCCACAGGCTAACGTTGCCGTCCTGTAAGACTGCTCCCACTTCAGGTGCCAGTTCCAAGCCCAGGTTGTCACCAAGGCTTCTGACCAACCAGCTATAAAACGGGTTCCGTTGAACCCTCTCCTTGGGTCCAATCATTTGCTAGAATGGTTCACAGAACTTAGGAAAACAGTATACTTACTAGATTACTGGTTTATTGTAAAGGGACACAACTCAGGAGATGCACTGGGCCAAGTAGGGGGAAGGGTTGTGGAGCTTCCATTTCCTCTCCAGAAGCATTATCTTCCCAGTACCTCCAGGTGTTCAGAAATCCAGGTGACAGCCTGGCTTTGCAATTGGTATCAGAAGTGGGGGCAGTCTTGTAAGACTGAGCCCATAACCTGTGGGATCTGATGCTATCTCTGGGTAGATAGTTGACTATTCAAATGAAAATTATTTTAAAACATGTATACTTACATTCCTCCGTCCCACAGCCACATTTGGGTGTGTACAGGACAGCACAGATAAAGAACATGGCCATCATTATAGAAAAGTCTGTGGGACAGCATTGTGCTGTCCCTTGCATCCTGGAATCACTAACTATGAATCTAGATCTAGAATCTAATGATCGGAGTTTGAACTCCACATTCACCATTCCCCGTTTATAAGCTGTTAACATCTCAGACAGTCCTTTAACCTGGACAGCTCTGGTTTCCTTTTGTGTAAGATGATGTCACGTATCCTGCCACGTGTGTGGACCTCTTCATGGTGTCCCAGAAGTGCTTACGTGAAGGTAGATGTTGGGGTGTTGCTTACTGCTGGCAAATAGTTGCACTTGATGGTGTTTGCCTCTTTGCTTCATGGTGAGTTAGTTCAAGGCATGGTGGCCTCTCAGATTCACATGCTCCGTGGCGAATTCTGGTCCTTGACAGCAGGTGGTATGTGCCTTTATTCTTTGGTATCAAAAGATAAGATATTGCCTTCTGCCAAATGTCTTCCTCAGGTCTGTTCTTCACTAAGTGCAGTTTTTTTTTGTTTTTTGTTTTCTTTTAATGAGGCTCAGTGTAGTATAATGCTTAAGACCGTGGGCTCTGGAAGCATTTGGCCTGCCTGCCAGCTCTGCCGCATCCGCACTGTGACCTTAGTGAGTCCAATCTTGTTTTCATCAGTAAGACTAGAGAGGGGGAGGGGGACGAGGGGGCAGAGGGGATAGTAAGAGGACATACACCATAGTGTTGCTGGGACAGGTAAATGACGTAGTACCCATGTACTTAGCCTAGTGCCTAGAACTTAGTAAGTACTCAGTAAATTGTTGTTGTTAAGAATAGGATGATGATATATTGAGAATTTAGTATAGAAACCACATTGCAGAATATTCCAGTTGGATTATCTAATAGGAGTACAAAGTCTAGGTGCAGATCTTAGGCCCTGAAGGAGAGAAGATGCGACATGAATAGTTCTGAGGTTTGCGAGCGGTGGGCTTCTCTCTACACCTGTAATCAGTCGGTTCAGGGAAACCAGCGTCTGGGTCCTCTTCCACATTCCTCTCTCTCCTCTGCACAGTCCCAAAGGCCTGTAAGTGCCCTGGAGAAGCGGGCATATAATGCCCAGGCATCAGGCCCACTGTGCGGAGGGGCCGTGCACTCAAGAACCCTGTTCCCAAAGAACGTGTGTGGACTTCTCTGTGAAACCTCACCGTGTGGCAGCATTCTGGAGGATGGCAGAGAGCGTGGACCAACCTGACGGACCTCTCTTCACATAACAGAGTCTTAATGTTGAGGAAGAAATTAGCACCATGAGTTACTCGTTCGTGATGTGCATGAACCCGTGACTCGTCCGTTTTGACAGGGGCAGATTTCCTGCTTTTAAATAAAGGATCTGATCACCATAGGGCCTATTACTAGAATGTGGACTATTCTGAGGTGGTTTCCATAGTTGTAAATGTTGAGAAGACCATGTTTGTTTGGGAATTAGGCTAATGTGCTCTGGAACAGTATATGTAGCCAGGGATATTTTCACTCATCAGTGACGTCTGTGCACAGTTTATGGGAGGAGTTGAAAAAACCCCTCTAAAAGGAATCAGTGAAGCTTCTACTTAGGCAATAACTCTAGAACATGCTCTCAAAAATTCCTTTGATAACAACCTCAATTCACCTCACCTGCTATTTCATATGTGTCTTAAAATAGCATCATTTCCCACAGTCCTATTAAAATGATGGTGTTCTCCACTTGGTAAAATTCTTCTTCATTAAATTTCATTACATTGCATTTTCATGTGTCTTTATACTGAGCCTCAAATTCAATTTGAGACCCTAGTTTACTAATACAAATCTTTCTGCAGATTTCATTTTGGTTAGTATTTGGTTTTGGATTGGGGGAAGGAAAATAGATCGTTTGCTCCTTGATGATTTTCAAAGGTATTTCTAGATAATTAATACGGAAATCAGAACAAGAAGACACAGAAGGCCCATTCACCTGAAGCTGAAATACATTTCAAAGACAAGAAAAGGCAAGGTTTGGGTCCATGGGGGGGTGGTGGCTCACCCTCCGCACAGCTGCTTCACTGTGATAAGAAAACACAGCTCAATTTATGCTGACCTTCAAAGCTTATCCTACAAACTATTGAGGGAATAAAGGAAGAACTTCCTGTGAAGTACAGCTAATGTTGGCCTTTAAAGGGTTGCAAAATGAAAGGCCGTGAGCATGACGCATTCTTGTAGAGGAGACTCCAACAGGATTTCCTGTGTTGGAAAGGAAGCTTGTTGGAAGCCTTTTAATTCATTCGGAAATGTGGAGACCAGTAGGGCTGTTAAGAGTTTGGTTTCACAGTAGTGGAATCTAATCTAATACAATCAGCTCAGTACATCCCATTCCTAATTTATAAGAAAATTATGCATTCTGTATTCATTCTAAACAGTCATGATGTTATCATGAATCGGAACATTTCCTTGAACATTTCTTTTCCTTTCTGATCATTTTGAAATGTAATTCTGCCAGATAGAATGGATACTTTACTGGGCACTTTAGTCTCTGTTCCAATATGGGACATTTACTCAAACTAAAATCTAAATTGGGCTGAGTTTTAAACTGGACGTGTTACTAAGACTTTAAAAAGATTTACATTACATAAATATTATAAAACAGAAGTAGATACCAAAAGCAACAGTTAATGAGCTAATAAGTGTTTATTGATATTAGATAACCTTTTTGGAATCTTCATATTTACCACTATTAGATATTGTTCTAAATTTTTCTTTTTAAAAGAAGAAAACATGTAAGTTTGAATTTAGGTATACCTTTTGGCAAAGGGAATGGTAAGGAAACCTAACCTACTTGACTCTTGTTTCAAATTGGACCAGTTTAGTTTGAAGAGTCTTGATGTATATTTAATTTCTTTCCTCACTGACCACATGCCATTGGCTAAGTTTCACTGTTGTTTTTTGACAACTTATTTAGAACCAGCTGAGTTACTGTGATTTTATTAAAAATTACTAAGGTGTTAATATGCTGTATCTTAAAGCTTCAGGAATGAAGTGTACTTTCTCAAAAGTAGGACCAGTTTGCAACAAAATAGAAAGATTATCTGTCGTATTTTTATTGGTATGTGCACGATTTTTATTAATTTCTGCATTCTATATGTTCATAAGAATCTAAGTAGCTATGAAGTATCTCCTTATATAATAAATTTAAAATTTAAAATATTTTTGTTCCAGTTTATCAGACTTCACAAATAAGTCACTAATAAATGTGAAACAGTGAAATAATGCCAAGGGGGTATTAGTGTCAGAGGACTTTCTAGAATCTTTTTAGAAGCTCTTAACAAGGCTTACTCATTGTGTATTTTATTTTGGGTGTGGGGATGCAGGTAGGGAAAAGAAGATATGTAATAAATAATGGTCTAATGTGACATGCCAGATATACCAAAGGACTCCCTGTTACCTCCAGTGGACTATTCTCCCCCTTGTGGGAAATAAATGATGCTGAGAACAGCTCTACAGCTGTAGTTACAAACTGAGCAGTGCCTCATATCTCCATTTGCCTTCTTTTTCCTAATTAAAAATAAATTACAAGGAAGAGATTATTCTTTAGAATTTTGTACTATCAAGCTTAAAAAAGAAATCATGCAAAATAACCATTCGTACTAAAGGAGGAGGCCTAAAGATAATAAGAGCAAGTGGTAAAGATGATGAAACACATCTAATTGATGATGATGATTATAGACTGGGAACTCACAACCAGATGTATGTATCTTTTTTTGGTAGAGACACCCATGACCTGCTGGTTTGGGCAATTACTTTTGTGACTATTGTTCAGTCATTTATTTTCCAGGCATTTTTTCACTTACTATGTGCCAGTTACGATCCTAGGTGCTAGGAATTCATAGCCGAACATAAATAAGGTCCTTGTCCTGGAGAAATCTGATAGTTGTTCTTTACAAGTAAGATTCCTAATACAATTTGTTCTTATTTCTCCACACTAAGAGCTGAGGAACCCTATGACAGATAATTCCAATAGTGGATAAATCCCTAAGAAAAAATGAGTCATTCGTAGTCTGGCCTCGTGTTTAGTTCTGCAACTTTATCTTCCCCAATCCTCCAGAATGTGTGCTCTTCTTGTGGAGTTATCCTGTCTGAGCCTACCCTGTCTTTCTGCCTTCATGAAGCTTGCTCCTTTCCCCCTCTGACCATCTGAATTGGGCTCATGCTTTAGGGCCGAGCAAAATCTTGCTTTATCCATGAACAGTGGCATTTCTTTGCGAGTGTTCCAGCCCACCCTGACGTCTCCGTAACCCTGGACTGCCCATAATTGGCATCGCACAGTTTAGCGCTCAGTCACATACTGGCTAGCACACTAGTCACACCTCCCCAACTTGATTGTCTGAGCTTTGCTGCGAGCTCTTCCTAAACACAACATGGATTCCCAGCTGCTCTAGGATGAAAGCTGGAGTAGAGCGTCTGAGGGGTGTCAAAAGAGAGCCTGAGATGAAATGTTAACTGGATTATTATCATCAAGAAATATAACCCCCATGAGGAATAATCAACTCCGATTTAAGGCTGTAAATTAGAATTATTTAAACCCTGTAACTTGGCAAAATTTATTTTAACATCATCTTCATGCAATAAGTTGCCTAATATGGTTCTCCACAAAAACTTAAATCAGGGATTGGTGGTCCACTGGACTTAGCTTGCAAAGTTGCCTTGTTTTGGCCTTTATGGGGTTTGAAAAATCAAGATATTTTATAAAAATTTGGATCTCTGGTTTATCTGAAAGACCTTCAGTACCCCAGTGACCTCTAGGGAAAAACTAAATAAGTGAGCTCATTTTCAAAGAGCCATGGGAAAGGCAGCTAACAGCACAGCAGCAAACTCCTTTCTCTGGCTTCTCCATTTGGTCGGTCACTCCATCATACACTATTGTTTTTATCTTGATCTCTCAGTCAGATTATACAAATTTTAAGGATAGCATAGTCAGTCCTTTATTTCTCATATCCATATAGCAAATGTGTATATGTAACACAACATTTAGGACAGTACTTTTTACAAAGTAGGTTTTTCATAAGTATTATGTATCTGAGAGGGTATTTAGATGAAAGTATATTTGTGTGTGTGTGTGTGTGTGTGTGTGTATACACACACACACACACACACACTAAATAGAGTATGTATATATACTAAATATATGTATGTATGTAAACTGTATAAACGTTTTATTAGACTTTTTCAAGCACACTCAAAAGTAGAATAGTGTAATAAATTCATACCTAGTTTCAACAGCTGTAATATGTTTTTTAAATTCTGAAATACATAAAATGAATATTATATACACACACACATTTAAAGGAATAACAATGAAAAATTAAATTAGATATTGTCATTATCTGGCTTAAGAAATAGTTATTAATACTCCTAAAGCCCCTGGAATACATTCCCTTCCCTCCCACCAGACATAAATCCTACCCTGAGTTTTGTGTTATTTGTTTGTGGATGAAATTGCCACAGTTATTTGTATGCCAACATCTGTGCTCCCTTCTCCTTTAAAAATACAACTTCCCAAGTTTTAGCTGGACATATGCCTTCCCAAGACAATTTCCCATGTTCTCTTGCAGCTGCATGTGGTCATGTGGCAAAAGTTCTGGTCACTGATGTGAACAGGAGTGATAATATGCAACTTCTGTGTTGTGTCCTTAGGAGAATTGTTCTGTTTTTACTCTCCTGTAAATACGTAACATGTTCAAAAACCAAAAACTGTGGCGGTGTAGGGAAAAATTTCCATTCCACGCCTGCTGTCTGCTGACCTTCTCACAAAGCAACGGTAGCACCAATTTCTTTTATCCCCTTCCAGGGAAATCTATGCAGCATTATATATTCTAAATACTGTTTGATTATAAAAACTAGGAAATAGCTAGCTATAGGTCTTTAATACGTGCCTGTGGACCCCTGCTGTTGGCCATGGTTCTGGTTTTTACCTTAAGTGACAATTCTGATATCCTTAGCATCTCACTATAGTGTTGTCAGAAGAATTCTGAAGCACACAAAGGTCACTAAAAACCAAAACCTCATGATCATTTTTTCCAAGTCTGGGCACAGGATGGGGTGGTAGAAGCTGCATGTACCCAGGTTATCTGATGATGAAGCTGGCATTCTCTTTGAGTTCCTTGAGAGCTGAGTTGATGAGAGCAAAGCAAAGAGGAGTCCTGGCACACTGTTTATTGGGTGGTCCAATTATCTTGATAAAACACCTGCATTTTTGAAAAAGCCACATGTATACACCAAAGCTCATACAGTGTACATACTGGGAAATCTAAAACATCTACTGAAAACCTCAACCCTCAGCTTTGATTTATACACAGTTCTAAACTATCAAGTTTAATAGTCTGCTTCCTAATCCATAGGACAATGGAGTCAATACATGGTAAAGGAGAAAAGGATGCTAGCTACAAACAGGCCCACAGACAGAAGTGAGGCATAACAGCACAGGAAGGACTGAAGGGCCAGCAGCTTGGGGCCATTTAATGGAGGGACAGACACTCCCACATACCTCAGTAAGCCCTGTTGCTCTGCTGGAGCTGTAACACACAAAATGCAATGCTTGGTGTTTTTGGAGATGAACATGAGTCATGGAGATAGTGTTCTCAGTATGTGGTGCTTAGAAGATTAGCCTCGGGCGGACCCATGGAGGACTGATAACTTGCAGCCTTGTTGCAGAATAAACAACCTAGAACACTAACAGATTCAACTGTGTCACAATTAGCAATTTTTACACAAGGAAAAAAGAAGCCAAAATAAGGAAAACAACGAGTGGGGAAATTGATTTTACTATTTGTAATAGGCAAAGGATTAATATAAGCTAGAGAGGGGTCCTGAGTTTTTATTAGAAGAGAGGAGCTTTCCTGTAGCTGATAGAATGAAACTTGTAGGAAGGTGTAGAACTGTAGGTTACTTTTTTTTTGGTATTATTAATGTACAATTACATGAGCAACATTATGTTACTAGACTCCCCCTATTATCAAGACCCCACCACATATCCCATTACACTCACTGTCCATCAGTGTAGTAAGATGCTGTAGAATCACTACTTGTCGTCTCTGTGTTATACTGCCTTCCGCATATCCCCCCAACTCCCCCGCTACATTATGTGTGCTAATCGTAATACCCCTTTTTCCCCCTTATCCCTCCCTTCCCACCCATCCTCCCCAGTCCCTTTCCCTTTGGTAACTATTAGTCTATTCTTGGGTTCTGTGAGTCTGCTGCTGTTTGATTCCTTCAGTTTTTTTCTTTGTTCTTATACTCCACATAGGAGTGAAATCATTTGATACTTGTCTTTTTCCTCTTGGCTTATTTCACTGAGCATAATACCCTCTAGCTCCATCCATGTTGTTGCAAATGGTAGGATTCGTTTTATTCTTATGGTTGAATAATATTCCATTGTGTATATGTACCACATTTTCTTTATCCATTCATCTACTGATGGACACTTAGGTTGCTTCCATTTCTTGGCTATTGTAAATAGTGCTGCGATAAACATAGGGGTGCATCTGTCTTTTTCAAATTGGGCTGCTGCATTCTTAGGGTAAATTCCTAGGAGTGGGATTCCTGGGTCAACTGGTATTTCTATTTTGAGTTTTTTGAGGAACCTCCATACTGCTTTCCACAATGGTTGAACTAATTTGCATTCACACCAGCAGTGTAGGAGGGTTCCCTTTTCTCCAGATCCTCGCTAACATTTGTTGTTGTTTGTCTTTTGAATGGTGGCCATCCTCACTGGTGTGAGGTGATATCTCATTGTGGTTTTAATTTGCATTTCTCTGATGATAAGCGACGTGAGCATCTTTTCATGTGCCTGTTGGCCACCTGAATTTCTTCTTTGGAGAAGTGTCTGCTCATATCCTCTTCCAATTTTTAATTGGCTTACTTGCTTTTTGTTTGTTGAGGTACATGAACTCTTTATATAATTGGGATGTCAACCCCTTATCGGATATGTCATTTATGAATATATTCTCCCATACTGTAGGATGTCTTTTTATTCTATTGATGGTGTCCTTTGCTGTATAGAAGCTTTTTAGTCTGATACAGTCCCACTTGTTCATTTTTGCTCTTGTTTCCTTTTTCTGGGGAGATTTGTTAATGAAGAAGTCGCTCATGTTTATGTTCAAGAGATTTTTGCCTATGTTTTTTTCTAAGGGCTTTATGGTTTCATGACTTACATTCAGGTCCTTGATCCATTTTGAGTTTACTTTTGTGTATGGGGTTAGACAATAATCCAGTTTCATTCTCTTACATGTAGCTGTCCAGTTTTGCCAACACCGGCTATTGAAGAGGCTGCCATTTCCCCATTGTATATCCATGGCTCCTTTATCATATATTAATTGACCATATATGCTTGGGTTTTATATCAGGGCTCTCTAGTCTTCTCCATTGGTCTATGGGTCTGTTCTTGTGACAGTACCAAATTGTCTTGATTACTGTGGCTTTGTAGTAGAGCTTGAAGTCAGGGAGTGTTATTCCCCCCTGCATTATTCTTCTCAGGATTGCTTTGCCTATTCGGGGTCTTTTGTGGTTCCATATGAATTTTAGAACCATTTGCTCTAGTTCTGAAGAATGCTGTTGGTATTTTGGTAGGGATTGCATTGAATCTCTAGATTGCTTTAGAAAGGATGACCATTTTGACAATATTAATTCTTCCTATCCATGAGCACGGGATGTGTTTCCATTTATTGGTATTTTCTTTAATTTCTCTCATGAGTTTCTTGTAGTGTTCAGCTTATAAGTCTTACACTTCCTTGGTTAGGTTTACTCCTAGATATTTTATTCTTTGGTATACAGTTGTGAATGGAATTGTTTTCCTGATTTCTCTTTCTGCTAGTTCATTGTTAGTGTAGAGGAATGCAACAGATTTCTGTGTATTAATATTGTATCCCACAACTTTACTGAATTCAATTATTAGATCTAGTAGTTTTGGAGTGGGTTCTTTAGGTTTTTTTTTATGTACAGTATCATGTCATCTGCAAACAGGGACAGTTTGACTTCTTCCTTACCAGTCTGGATGCCTTTTATTTCTTTCTGTTGTGTGATTGTCGTGGCTAGGACTTCTAGAACTATGTTGAATAAAAGTGGGGAGAGTGGGTATCCTTGTCTTTTTCCTGATCTTAAAGGAAAAGCTTTCAGCTTCTCGCAGTTAAGTATAACGTTGGCTGTGGGTTTGTCATATATGGCCTTTATGATGTTGAGGTACTTGCCCTCTATACCCCTTTTTTTGAGAGTTTTTATCGTGAATGGATGTTGAATTTTGTCAAATGCTTTTTCAGCATCCATGGAGATGATCATGTGGTTTTAGTCCTTCTTTTTGTTGATGTAGTGGATGATGTTGATGGATTTTCGAATGTTGTACCATCCTTGCATCCCTGGAATAAATCCTACTTGATCATGATGGATGATCTTTTTGATGTATTTTTGAATTCGGTTTGCTAATAGTATGTTGAGTATTTTTGCATCTATGTTCATTAGGGATATTCGTCTATGTTCTTTTTTTGTGGTGTCTTTGCCTGGTTTTGGTATTAGAGTGATGTTGGCCTCATGGAATGAGTTTGGAAGTGTTCCCTCGTCTTCTACTCTTTAGAAAACTTTAAGGAGGATGGGTATTAGGTGTTCACTAAATGTCTGATAAAATTCAGTGGTGAAGACATCTGGTCCAGGCGTTTTGTTCTTAGGTAGGTTTTTGATTAGCAGTTCAATTTTGTTGCTGGTAATTGGTCTATTCAGATTTTCTGTTTCTTCCTTGGTCAGCCTTGGAAGGTCGTATTTTTCTAGAAAGTTGTCCATTTCTTCTAGGTTATCCAGTTTGTTAGCATATAATTTTTTGTAGTATTCTCATAATTCTTTGTATTTCTGTGGTGTCTGTAGTGATTTTTCCTTTCTCATTTTTGATTCTGTTTATGTGTGTAGACTCTCTTTTTTTTCTTGATAAGTCTGGCTACGGGTTTATCTATTTTGTTTATTTTCTCAAAGAACCAGCTTCTGCTTTCATTGATTCTCTCTATTGTTTTATTCTTCTCCATTTTATTTGTTTCTGCTTTAATCTTTATTATATTCCTCCTTCTACTGACTTTGGTTCTCATTTGTTCTTCTTTTTCTAGTTTCATTAATTGTGAGTTTAGACTGTTCATTTGGGATTTTTCTTCTTTCCTGAGGTAGGCCTGTGTTGCAATATATTTTCCTGTTAGCACAGCCTTTGCTGCATCCCACAGATTTTGTGGTGTTGAATTATTGTTGTCATTTGTCTCCATATACTGCTTGATCTCTGTTTTTATTTGTCATGGATCCATTGATTATTTAGGAGCATGTTATTAAGCCTCCATGTTTTTGTGGGCTTTTTCATTTTCTTTGAGTAATTTATTTCTAGTTTTATACCTTTGTGTCTGAGAAGCTGTTTGGTAGAATTTGAATCTTTTTGAATCTACTGAGGTTCTTTTTGTGCCCTAGTATATGATCTGTTCTTGAAAATGTTCCATGTGCACTTGCGAAGAATGTATTCTGTTGCTTTTGGATGGAGTGTTCTGTAGATGTCCGTTAGGTCCATCTGTTCTAATATGTTGTTCAGTGCCTCAGCATCTTTATTTATTTTCTGCCTATTTGATCTGTCCTTTGGAGTGAGTGGTGTGTTGAAGTCTCCTAAAATGAATGCATTGCATTCTGTTTCCCCTTTTAATTCTGTTAGTATTTGTTTCACATATGTAGGTGATCCTATAGATATTTATAATAGTTATATCTTCTTGTTGTATTGACCCCTTTATCATTATGTAATGTCCTTCTTTGTCTCTTGTGACTTTCTTTGTGTTTGAAGTCTATTTTGTCTGATACAAGTACTGCAACTCCTGCTTTTTTCTCCCTATTAGTTCCATGAAATATCTTTTTCCTTCCCTTTACTTTCAGTCTGTGTATGTCTTTGGGTTTGAAGTGAGTCTCTTGTAGGCAGCATGTAGATGGGTCTCGTTTTTTTATCCATTCAGTGACTCTACGTCTTTGGATTGGTGGATTCAGACCATTTACATTTAGGGTGATTATCGATAGGTATGTACTTACTGCCATTGCACGCTTCAGATTTGTGGTTACCAAAGGTTCAAGGGTAATTCCCTTGCTATCTAACAGTCTAATTTAACTCTCTTCATATGCTATTACAAACACAACCTAAAGATTCTTTTTTTTTCCCTCCTTTTCATCCTCCTCTATTTTTTGTATGTTATGGATCATGTTCTGTATTGTTTGTCTATCCCTTGGGTGACATCTGTTTAGTCTTAGGAATACTTCCATCTATAGGAGTCCCTCCAAAATGCAGTGTAGAAGTGGTTTGTGGAAGTAAATTCTCTCAGCTTTTGCTTATATGAAAATTGTTTAATCCGTCCTTCATATTTAAATGATTACCTTGCTGGATCAAGTATTCTTGATTCAAGGCCCTTCTGCTTCATTGCATTTAATATATCATGCCACTCCCTTCTGGCCTGTAATAACCTTTCTGTTGAGAAATCTGATGATAGCCCGATGCGTTTTCCTTTGTATGTGATCTTTTTTCTCTCTCTAGCTGCTTTAAAAAGTCTGTCTTTATCCTTGATCTTTGCCATTTAAATTATTATATGTGTTGGTTTTGCCTTCCTTAGTTCCCTTGTGTTGGGAGTTCTGTGCACCTCCATAGCCTGAGAGACTATCTCCTTCCCCAGATTGGGGAAGTTTTCATCAATTACCTCCTCAATGACACTTTCTACCCCTTTTTCTCTCTCTTCTTCTGGTACCCCTATTGTTCCATTTTGATTAGTCAACCAGTTCTCTCAATATTCTTTCATTCTTAGAGATTCTTTTTTCTCTCCGTGCCTCAGCTTCTTTGTATTCCTCTTCTCTAATTTCTATTCCATTTACCGTCTCTTCTACTACATTTAACCCGCTTTAAATCCCTCCATTGTATGTTTCATTTCAGATATGGAATTTCTTAATGATTGTATCTCTGTCTTAAATTCATTCCTGAGTTATTGAATATATTTTTCTGTTCCTCCATAAGCATGTTTATGATTTTTATTTTGAATTGTCTTTCAGGCTCTTTCAAGAAGAATGGTGTGTCAGTTCCATTTGGCCCTTTTTCTGGGGTTTGTCAGATTTTGGTTTGAACCATGTTCTTTTGGCGTTTCGAATTTCTGTGTGGTGTCCTCTAGTGCCCAGAAGCTCCAGTCTCTGGAGCTGCTCAGCCCCTAGAGTGAGGTTGGGGGTCGTAGGCAAGCAGAGCTGCTGCCTGGTGGGAGGAAAAATCTATTTCCTGATTCCCGTCTGCTGTTCCTGTCTCCCGTATCAGAGCCAGTGGGCTGAGCACACAGGTGTAAGCCTCTGTGCTTGGCATCTCTAGCTGTTGTAGGCGGGGCCTCCTTCTGCGTGCCCTAACTCCAGAGCAGTGACTGCCGGTTTTCGAGCCAGTGCTGCATGCGAGGTGGAAGGCTCAGCAGGCTGCATATCAAAGTGGGGAGCCTCGGGGCTGAGTAGGCAGTCAGGGGGATGGAGCGTCTGAAGCTCCCCAAAGTTCCCAATCTGCTTGGCAGAGTGCACCCAGACAACCTTGTCCCTCTATCCGTTCTCCTGCATCGCAAGCTCCGTGCAAACTGCCCCTGTTCAGCAGCCCCCCGCTGCTAGGAAGACTGTCAGACTGCCTGCCTTTCTCTTGTCCCAGAGCAACCGGGTGTGGATCACGTCCTCCACAAATGGCCGCAGTCTGTCTCTCAAGCTCTCCGCCTGTCCCAGCTCTCCATCTTCCAGAGCACCACAGAGTGTAGGTTTCAGCTCACAAAGCAGATCTCCAGGGCTAGGTGTTCAGCAGTCCCAGGCTTCCACTCCCTCCCCCCTCCTTTTCTCTTCCTCCCGCTGGTGAGCTGGGGTGGGGGAAGGTCTCAGGTCCCACCGTATCAAGGCTTTTGGTACATTACTCTGTTTCATGAGGTCTGCTCTGTTCGTTAGGTCTGTGTGAAGTCTGGTACAGCCTTCTTTCCTGTTGCTGTTTTAGGGTTAGTTGTATTAAGTATATTTTCACACTATCTGTGGTTTTGGGAATAGTTCTCTGTCTCACCTCTCATTCCGCCACCTTGAATCTGATGTCTAGATTACTTTTTAAAACGTACTTTCATGTTCTTTTTAAAAAATAATAAATGCATATGAGGATAAGTGAAAATATAACAGGAAGGGCATAGAACTGTATATAAGGCATTCTAAAAAAGATTGCCATTAAAGTGAGTTTAAGACCTTCCTGATGTTTTGTCTTATGTTTCTGTTTACATGCAAAATGTGTAGAATTATTTAGGTCCCCGAAATGCTTTGCCAAGACTGTCTTATACCCTTGGGGCAAATTTTCTTAACCAGGCAAGGAACTGTGAGTGTTCTCAGGGACCCATGAATTCTATGGAATTTTTTTTTTTAATTCAGAAGTTTTCTCTGTGATCTTAAAAAGGTGTATTTTGTTCTGACAGAGTGTTGCCTCACATATACTTTTTTTTAAGCAGCTTTATTCAGGGATAATTTACATACTATAAAATCTACCTGTTGTAGCACATGTCAGTGTTTTTAATAAGGTTACAGAGTTGTGCAGCTGTCACTTTGGTCTAGGGTTTTTGTTTGTTTATGCTATTCTTATGCTGTCTCTGAGGTACATTCTTTTGAGACTGACTTCATTCCCTAAGCATGTGTTTCCAAGGTTCATCTGTGTAGCAGATTGTATCATTACTACATTCCTTTTTATGATTGGATACTATTCCGTTGCAGGGATATAGCACATTTTGTTTATCAGGTGATAGATATTTGGGTTACTTTTTTTTTTAACTGTTATGAATGATGCTGCTGTGAATGTTTGTGTACACCTTTTCATAGAGACATATTTGTGTATTTTCAGTTCTCTTGGGCATATATATATATATACCTAGGAGTAGAGTTGCTGAGTCATATGGTAACACTGTGTTTACCATTTTGAAGAATTGCCAAATTGTTTTCCATTTAATATTCCTGCCAGCAGTATATGAGGGAGCTGATTTTCTTCATGTCCTCATCAACCCTTGTTATTATATGATTTTTTTTATTTTTAGCCATCCTAATGAGTATGAAGTTTGATTTGCATTTTTCTAATGGTTAATGATATTGAGCATTTTTTTCATGTGCATAATGGCTGTTTATGTATCTTTTGTGGAGAAATGTGTATTCAAATTATTTGCTTATTTTAAAACAGCAATTTGTCTTTATTGTTGAGTCATAAGAGTTCTTTATATAATCTAGATACAAATCCCATGTAAGATATATATGTGGCTTGCAGATATTTTCTCCCATGTTGTGGGTTGTTTTTTCATTTTCTTGATGGTGTTCTTTGAGACATAAAAATGTTTGGTTTCCATGAAGTCCAACCTTCCTGTTTTTTCTTTTGTTTCTTGTACTTTCAGTGCCAAATCTAAGAGACCATTGCCTAACCCAAGGTCACAAATATTTTCTTCTAGGGGTTTTATGGTTTTAATTCTTACATCATTTTGGCCTACAATATAATTTGTGTTAATTTTCTTGTAAGGTATGAGGTAGATTCCTAAGTTTATATTTTGCATGTGGGTATCCAGTTGTTCAGTACCATTTATTGAAAAGATTATTCTTTCACCACTGAATTATCACCCCTGTTGAAAATCAGTTAGCCATCAAAGTGAGGATTTATATCTGGACTCTCAGTTCTATTCCACTGATATATGTGTAATCATCATGCCAGTACCACACTGTCTTGAGTAGTATAGCTTTGTAGTGAGTTTTGAAGGGTGAGTCTTCCAGCTTTGTACTTTTCAAGGTGTTTTGTTCTGTTTGCCATCCTGGGTTGTTCCCATTTCCATATGAATTTTAGGATCAGCTTGTCAATTTTTGTAAAAAAGAAGACTAGCTGAGATTTTGATAAGGATTGTGTTGAATTTGTAGAGCAATGTAGAGTTTCTTGCTTCTTAATAATATATATAAGTCTCTCATCAATGAACATGAAATGTCTTCCCACTTATTTGGATCTTAATAGCTTTCAACAATGTTTTGTAGTTTTTAGCATGCAAGTGTTGTACTTGTTAAAGTTTTTCCTAGATATTTTATTTTTGTTGCATAATATTGTAAATGGGATATTTTTAAACTTTGTTTAGAGTATGTGTTAGCATGTAGAAACAGAATTGATTCTTAATATTGATCTTGTACCCTGCCTCACTGCCAAACTTGTTCTACTTCTCATTCTAACTCCACATCTTCCTTATAATCTAATGTTATCCAATAACATTCATTTATGCATTTATAAAATCAACAGAAATGAATAGAACAACTATGAAATTCATGAGAGCTTAATACAATTGAGTCTTCTCCTCCAGGATCTTATCTTTCTCACATGCAGACGTGGCCTTCCATGTGCAACCCACCCTATCCCTTGCCTCATCCCCTGACCTTCATCCTGTCTTTTTACTTTATGCTCTAACAGATACACTCTGCAGTCTAGCACCTCTTTTCAATTGGGTGTGCTTTTTCCTTTTCCTTTAACAAATCGCCTGTGTATCCTTCTTTCAAATCACTCATATTTTTGACTAACTGCAACTGTCCCAGGCAATACAGGTAACTCCTATATTCCTACTGTCTATATTGTACTTGGCTCCATTATAGAAACTATTATACTGGAATTATCTAAGTATATGTGTACTCTTAGGCATGCCTTTGTAAGGCATCTTCGTGCTAATTTGTTCTTTTCACTTACTGTTTGCTTACAGTTGTTTATGAGCGTTTATCAGTCTGTGTTCTTTAGATAAACAGAGCCGATAATATACATTTTCGCAAGTTCAAAGTGTGTAGGGCAGGCCAGTAGACTGGAAACTGATAGAGGAGTTGATACTATAGTCTTGAGGCAGAATTCCTTCCCTCTGGAAAATCTTGGTTTTTCATTTTTTTTTGAATTGTCGTTGATAGGCAATCTTATACTAGTTTCAAATCTACAACACAGTGGTTCAGCGGTTACCCATATTATTACATCCCCCTCCCTCTAGGGTGGTTACTATCTGTCAACATAGTAAGATGTTACAGAATCATTGACTGTATATTACATTCCATACTACCATCCCTGGGACCAATTTATATTATGACTGTGAATTTTTGTGCCCTTTATCTCACTTCCCCTTCCCCCTTCCCTGCCCCCAGCCTCTCCCCCTTGGTAACCACTTGTCACTTCTCAGTATCTATGAGTCTGCTGCTGTGGAAAACCTTAGTTCTCGCACTGAATGGCCCTTCAAGTGATTGAGGCCCACCCACATTACTGCGGTTAATCTCTTTAATGTCCTTTGTTTGTGGATGTTAAACACAACTATAAAATCCCTTTATAATGACACCTAGATTAGTGTTTAACTGAGTGGGTACTAGGGCTTTTCCAAGTTAGCACATAAAACTAACCATCAGAGTATAAATTTCCGGAGGAAAGGGTTTGCATCTTCTGTGTATTTACTCCAGGGAGTCAAATGTAATGCTAGATAATCAGTAGATGTTTTGTAAATACTTTAGTGGATGATTGAATGACTTGAACAAGGTTAAGTCCAAAATCCAACTTGAAGACTAGAGAGTTGTAATTTTGGCAAGATTATTGCAACTTTAATTGGTGTTTTGTATTGTCAGATATTATATTTATCTGACATTAAATTATTTTCCTCAGTCTCTGCCAGCCCAATTATTTTAAATATGTCTATGCTTTCTCGTCTGAGTTTAATCTTGGCTTCAGGTCACTGATATATAAACTACTCTTTTGCATTAGTTGGTTGACTATCCTTCTAACTCTGTTTGATTATTCAGTAAATGTGGCATTCAAGAGTAACACAGTACAGCCCAATTGCTTTCCTACCCTCTTTTGCCCCAATCTGAACTTATAAGCATGGAGGTGGTGCTGCCTACAGCCTCTCTCCTCAGGTAGGGTTACTGGGTATTTTGAAACACATTGAAGACATGGCACACTGTTGTTGAGGAAAAGAACCCCACGGAAAATAACAGTAATGTTTTAGTAATATCAATGAGACATGTTAGCAAAGCAGAATCAAGAAGTTAAAAATGTAATGAAAGCAAATATAGGGTAAAGTGGTTGTTGGTCATGGTTACAGATTCTGTATCAGTATTTTTCTCCTGTGCTCTTATGTTCTCTCTGCAGGTGATGGTAAAACCAACACAGGTTTTTTTTTTTTGCCTGTAAGGGACAAATGTTTGTACTGATTTCCTATAGGCCAGCCTTTGGCAGGTGGGAACGGTGGCGAGCTCAGCCGAGCCTGGTCTTAAAAGGCCACCTCGAAGATCATGGACGTGATCTTCCATTTGCCCTGACATCTTCTACTGGGTGAAGACTTGGGAGTGTTTGGAGAACAGAAAGGAGTAGGTCTCAGAAACCATACACTTGACAATAAATCTGAAGTGTGAGGGGAGAAACCTTTATTTTACCCAAGATTCTAAATGGACATCTGAAAGCATTTGCAAAGTGCCCTGGACGTCCTTAAGGTGGCTCACAGAACACCTTTGCGTCTAGGTCTCTTCAGATCTCTGCTGCTGTGCCAGTCACATCTAGAGCAGCCTGGGTCTGTCTGTGGCCCTTGTGCTGATCCCGGGGGTGTCTCTGTGGCCACTCACGCGGCGGTGACGTTTTGTCTAGACGGCTGTGCCCTAAGCCGATCTCCCTGAAGTCTTCCCTAGATTTGGCTGCTGCCGACTCTACGGCTACTAAATTAAGATAAACTCTTACTACATTCCTGACCCAAAATTACTACATCCCCTTGTTAAGCCTCTGTGTGAAGTGGCACCGTGTTGCTTATTCCGTTGTCCCCAGTTGTCAAACTCTGAACTCACAACAGACATCTCAGACTTGAAAATATTTAAGCATTGCCTTGATTACTTTACATTCCTAAGAGGTGCTAAATGTTTTAAATAAAGCCTGCCTAAACAGACTTGTCTCATTCCATTTCCTCTCACAGAGGAAGTGTCTTTCAATAGCCCCAAACTACTGGCTTCTAATTTTAGGGATAACTGAGGTGGGCTCAAGACGGAAAATAAGCTCTTCTCTGTTGAGTTTCCATAGTCATTTTATTCTGGGGGCCCATAATTAGCTCTCTTTCCTCCACCTGTAATACATGTTTGGGTTTATGATCATGTTGGAGAATGGATGATGTACAGGGTTAGCATTCAGGGAGCCTTGTAGGTCCTACAAGCAGGTCCTACCTCTGAATATTTATGTGAATGGCATTGCAGGTTGCTGGGGAGAAGAGGGTTATTGTATCTCCATTAACATTTCCTTTTAATTTTAATGATATTAACTCCGTGACACTTAGAGATCAATTGCAGTTTGTCAGGCACTCCTATAAGTACTTTAGTTGTACTAATTTATTTAATCCTCACAATGCCATAACCTGAGAGGTAGGACTATCACTATCCCTTTTCAGAGCTGAGGAAATTGGAAGGATAAGTAAATTGTCCAAGGTCATGGAGCAAGTAAAGTTCAGTATTAGACAAGAGTCCAGACTCTTTATCCCTTTCCCCCTCTGCAAAGAGAGTCATCAAAATAAAAACAAGAACAAAAAAAACCCACGAAGAATATAGACCCTACCCCTCCGCACGTGAAAACTCTAGGTCTGGCAAGATGGGAATGTCGCTCCATCATTTTAGATTCTATGACAAGGGTTCATTATCTGCAACACTAGCTCTAAAGAGGAAGTCATATAAACATAAGGTGGTATTTAATAAGCTTCACCCAGAGGGATTAAATTCATTTGTGACTGGGAGCTGTTTTTGTAACACTATTTTAAATACCCAGTAAGGGAATCAGCTGTGTTCTCTTCTCAGCCTTTGTCTGAAATTTAACCAGGTGAAGGGGGGATTCTGCTTACAAAGCTCAGGTTTCCTGTACAAGAACCCCCTTGACTGGTCTTTCCTTTCCCTCATTGCTCAGTTATATAGAAATCCTTGCTTTTCCTGCCTCTCTGCATCACTCATTCTACGTGGATTGCTCTTCTTCCTCCCCTCACTGCATTTTTCTGGCCAATCCTACTCTGTTTCTTTAAGACACAGTTAAAGGGTCATATTTTCTATGAAGCCTTACCTTAAATTAACTCTATTCCTCCCCTATAAAGCGATCACTTCCTCTGATGTGACAGCAGCTCATATACTTTTATTTTAATGCATACAAAGCTTCATTGCAGTACTTGTCCATGGACTGAAGTGTGTCACTCTTCCTCTGTGAAATAAGTACAAACACAGAAGGTCCGCATTTAGGGTTGCTTCATTCTTCTTTCTTTTTTTTTCTTACAGAAGTGTCAGTCTGTGAACGGTTCAAATTTTTTAAAAACCAGTCCTTCATAACAATCATTTGAGATACTAGTTGTCATTTTTTCTTTCCTGCCCCCTGCACTAGACTTAAAGTAACTTGAGAGCAAGGTTCATCTCTGTATGAACAGTATTTTTGTGTCAACAATAATGAATCTGGCATCCAGAGCAATGAAACTGTAACTCCCATAAAAGTTTTCATATCACATGCTTGTCCCTTTTTAAAGACTGGATTATACTGTTTTATGCTTCAGTCAATGACATTCTACTGTAATTATCCACGATTCTATCTTTTCCATTATATCCTTAAAGGTGACTAAGACCAGGTCTTAATCACTTTTGCCTCCCCAATGCCAACCATGGTGTCTGGTACAAAATGAATGTTCAGTAAGTATCATTGATTGAACCAATGACTGAATTCTAGCTGTTACTTTTTGTTTTTAGTGAACTTACTTAATTCATGCACTATAGTCTTCATAGATTCCTGATGATTTAACCCTGTATATTAAGGAAATGTTTAAAACAAGTCCAGAGGGATCCATTTCTAATGGTTATTTATAATATCTGCCACAATTTAATAATGTTACAAATAAAAATTACTAGCCTAAATTTAGGTAGCACTATTTCTTTTTCACACGAAGAAAGTGACATTTGCATTCTTTTATTACTTGTACTAATAAAAAGCCTTTGTATCACATCGTGGCCACTGATTCATATGACCATAGTCCTGATACAAAGGCATTTCCTCTTTTGAAGATTTGAATTTTGATTTTTGTCCCTGAGTTGCTCCTCTTCTCAAAAATATGGTAGCTAAAGGAAAACCCTGTAAGTTTCTGTCTCAAGACTATTTCCTATTAACCATTAACTATTTATAATTTTTCTTTTAGGTATGTTCTCTATTCTGCACATTTACGTAATTAGGATTTTGAAAATCCCCTTAAGAATCTGTTATAATTTCCATTTGAATTCTAGATTTCAACAAAGCAGCTAACTTTGTTTGGAGAGTGCTAAGGTAATTATTGGATGTTTTAGCTTTTCCCCAGTTATTGATTGGGCAGTCAGAACTTAGATTTTGTTTTAATTTACTCATCATTTCAAATTTTTTCCTAATGTATTTGTAAAAAAGGCCATTGTGAAATCATTTAGGTATTTGAAATGTGAGTAATGCATGTAGAATCGAATAAAAATGTATTTACGTTAACTGTAGTCAAAAAGGGAAATAGAAAACTTGCATACATTTTAAAATTAATCTTGAGATGTTCCAAGCCAAGCAAGCAACATACGAGGAATCAACAGTTTGGGTGTTTTTTATTGTCAATGTTCAGTTTTTTTCCAGGGCAAGTTAGTATTTTTGAAAAAGAGAAGGTAGGCAGGGGGGACTGCCTTATGAATAACTCACTTTTAGGGAATCAGGGAACAAAAAGTGTAAGCGGTATTGCTAATGGACTGCCCAGTGTCACAGTCCAAGTAATAGCATTTCCAGGGGAACCAAAAGAATGGGGTATTCTGTCTGGAATATTAGGAGATAAAATTATGAGCAGATTGCATTCATAAAGAAATGAACTATGTGTGAGGGACTAACAGCTAATAAAGAGGACACAAGAGGATAAAAGCACTGATCCACATTTTGAAGATTTTTAGCTGGGGACACAGAGTGATCATAGCAACCATCTCCAAGGAGACCCACGGGAATGTGAAAAACGCTGAGGTCACACAGCGCCAGAGAAATTCCGAATTGATCAACGACTTCTAGATGTATCTCTCTTCACCCTTAATGCCTCTAGCTGTTTAAATAGCATTTATTAGAAGGATAATGGACACCCAAATGAGATTTGCCCTGAAGAGAAAAGTAACTCTCCGAACACAAACTCTGCTGAAAACATTGTCGAACAGCCTTTCACTAAACCTGAAAAGCAATTCAGAGACTTTTGGATATTAATGAAGTGAGAAGTCCCGGCATTAAATGCAAGCCTTCGTTGTAGGTGGTAGTGATGGTTATTGTTTCATTGAAAAAGATGCAAGTTTAAATTCTAGGGCTGGAAGCAGGGCTCCCAGAAAGGGTTCTCTTGTAAATCCTTCATTACTAATCAGGCAGCTGCCGGCGGTGCAGGGACTCCTCCCTTTTCTAATCTGTCCATCCCGCTGGGTCTGCGAGGCCATTGTTTAGGTGGGCGGTGAGAAACAATGCGCTCTTCACCAGGAGCAGTGGCTGCCAAGTTCATTCAGTCAATAAACATTTATTGCTTGTCAGCTGCAGCCCACCAGGCTCTTCATCAGACGCTGGGAAAGCAGATGTCACCCATGGTCTTAAGATGCTAAAAGTTTAAAGGGGAGATGGACAAAGTAAAATAAAAATGAAAGCAGTATTACATGGTAGAGGAAATGTGCACAGAGTATCATGGGCCTAGAGGGTCTAGGAGGAGATGACGGGGAGACATTTGAGTCAGGGAGAAATTCCAAGAGGATGTTTGGCTGTGTTAAGTGGAGAAGGGGGATGGGCGTGGGGATAAGTTTCCCTGGATGATGTAAAGGTCATGGAATATAAGATAGGTCTGGGAATTGTATACAGGCCAGTAGACTTGGTGAGAAGTAGTCAGGATGTGGGATGTGACACAAATTAACCATTCCTTCTTCTGTTCTCCCCTTCCTCATTTATTTCTATTTGGTTAATTCTGGAGAAATAGTATTTTGGTTTGGAGAGGTGGGTAGTAGGGGTTGACCAAAACTAGGCAGCTAGGCTGTTAGGAGCTGCTGACTCTACTGCTGGGACCTTTTGGAATTTCTGCTCTGATCTTGCCTTCTTCTGCAAGGTCAGTTTGCATGTAGGTATCATTGTTCCCTTTCAGGGGGTCTCACTTAAGGGATTTACTTAAATGGCCAGCTTATACCTACCCATGAAGTAGTTATGCAGATTGAATGAGCAAACACATCGAAAACACTTAGAAAAAATACTGCCTAATACATGCTAACTAAGCACTGTATAAAAGATTCTTCTTCTTCTTCTTATGAGTCACTTTTATTATTATTCTGGGATTCTCCGAAGTCACAGGAACCCCTTGAGTGTCCTCTAGCTCTGGGGCCTAGACAGGGCTGGAGCACATCTCCCAGAAGGACCTAGAGCTCTTAGGAGGGTGTGGGCCCTCTGAAGGCAGACAGGCCCTGGGTGCCTGGCTACAGTCCAGATGGAAAACAGGGATCAGTTCACCCAAAGATTTGTCCTGGTTGTGACTGTGCTGGGGGCACTGGGAGGCCCCAGCTCTTCAGTTTTATCTCCTCAAGGTAGAGGTGTTGCTGCAATGATTTTTAAAAGGGACCACATGGGCGGCACAGCAATAAAGGCCCTGGGCTTTTTTCCACTATAGAATAAGGCATCATTTAGGATGTGAAAGACAGATTTCGCTTTTTAGGTTTTGTTTTGTTTTAAAAGGATGTATTACAGCCGATCATACAAATCAGTTACTCTCAAGAATGGCTGGTTACTATACGAATATCAGCCCCAAAGTTGGAAACAGCTTGCAATAAGCCTGCTTTCTGGAATTCTTAGACACACTGACTTCCCAAGTTAACTGTGAAGAATTAGTGAGATATGTGTCTAAGGTGCTCAGCGTAGAGCACGTCCCCAATAAGCAGCAGGCACTATTTTTACTCTTCTCATCTGGCTGAGCTCCTAAACTGGTGGCAGGGGCAGATGCAAGATTAGATTGTGCCATCTTCCCTGGAGGTTTGGAGGTTACAAGACCTCCTAGCACAGCTGTTCAGTTTGACCAAACTACAGAAGTATCCATAGGATTCCAAATTGGTCCATGTTTTAAAATTGGTTGTGGAGGAAATCAGTCAGAGAATAATGGCCTAAGGAATTCACATTGCTTACAGCCACCAAGATGGACATCTTTTATGGGGAAATTATGTTGTTGCCTAATAATAATTAATATTTTTGTGCCAGACAAAGGGCTAAATTCTTTTTTTGGTCATTGTTAACTGCCCCACTACTCTGTTTTATAGATGAGAAAACTGAGGCCCAGTGAAGTTAAGTAACTCACTCAAGGTCACCCAGCAAAGACAACGGACTGGAGCCTGGTTTGGAACTCAGCAGTGTCTGACTGCAGAGTACAGGCATGAAGCCTTTTATGCTGTATTGCTTTGCATGTGCTGTCGAGTCCATTTGTTCATACATTTATTCATTTATTCCATAAATATTGATTGTGTATGTCAGGTACTCTTCTAGGCCTCGGGGATACTGTAGCGGACAGGAAAGTCAAGGACTCCGCAGTTATGGAGTTATGTTCTAGTGGGAAGACTTAAACAAGAAAAATGAATATGTGTGTTCTGTAGGCATATACACATACTACCTTTTGGAGTGACGTGTGCTACAAAGAAAAATAGAGTCCAGAGGAGAGGTGTGGTGGCTATTTAATACAGTCAAGGAAGAAATAAGAAGTTACCTAAAATAACACCTTTCCCCCATTTTGGTTCAACTATTACTTTTTATTTTAATTTATATTACCTTACATTTGATACATACATGCTGACATGTTTGTACATTATGAAGCATTACACTGTACCTGTGAACCTACCTAAACTAAGGTAAGCATTACCAATTCTCTTTCATCTTCCTGTTCTCTGTCCTATCCCATCTCCCTGCCTATCTTTTGAAGTAATCACTTCTTAAATTTTAAAATTTTTCTTTTATAAAAAAGTGCTTATCGTATATGAATATATCGATAAGTACTATTTTGTTTCATTTTTCTTGTTTGTTTTGCCTTATAAAAATAGTATCATCGTTCTGCATTGTTGCATGTAGCCCTACTTCATTCATTTTAACAGCTGAATTACGGTCTGTCCGGTGAATGTGCAAAACCAGTGGACTCATTACCCCCGCCCCTCCCGTGATGGGTATTTGGGTTGTTTCCAGCCTTTTGCTCTTTGAGCAGTGCTACTGGACATTCTTGTGCGTGCGTCTTCTTGCATGTGTACGGGAGTTTCCCCATGACATCCGTGGGAGTGGAATTGCTGGGTCCGTGTTCAATATCGCGTGGTAATACCAAGTTGTTTCCTGAAGTGGTGGCACTAGTTTACATTCCCACCCAGAAGTGATTAAGAGATCCAGTAGATCCTCTTGGTATTATGAGACATCTTCATTTTTGCCAGTCTAGTGGGTAGAAGAATATTTTCCATTGTGGTTTTCATTGGCACTTGCCCCAGAACTAATGAGATTTAGCCTCAAGGAGGTGATTTTTGAGCAGAAACCTATTGTGAAGGAATAAGTCATAAGAAAGTGTGGTGGTGGAACATTCCATGAAAATGTTTCAGAAGCAGAGACTATCCTGAGGTGTCCAGGAAGCAGCAAGAGAGCAGTTGTGATGAGAGAGAAGCGGCCAGGGGAGATGTGGTCAGGAAGGAAGGCAGGGACCAGGCCCTTAGGGCCTGGGAGTGCACGGTAAACACTGTACTCTAGACTTTATTCTCAAAGTTATGGGAAGGTGTGGGACGGCTGTAAGGAGAGGAACATCACTTGACTGATGCTTTTAAAAGACCCCTTTGGCTTCTTTGTGAATAGACTTGAGGGTGCAATGAGAACAGGAGTGTAGAGAGGAGGTGAAGCCTTGTAGAAGTTAAGAGATGGTTCTGGCTTCAGCCAGAGTGTTTGTGGAGATAGTGGTGAGAAGTTGAATTCAGGATATTTTGAAGGTAAAGGCTGGTAAGCCCTGTTGATGGTTTGGATGGAGGTGTGAGGAAGAGAGAAATTAAGATATCTTGGTTTGAGAATGAATAACAGAGAATGTAGGTCTACTGACTGAAATGGGAAAACAGTAACTGGGGAGAAAATAAAAAGTTTTTTTTTTAATATGAAGGATCTATTTCTTACCTATGTAGCTACCTACTTGACACATCATCTCTTGATGTCTCAGCAGTACCTCCGATTAAACAAGGACAGAACTGAGCAGGTGCTCTGTCATCCCACACTTGGACCTGTTCCCTGTCTCAGTGAGTGGTGGCCCCTCCATCTGGTTGGAGAAACCAGAAACTTCAGAGTCATCTTTGACACTTTCCTCTGGCTTATCACCATTACCGCCCCATCTCCACGACTTTTTTACCAGTTTTACCTCTGAAATATCTCTGGCATCTGTTCCATTCTCTCCGTCTCCACAGACACCCTACTCCTAGCTGCCACTGGTTTTCACCTTGAGTGCTGCAAGGCTCCTAACTGTGTTTGTCCTCGTCCTCCTGCAGTCCGTTGTCCACTCTGCAACCAACTCACTTTGAATCACCAAGATCAAAACACTTTAAATGCTTTTTAAAAATTTCTTTAGGATAAACCTACAATATGAGCAAAGGCCATGGATGAGCTGGCCCAGCTTCTGTGTCTGGTCTCATCTCCAGCTTTCCCCTCTCTGAGCATGTCTTCGTTCCCTGATGGCATCTGTTCCATTTTCTTCCTGGTCCTTTGCACAGGCTGTTCTGGAATACTGCCTCTTCTCACCCTGTGTCCTTCAGATTTAGCCAAGCTTTGCTCCATAGCTGGGTTGATTTTATAGGCCTTAGTTTGTATGAGAAATACTTTTTGGTTACGGTAGACTCAAACTTTCTCAAATATCTAGTTCTATTTAAGACTTATTTTGCAGTCACAACTTTGTCTTCACTGTTTACTGTAGATGAAATCAAGAGCTGATTTTTTCTAATCTAAGAAGTTTGGTGTCTAATCTAGTCATAAATTTGTAGACATCAATTTTAACTCAATTGAGAATACTCTGCTCATCATTCCCGAGCAAATGCCCCCATGTAAAAGAGGACAGTCCTAAACAATAAGCATTTCAGTAGCATTTAAGGTTACAAAGTGTGTTTTCATTAGTAATGCACTGGAGTTAATGAAGTTTCTCCTTACTCAGCATGTTATTTCATCAGTAAAATCTTTCAGGTACTCTCCATTATCCATACAGTTAAAGTCTTAGTTCTTTATCAAGGTAGACAAGGCCTCCATGATCCTACCCCAACCTCCTCCTCCAGCATCAGCTCTTACCACTTCTCCAGGTGTCCTTCACCTTCCTGCAGCACCAAACTGCTGTTGCCCCAAGTCAGATCAAGTGCCCCTCCTCTGTGCCCCTGTAATACGGTGGGTATATGTTGCAGGGTGGGAATCTGTTTACTTGTCTCTTCCAGTGGGGGAAGAAACAATGTCATTTCACTTTATTCTCAGCCACAGTATTACAGAGTAGGGACTGAGTCATGCTTGATGAATGAATGAACTTTTAGTCAACGATAGGTGTAGATAGATCTCTTTGATTACTAAGAAGGGGTCATTAAGTTCTGCCACTTGATCAATACTTCACTGAATATTTATTTGATAATCAAGAGCTTCTCCTGTATTCTGTTCTGTCTATATCCTCTTAGTTATGTCACTGAGATTAACCTTTGCTCTGGGCTACAGGACTAGACTTCAGTGAGTTCCTGTTTAGAAGGCACATCTCCCAAGGGTAATCCATGGGTGGGTAATCCACAAGGTAACTAGAGAGTAGAATATTCAGTGGCGTCTGCTCTAGGATCAGCTCTGCATTTGCTATTACCCTTCCTAAAGACTCACCTGCGTAAGTCTGAAATCATATATTGACCAATCCATGAAATAAAATGCTAATTATATCACTCAGAGGTACAGAGATAAATAAAGTTATTATTTTGTAATGTCCTACCAGTTTCCATTCTTCTTTAATCTGTGCCTGTATGTATAATTTTCCTAAAATGGGATCAAACTGTCACTTTTTTGGTAACATACTTTTTTCTTATATATGTATATATACATATACACACACACATTCATACGTATTTATACATATAGATATATATCTTATCTGTGTTACTATATATTCCACATTTAAATCATTTTATAAAGGCTTCTGAATATTTTGTTCATACTTTTTAATTTTAATTTAAGGGATGATTAGAATAAGGAAATGGTTCTCTTATCATTTTTAACCAGTCATATGAAAGAAATTTCACATGGTTTTATATAAGGGAATGAAAAATTTGAGATTGTAGCTTCTTGGGTACATAATTAAGATAGTATTTAATAGCTAGCCTCATTCTGTCTGTCTAATCAAAATTATCTACCTCCATATGCCCATTTTAAAATTCCTTCACTGCATAATATAATCAAGATAATTTCCTCCCTTATTAGACTAAGTAAGACACTTTGATAGCAGTCTCCTTAGAGTTTCTTAGTTTTATACAAGGAGTATGCAAGATGGCTTTCAAAAATGTCTTAACTTCAGAAGTCACTTGAGAAAAGACTACAGTCTGTACCTCTGGCTCTTAAGGAACTAATTAATTGATAATTTGAATACTTTAACCACCTAAGACATTTATACAGTTTGATAAGTGACCAGAACAAAGTGTGAGTTCTATGAAGGTCTGAGCCCCTTTATGTTCAGATGTTTGCTACCATGTTAATTTTACTTCTGACATTCCTCAGCTTATTAGAGTCCTCTGAGGCTCAGAGTAAGTGGGTGTCATCTTTTCTTTGAGATGGGTTTCTGTAGATGAGCCGAGCATCTCTAACATACCTGCCCCCCAACCTAGTGCTATATTTGATCAAGAGCTAAGCAGATCACAAGTTCCCTATTAACTTCTTGTGATTATTCTGTGTTCTCTGATTTCATATTTTAGTAGATCCTCTAATTAGGCATCCTAAGAACAATTTTTCTGGACAAGCATCAGGGTTTTTTTTTTAAGTGTATGATTTAAAAAAGAGGATTTGCAGTCGTTCTGCTAACAAAAGAGCATGGGACCCAGCAAATTCATACCTTAATTGTGTTGCTTAAATAAGTAGGACCTTCCCTGGATGTTCTTTTGGCTGGTGCCACCGCTTACTGAGGATCGAGTAAGGAGCAGTTCCGGTAATTCACAGAGTGATCAGTCACCCTCTCGGTGTTTATTTGATTGCTTTGTGCTTGGTCCTTGAGAACCAGCTTGTTTGAGGATGTGAACCTTTACATAAGGTATGAAAGTCTCTAAGAAACTAATCACTTTTAGGAACTGGCTTTCCAGTGTCTGGTGCATAGTGTCGAGGCAATAAATACCTGTCAAATAAATGACTGAAATAAGGATTTAATTATTTTTAAACTTAAAAAAAAAATGAGATCACAACTTGAACCCAGCCATCTGGTTACAGGCTATTTATAGCTCCTGAGTGGTGTCATTTCAGCATGGTGCAGGAGGGGTGACTGTCACTGTACTTGATGTTATCCTATGTGTCCAGAATGCTTAAGAGAACAGATGATTTAAAGTAGGAGTGATTTGTTTTCTGGCTCTTGATTTAGCAGCAGCAGCTTTTCAGAGTAAGTGGCCTACCTCTTCTAGCCTAGAATCAAAGGATAGGCGTTGAGATGCTTATCATTCCAGCTTTCATATTCAAGATGAATCTTTTGCTGGTGTCACTTTCTGTCTTTAGTATGAACTCTTCGCTTCCAACATCAAGGACTGACTCTCTCATCAAGGCAGTTGAATGCTAGGTCTTTACATTTTTATTTCATGGTTGTTTGGAAAAATAAATGCAATGTACAGCATCTTAATTTTGATGAGTATTACATCAGAGGAACAAAAAATTAATATTTATATTCATTAAAAAGCTTCATTATTAAAATTTTGCCAGTTAGGATACACCTGCAATGTGGAAATTAAAATTTATAATAAAATTTTGCCAATTAGGATATACCTGCAATGTGGAAATTAAAATTTATAAGTGATGTCATCATTTCATTCTCAGTGTCCTAGAGTTCAAATTTTCTGGGAAAGTGTTACAGCAAAGAAAAATAGAGGAAAGTGCTAACATTTACTAAGAATTTATGTTACATTATTTTCATATTCACCAATATGTTAATATCAAAAGCAGAAAATCTCAGCAAGGAAGAGAAGAGGAATGTCGAGAGGTGAAAGAAAAGAGTGAAAATAATTTTTTGTATGAGATACGTGATGCGCTAATAAGATGGTTGGTTCCTTGTGGAAACTGAAAAGATCAGTTTGGACCGAGGAGGAACACAGCTTGGCCGAAGGTTCAGAGGATCTCCCTTCCAGTCCTTTCCTCCAGATCCAACATCACTTCACATTCTAAAAGCTATTGGATGAAGTCTATTTATAGTACTTTGATATTGTACCACTGGTTTAAGGACTATGATTCTCTCTCCCTCACACCATCTATTATATAGACTTGGGTGTTCTGAAATTACCCTTCTAATTAAAGAACAAGCAAGTGTGGATTTTTTAGATATAAATAATAATAACAGCTAAGAGGTGCTGAGCCAGTACTCCGTGTTGGGCACAGTGCTACCCGATGTCATTCAGTCTTCATGACATCGCTGTGGGGATGGGAATACAGTTACCACCCTAGTTTTGCACATGAGAAGGTGAGGCTCAGGGAGGTTAAGTTCCTTGGCCCACATCAGCCCAGTTGCAAGAGGCCCACCTGGGATTCAGACCCATGTTATCCCCCTCCTGAGCCTGAGCTCTACCTTCCTTCTGGGTAAGGCTTGCATCTCTCTTATGTTTACAGAGGCTATCACAACATCCGGGTTTTCATATGATTTAAATGTAAGAGTTGCCAATAATATAGAAGTTATTTTATTTGTCATATTGCATGTTAATGAGCCCAAACCTCTCAACTAAACCTTTATTCCATTTCCCAAGCATCTCTATCTGGATATTTTTCCAGTATATCAAACTCTTCATCTCAGCACATCCTACTCTCGCTGCCCCAAATATAAGGGATCAATGACTAAATACATATACATTTCACTGTTATAGCTCTTATTATTTTCTTCTGGAATTCTTGAATAGTTTCTGTTCTTCTGGCTCAGGGGGCTTTGGATGGTCATCCATTCCTATTCTGGAGTTCTAGAACTTTCTGTGTAAGCAGCTGCACACCCCTCCTACACTGCAAGAGCCATGAAAGCACACACTGTGTCTGGCAGATGATCACTGTACCCTGCTGCCTCGTGTGGTCTGTGGCTGGCCCTCAATCAGGTACTGGGTAAGTATTTGCAGACTGATTGCTATCCTTGGAATACTGTTGCCAACCAGCAGGCCAGCCAGCCAACATGTAGATGAGACAGGGACCGTGGACTTAGAGTAGGGTGAGGCCTCTGGAAAAAACAAGATAACCATTGCGAGATTTGCTTTGGCCTGCTAGGGAGCCCAACTTACTTTTCTAACTTTACCCAAGTGCTGCCTTCCTTCCTCCAGACCTAAAAAAAATGATTTGTTGCAACTTGGGCAATGTAGCAAACAAGCCCAAAACTATTGCAAGCCCAAAACAACATAAGGCAGGAAGGATTTCATCTTGAAATCCAATTAGTTAAAAAGTAAAACAATGACCCAGCCCACCTTTGGAGCAAAGCAGGCAGCCCTGAGTGATATGCTCCCAGACCAGGAAGCTGCTCTCCTGGGAGGAAATCAGATCAGTAAAGTTCCTCTAAATAACCAGGAAAACTAATAAGAAACTTAGTATTTCTTCAAAAGTATTTGGAACCACTTAACAGGTGTACATCCCTAGCCCTTTGTCTCTGAACTGCCTATAAAAACCCCTAGACAACGTGCCACCCCTGGGACTCTCTTGTCCCCTCCTGGCGTGAGCCAGGAGCTTTGTCCTTTCACTCTTTCTCTAAAGCCTGTACCTTGCTCTCCTACCTTGACTGTTTGCGAATTCATTCTTTGGCTCTGTGAACAAGAACCCCAGCATCGTAGAGATGGTATCCTGTGTGTATATATGAGAAAGCACAGATTTCCCGAATCTGACCCTTTTTACCTTCACTCAGAGTGACCCAGTCCTGGGGGCAGAATTTATGCCCCTCACACTCCTCATTTTGTTCTTTAGATCATGCCCTATCCTAGGTCCAAACTGAGAGCCTCTCCATGCCCTCCATTCCATTTCTACAAGTCTCAAACCTTAACTGTCCTGTAGGCCCATATGAACTATTATCTCCTTCATGTGCTCATGCCCTGTCCCCTCGGATGGAGGTAATTGCTTTCTGTGTCTCCCAAACACCATAGTACTGTAAACACCATAATATGCCTTCATTTATTTTCTTGGAAAACTGGGGGACAGCTGGGTTTAAACATGACTAATCCGTTTCCTGATTCCCTCCCTGTTTCTTTATTAAAACACTTCTCCGAGCCACTGTGCATTTAATATGCTGGAATGCATTGTGAATCTTCAAGAGAAGGTATGTCGTATATTTAGTGGGTCTCCTCCTGTGTTTCGTTAGCCTTGATGTCTGGCAGCCCGTGTTCTCAGGTGCCTGCTCACTGTCTGCTGCTTTGGGACAAGTAGCTGGTTGCGGCAGCGGCGTTGAGGCTGCAGTTTCCTGTTGTTCGGTTGTTTTTGGTCAAATAGTGAGTTACTGTCAAATTCCAGACTTCTGCTTTGTCTGGGTAATTGTCCTGTGATAACTGGAGGATAGTCTTCCTAAAAGGCCCTCTGGGATATGCCTTGCTGATGTGGATACAACCACTTTGGAAAATAATTCGACAGTTCTTAGAAAGTTAAAGAAATACTTACATGTGACTCAGCAACTTCACTTCTGTGCATTAATATCCTCAAAAAGACTTGAACGAGAATATCCATAGCAACCTTACTGCTAATAACCCAAGACGGGAAACAATGAATGTAAAATGTTCATCAACAGGTGACTGGCTAAACAGGCTTTGCTGTGTCCATACTTCCATGGCCTGCTGAGCTGGGGAGGGTCTACGCATATATGTACAAACACGGATGAGTCTCAAAACCAAAAGAGTTTTAAACCTTGTTTTAGGCAGTAGTTTTACTGGATGTATACTATTGTCAAAACTCAATGAATGGAATGCCTAAGGTCTGTGCATTTTACTACAGATCATTTATCTCTGGGAGAATCAGGCCAGGACCGCAGTTTCAGAGTGTGGGATTTGAAGCCAGATTGCCCGGATGCACATCCTCCTCCTACCACTCATTCATTGTCTCTGGGACCTCTGGTAAATTTCCTATCTGTGTCTCCTTCAGCTTCCTCACCTGCCAAATGTGACTGAAGTTAGAATCTGCTTTATAGAGGTTGTTACTAGAATTAAATGAGTTAGATTTTTATTTGTGCTCTAAGTTCTCGTTACATAAAACTAAGCAATAAACATCCTCTGACCTTCATGACAGTATCCCCTAGCTTCTCATCTGTAGCTGCAGGAGAATCACCTGGGAATATTTCTAAAAATATTAATACCTGGACTCCATTCCTGGGGATTCTAATATAATTGGTCTGGGGTGCGGTTTGGGCGTTGTAGGTATTTTTTTTAAGCTTCCTGGGTGCTTCTAATATACAGATAAAGTTGAAAAACTACAGCAATACATTAGTTTTTCTAAAAATTAAATTTTGCTGAGTAATGCTATATAGTACCATAATGATAGCCTTAATTTCCACTAATTCTGGTGCTGTATAACAGGTGGACTCTATCTGCTTCCTTTCCAATAGCATTGGAAGCATTCCCAGAAGAAAACAAAAAGGTCAGTTTAATAATGGACTTCCGTAAGAATTACTGATGTTCACTTCATTCTGTTTCCATGGAGAAATAACAGAAAACCCTATTCACAAGGGAACCCCATCTCTTTATTCACATCATTTTTTCTTTTGTTGAAATATTAAATGCCTAAATATTTAATGTTTAATGAATGTAATATAGTGCAATGTTAATAAGTAAACATATTTAGAATTAATGTGAATAAATCATTTAGAAATACAGTGAAATTTAGTGAAATATTAAATATCTAAAATGTTTGAGGGGAAAGAAGTACTCGTCAACATTGCGATGATGAAGCATAGAAACATTAAAGCACCCAAAGTGCAAATTGTGAGGCTCTTGACCTTTCTAGTCAGAGCTCTGTAGGTGTGAGGTGTCACTTCTGCCCCTTTTTAGTTGTGAATTCAGGCAGCGCTGAAAGAACAAGGGTCTCTGATTAATATGAGGAAGCAGGTTGCATCACTTTTCACTGTTTCAGAAGAAGGAAAGAAACACACTTTGGTTGGCAGTGACTGAGTGAATTGATTGGGATCGAATTCATGGAAAAAAATGAATGTATTCATTAAGATAAGGAAAAATTCTTATTTTTAAAAAATTTAAGAAGTGTAGAGAGTGTCACCAAAGAAGAAGCCTCATTTTGCTGTGGACTCATGGATACTATCGGGTGTAACTGTAATGCTATTTTTACATTTGAAGATGAATATAGTCAAGAGAGTTCATGCATAAATATTTTCAAATAAATAGTTTATAAAACATCTTGTTTAAATTCTTAAGCCTCTTACTGTTGTTCAGTTGCTGGTGACTGGCTCATAATTCTCACTTCATTGCACTGCATTTATACAGCCATCGTATCTTCACCCTCCCCAGCCTTTTGTTTTTAAATAAGAAAGAACCCAGTCGTGTAAAGGAAATCTTTTTTTTTTTATTAAGGTATCATTGATACACACTCTTACTAAGATTTCACAAGAAAAACAATGTGGTTATTACATTCACCCTTATTATGAAGTTTCCCCCCCACCGTACCACATTGAAAAACATTGTGGTTACTACATTCACCCATACTATCAAGTCCCCCCCATACCCCAATGCAGTCACTGCCCAACAGTGTAATAAGATGCCACAGAGTCACTATTTGCCTTCTCTGTGCTACAGTGTCTTCCCTGTGACCCCCCCCACACCATGTGTACTAATCATAATGCCCCTCTATCCCCTTCTCCTTGCCTCCACACCCGCCCTCCCAACCCCCTCCCCTTTGGTAACCATTGGTCCCCACTTGGTCTGCTGTGGTTTTGTTCCTTCAGTTTTGCTTTGTTATACTCCATAAATGAGGGAAATCATTTGGTACTTGTCTTTCTCTGTGTGGCTTATTTCACTGAGCATAATATCCTCTAGCTCCATCCATGTTGCTGCAAATGGTAGGATTTGTTTTCTTCTTATGGCTGAATAGTATTCTATTATGTATATGTACCACCTCTTCTTTATGCATTCATTTACTGAAGGACACTTAGGTTGCTTCCATGTCTTGGCTATTGTAAAGAGTGCTGCAGTAAACAAAGGGGTGCATATGTCTTTTTGAATCTGAGATCTTGCTTTCTTTGGGTAAATTCCAAGGAGTGGAATCCCTGGGTCATATGGTATTCCTGTTTTTAGTTTTTTGAGGAACGTCCATACTGCTTTCTACAACAGTTGAATTAATTTATATTCCCACCAGTAGTGTAGGAGGACTTCCCTTTCTCCACATCCTCGCCAGCATTTGTTGTTTGTCTTTTTGATGTTGGCTGTCCTTACTGGTGTAGGGTGATATCTCATTGTGGTTTTAATTTGCATTTCCCTGATGATTAGTGATGTGGAGCATCTTTTCATGTGGCTATTGGCCATCTGAATTTCTTCCTTGGAGAAGCGTCTGTTCATATCTTCTGCCCATTTTTAATAGGGTTCATTGCTTTTTTGGGTGTTGAGCCATGTTCTTAATATATTTTGGATGTTAACCCCTTATCAGATATGTCCTTTTTTAATATATTCTGCCATACTGTAGGATACCTTATTGTTCTACTGATGGTGTCCTTTGCTGTACAAAAGCTTTTTTAGTTTCATGTAGTCCCATTTGTTTATTTTTGCTCCTGTTTCCCCTGCCCAAGGAGATGTGTTCAGGAAAAAGTTGCTCATGTTTAATATTCAAGAGATTTTTGCCTAAACTGAAGGAACAAAATAGCAACAGACTCGGAGACTCCAAGAAGGAACTAGTGGTTACCCAAGGAGAGGGGTGTGGGAGGGCGGGTGGGGAAGGGGATTGAGGGGTGTTATGTTTAGTACACATGGTGTGGAGGGGTCACGGGGTAAACAGTGTAGCACAGAGAAGGCAAATATTGAATCTTTGGCATCTTACTACACTGAAGGACAGTGACTGCATTGGGGTCTGGGTGGGGACCTGATAATATGGGTAAATGTAGTAACCACATTGTTTTTTTCATATGAAACCTTCATATGATAATACCTTAATAAAAAAAAAAAAGATTTTTGCCTGTGTTTTCTTCTAAGAGTTTTATGATTTCATGACTTATATTCAGGTCTTTGATCCATTTCAAGTTTACTTTTGAGTATGGAGATAGACAATAATCCAGTTTCATTCTCTTGCACGTAGCTGTCCAGTTTTGCCAACACCAGTTCTTGAAGAGGCTGTCATTTCCCTATTGTATTTCCATGGCTCCTTTATCATATATTAATTGACCATATATGCATGGGTTTATATCTGGGCTCTCTAGTCTGTTCCATTGGTCTATGGGTCTGTTCTTATGCCAGTACCAAATTGTCTTGATTACTGTGTCTTTGTAGTTAAGCTTGAAGTCGGGGAGCATAATCCCCCCACTTTATTCTTCCTTCTCAGGATTGCTTTGACTATTCGGGGTCTTTTGTGGTTCCATATGAATTTTAGAACTATTTGTTCTAGTTCATTGAAGAATGCTGTTGGTATTTTTATTGGGATTGCATTGAATCTGTAGATTGATTTAGGCAGGATGGCCATTTTGACAATATTAATTCTTCCTATCCAGGAGCATGGGATGTATTTCCATTTATTGGTATCTTCTTTAATTTCTCTCATGAGTGTCATGTAGTTTTCAGGGTATATGTCTTTCACTTCCTTCATTAGGCTTATTCCTAGGTATTGTATTCTTTTTGATGAAATTGTGAATGGAATTGTTTTCCTGATTTCTCTTTCTGCCAGTTCATCGTTAGTATATAGGAATGCAACAGATTTCTGTACATTGATTTTGTATCCTGCAATTTTGCTGAATTCATTTATTGGTTCTAATAGTTTTGGGGTGGAATATTTGTTTTTTTTCTGTACAATATCATGTCATCTGTAAATGGTGACAGTTCAACTTCTTCCTTACCAACCTGGATGCCTTTTATTTCTTTGTGTTGTCTGATTGCTTGGCTAGGACCTCCAGAACTATGTTGAATAAAAGTGGGGGGAATAGGCATCCTTGTCTTGTTTCCAATCTTAGGAAAGGCTTTCAGCTTTTGCTGTTAAGTATGATGTTGGCTGTGGGTTTGTCATATATGGCCTTTACTATGTTTAGGTACATGCCCTCTATACCCATTCTCTTGAGAGTTTTTATCATGAATGGATGTTGAATTTTGTTAAATGCTTTTCCAGCATCTTTGGAGATAATTGTATGATTTTTGTCCTTCTTTTTGTTGATGTGGTGTATGATGTTGATGGATTTTCGAATATTGTACCATCCTTGCATCCCTGGAAAAAATCCTAGTTGATGATGGATGGTCTTTTTGATGTATTTTCAAATTTGATTTGCTAATATTTTGTTGAGTATTTTTGCATCTGTGTTCATCAGGGATATTGTTCTGTAATTTTCTTTTTTTGTGGTGTCTTTGTCAGGTTTTGGTATTAGAGTGATGCTGTTAGAATGAGTTTGGAAGTATTCCCTCCTCTTCTACATTTTGGAAAGCTTTAAGTAGGTTGGGTGTTACATCTTCACTAAGTGTTTGATAAAATTCAGTGGTGAAGCCATCTGGTCCAGAGGTTTTGTTCTTAGGTATTTTTTTTATTTCCAGTTCAATTTCTTTGCTGGTAATTGGTCAGTTCATGATTTATGTTTCTCCCTTGATCAGCCTTGGAAGGTTGTATTTTTCTAGAAAGTTGTCCATTTCTTCTAGGTTATCCAGTTTGCTAGCATAAAAATTTTCATAGTATTCTCTAATGATTCTTCATACTTCTGTGGTGTCCATAGTGCTTTTTTCTTTCTCATTTCTGATTCTCTTTATGTGTGTAGACTCTCTTTTTTTCTTGATAAGTCTGGCTAGGGGTTTATCTATTATGTTTATTTTGTCAAAGAACCAGCTCCTGCTTTCATTGATTCTTTCTGTTGTTTTATTCTTCTCAATTTTATTTATTTCTGCTCTAATCTTTATTATGTCCCTCCTTCTACTGACTTTGAGCCTCTTTTGTTCTTCTTTTTCTAGTTTTGTTAATTGTGAGTTTAGACTGTTCATATGGGATTGTTCTTCTTTCCTGGGGTAGGCCTGTATTGCAGTATACTTCACTCTTAGCACGGCCTTCTCTGCGTCCCACAGATTTTTCAGTGTTGCATTATTGTTGTCATTTGTCTCCATATATTGCGTGATCTCTGTTTTTATTTGGTCACTGATCCATTGATTATTTAGGAGCATGTTATTAAGCCTCCATGTGTTTGTGGGATTTTTCTTTTTGTTTGCATAATTTATTTCTAGTTTCATACCTTTGTGGTCTGAGAAGCTGGTTGGTGCAATTTCAGTCTTTTTGAATTTACTGAGATTCTTTTTGTGGCCTAGTATATGATGTACTTTTGAAAATGTTCCATGTGCACTTGAGAAGAATGCATCCTGTTGCTTTTGGGTGGAGTGTTCTGTAGATATCTGTTAGGTCCATCTGTTCTAATGTGTTGTTCAGTTCCTCTGTCTCCTTATTTTCTGCCTGGTTGATCTGTCCTTTGGAGTGAGTGGTGTGTTGAAGTCTCCAAAAATAATGCATTGCATTCTATTTCCCCCTTCAATTCTGTTAGTGTTTGTTTCACATGTGTACATGCTCCTATGTTGGGTGAATGGATATTTATAATGGGTATATCCTCTTGTTGAATTGACTGCTTTATCATTATGTAATGTTCTTCTTTGTCTCTTGTTACTTTCTTTGTTTTGAAGTCTATTTTGTCTGACACAAGTCCTACAGCTCCTGCTTTTTTCTCCCTATTAGTTGCATGAAATATCTTTTTTCATTCCTTCACTTTTAGTCTGTATATGTGTTTGGGTTTGAAGTGAGTCTCTTGTAGGCAGCGTATAGATGGGTCTTGCTTTTTTAGCCTTTTTGTGACTGTATATCTTTTGATTGTTGCATCCGGACCATTTACCTTTAGAGTGATTATCAATAGATTTGTACTTATTGCCATTGCAGGCTTTAAATTCGTGGTTACCAAAGATTCAAGGGTAACTTCCTTACTATCAGTCTAACTTAACTCACTCAGTATGCTATTACACACACAATCTAAAGATTCTTTTTTTTCCCTCCTTTTCTTCCTCCTCCATTCTTTATGTATTAGGTATCATATTCTGTACTCTGTTCATTCCTTGACTGACTTTGGGGGTAGTTGATTTGATTTTGCATCTGTTTAGTAATTAAGTGGTCTACTTTCTTTACTGTGGTTTCCTTTCATCTTGTGACAACTGTTTAGCCTTAGGAATACTTCCATTTATAACAGTCCCTTCAAAATACAGTGTAGAGGGGGTTTGTGGGAGGTAAATTCTCTCAGCTTTTGCTTATCTGGAAATTGTTTCATCCCTCCCACAAATTTCAAAGCTAATCTTACAGTGTAGAGTATTCTTGGTTTGAGGCCCTTCTGCTTCACTGCAGTAAATATATCATGCCACTCCGTTCTGGTATGTAAGGTTTGTGTTGAGAAGTCTGATGATAACCTGATGGGTTTTCTTTTGTATGTGATCTTTTTTCACTCCCTGGCTGCTTCTGATAATCTATCCTTATCCTTGATTTTTGCCATTTTTGTTATATGTCTTGTTGTTTTCTTCCTTGGGTCCCTTGTGTTGGGAGATCTGTGCACCTCATGGCCTTAGAGACTATCTCCTTCCCTATATTGGGAAGTTTTCAGCAATTACCTATTCAAAGACACTTTCAATTCCTTTTTCTCTCTCTTCTTTTTCTTGTATCCCTATAATGCTAATATTGTTCCGTTGTATGGTCACACAATTTTCTCTGTTCTTTCATTCCTAGAGATCCTTTTTTTCTCTCTGTGTCTCAGCTTCTTTTATTCCTGTTCTCTGTTTCATTTGCCATCTCCTCTACTTCATCTAATCTGCTTTTAAATCTCTCCATTTTATGTTTCATTTCAGATACTGTATTCCTCAACATCTGTATCTCATTCTTGAATTCCTCCCTGAGTTCTTGAATATTTCTCTGTAGCTACATTAGCTTGTTTATGATTTTTACTTTTAAATCTCTTTTAGGAAGATTTATGAGTTCAGTTTCCCTTGGCCCTCTTTCCTGTGTTTGTGGGAGTTAGGTTTGAACCAGGTTCCTTTGACGTTTTGTGTTTGTGGATGGCACCCTCTTAATGCCCAGAAGCTGTACTCTCTTGATCTACTTGGCCTTTGGAGCTGTGGGGTGGGTTGCCGGTGAGCATCACTGGTGCCTGTTGAGAGGAAAGAGCTCTTTTCCTGCTTCCCGGCTGTTATGCCTGTCTCCACTGCCAGGTTCAGTGGGCCAGGCGTGCAGGGAGAAGCCTCTATTCTTTGCACCTGTAGCTGCCATAGGCCTGGCCACCCTCTTGCTTGGCTTGTGCAATGCCGGGTGCAGCCGGTTTGTGATCTGGTTCTGGCTGGGAGGAAGATGCAGAAGACTGCATATAGTGGTGGATGGCCTCAGCTGCATAGCCAGCCAGTAGGATGGAGCACCTGAAGCTCCTGAAAGTTCCCAACCTGCACCTACACAATTTTGTCTACCTCTCCTTTCTACTTAGCAGCAAGCTCTGTGCAATCCTTGCCCCTTTAGCGCCCTCTCGCTGTTAGGAAGTCTCTTAGACTGCCTGCTTCCTTTTGTCCCAGTGCTACTGGCTGTGAATATGTGTTTTCCACAAGCGGCTAGAATCTCAGTCTGTGCAGGTATTCCACCTGTCTTAGCTTTCCAACCCCACTAATCTCTAGAGCACCATGTAATGTAGATTCGTGCTTCCAGAGCAGATCTGCAGGGCTGGGTGTTCAGCAGTCCTTGGCCTCCATCCCTTCCCTGCCCCGTTTTTCTTCCTCTCTCCCATGAGCTGGGGTAGGGGAAGGGCTTGGGTCCCTCCGCATCATGGCTTTGGCACATTACTCTTTTCCTTGAGGTCTGCTGTGTTCCCCAGGTGTAGTCAGTCTGGCGCTGCCTTCTTTCCTGTTGCTCTTTCAGGATTAGATGTATTTTCTATATTTTCATATTATATGTGGTTTTGGGAGGAGGTATCTGTCCTACCTCTCGTGCCGCCATCTTTAAGCCTCTCCAGGAAATCTTTTATAATTCTTGCAGTGTGTTTCTTCTTCAATAGTACGGTAGTGTTGGTAGTTTTTTAATTGTAGATTGTGGCAGCTGTTTCACATTTGCATTGTGTCTGGATTGACTCAAAAATCCATCATTAATGGGCCTTAGGTAAATAGAGTAGAGTAGAGTAAGACACTTAAAATGAGACCAGTGGTCCTTCCTGCCTTTCTCATCTCACAGCCGCTCTGGGCCTTGTTTTCCCCTTTTTAATAAAGATGGATTTCATTTTGAGCAAAAGAAGGTAATAGCCAAAGTACCATTGGTCGTTTGGTGAAACTAATTTGCTTTAATTTTTTTTTTCTCCTGCAATGAACTGTTGACACTTCTGCTTGATTACATTTCCATTCTGCAGTTAAAAGATTAATGTATTGAAGATTATTTTGGTCTTGCCTCTTTCCTTAACAAGTACTGTTTTTTTTTAATTTGAAGTATACTTGATATACAATATTATGTTAATTTTAGGTGTACAGCAAATAATTCAACAGTTAAATTCACCATAATAACAGTATTTACCATCTGTCATCATACAAAGTTGCTACAGTGTTATTGATTATATTCCCTATGTTGTGCTTTTCTTCCCTGTGACTTACTTATTTTATTATTGGAAGTTTGTACCTCTTTATCCCTTCACTATTTCTCCCATCTCACCCCCCTTCCCCTATGGCAACCACCAGTTTGTTCACTGTATTTATGAATCTATATCTGTTTTGTTTGTTCATTTGTTTTATTTTTTTTAGATTTCACATATAAGTGAACTCTTACGGTATTTGTCTTTCTCTTCCTGACTTATTTCACTTAGCCTCATAATATCCTTTATAGGTCCATTCATGCTGTTGTAAGTGGCAAGAGTTCACTCTTTTTTATGGCTGAGTAGTGATTCCATCATATATAAGTACTACATCTATTTTATACATTCATCTGCCAGTGGATGCTTAGATTGCTTCCATATCTTGCCTATTTAAATAATGCTGCAGTAAATATAGGGGTGCATGTCTTTTGGAATTAGTGTTTTTGTTTTCTTCAGGTAATTACCCAGAAGTGGAATTATTGGCTCATATGGTATTCCTATTTTTAATGTTTTGAGGAACTTCCATATTGTTTTCCATAGTAGTTGCACCATTTTACATTCCCACCAACAATGCACGAGGGTTCCGTATTCTCCACATCTTTGCCAACAGTCTTTTTGTCTTGTCTTTTTTATAATAGCCAGTCTAACAGATATGAGTTGATAGCTGATTATGGTTTTTATTTACCTTTTCCTGATGATTAGCTATGTTAAGCATCTTTTCGTATGTCTGTTGCCTATTTGTTTGTCTTCTTTGGAAATATGTCTATTCAGGTCCTCTGCCCATTTTTTAATTGGATTATTTGTTTTTTTGATATTAAGTTGTATGAGTTTTTAATATGTTTTGGATATTGATCCCTAATGGCCATATCATTGTAAATATCTTTTCCCATTCAGGAGGTTGCCTTTTCATTCTCTTGACAGTTTCCTTTGCATGGAGAAGCTTTTTAGTTTGATATAGTCCCACTTGCTTATTTTTGCTTTTGTTTCCCTTGACTGGGGAAATGTATCCAGAGAAAATTTACTAATTCCAATATTCCAGAGTTTACTGCCACCAGTTTTATGGTTTTAGGTCTTATATTTAGGTCTTTGATCCATTTTGAGTTTATTTTTGTTTATGTTAGTGTAAGACAGTGATCTGGTTTGCATGTAGCTGTCCGGTTTTCCCAACACCATTTATTAAAGAGACTGTCCTTTCCCCATTGTATATTTTTACCCCCTTTGTCACCCATTAATTGATCATATGACTGTGGGTTTACATCTGGGCTCTTTCTTTCCCCCAATAAAGTATGATCTCCATTTTGCCGAATACTCATGATATTTTAGCCTTATTCATCTTGCTAACTTTGCGATTTGTTTTTCGGTTTTCTAAATTTATTTTAGATTTTCAGAAAGCTGATACAGAGGGTAACATGTAGACATGAATATTTTCCAGCAGACCTTAGAAAAGTTGATATTAAATTTCAGTCTTTTGCTGGTGTATATGGCAGTCATACCAAAGAATACTTATCATGAATTATTTAGTTAAAAATAACAAAATTCTTTCAGTGAAACTTTTGGATTGTGTTCCAGATTCCTTGATAATATACTTAGGGACCTGCTGCAGTGATGAAATTTTATAGTGTACTAGCCAGCAGAAGATCCAAGCAACTTGATTTTATCACTGATGTTTAAGATCACACTCACACTATGCCTTCTTGGGTATACAAAGGAAAAGAGCCTGCATTCTTTGCCCCATTCACTTTGCTGTGTTTATTTTCATTTTTCCCCTCTTTTGAGCCTGGTTGAAGTGGATCATCACCTGATTCAAGTAAATAATAACCTAGCAGCCAGCTATGAACCTGTATTATTTCTAGAAAAAAAACATACTTACTTGAGGACAGTACTACTTTTCTTGGGAAACTATTTTGGAAGAGGGGTTCATTCACTGGAACCCAAAGAATGCAGGAGTAGAGATACTACAGGTAAAGAATACAGACCTAGATTACAGGTATTAGACAAGGGAAAGGGGTGGGGTTAAGGAAGTAATTTTCCATTCAGTAAATTGGGGACATATCACTGCTGATGAACTCAGACTCCTAACTTAGAAGCATACAAAAACAAAAAACTAGCTGAAAATATTCTCTCTAGATAGTGATGTTTAATCTGTTATAGAAGATAACATTCTGCCACACTTTGGTACTACAGAAAGAACTATGTGAAAAGTTCTTTCTTTTTCTTCCACACCTTGTTAAGAAGGATGCACAAGTACACTGAAACTATTCAGAACAAAAGACTGGGGTAGAGTTTCTATTTAACATAAAGAAACTCATGGAGCTTAGAAAGCTGTAGTAACTTGTCCCAGGTTTAATGAGATAGTCTTGCAATTTTAAATGAACAAATGATTAATTCATGGACGTTCTTAGTGTTACATGGGATAAAATGGAAACCAGTGGTGTCACAGCAATGGTAACCGAAAGGACAAGCCACGTACTGTAAATACAAGTAATTCTGGCATATGTGGGAAGACGTCCAAGGAAAAAGCCATTATTGCCACTTTAAATAACCTTTATGCAAAAGTAAAGCTGAAGGTAGAGAGGTTATGTCCAAAGCCCTTAGAAAATACTGTCTTTCTTCCCTAAAATGTAATCCTCAGCGGTGTAGAAGTTTTAACCTGAAAAGATAGGGAGGGGACTGTTCTATTTATATCAGTTAATTATTGTCCACATATTATTGTCCCTTCACTTCGCAGGGTATGTAAACTGTCAGAGAGCCCATCCACAGTAAACCCAGGCCTGACTGCTTGACAGAGCTCTACTCTTGTACCACCAGCTACTTTTACGTCAGTTGCCTTGGGCTGGCCACCCGAAGCCATTGCACCAGCTGGGAGCGACTCCCCCATCTCTCTTCCTGCTCCATTCCACCCTTCCTGAGAGGCTCAGCAGCCATCCCGCTCCTTCCTTTAAGTCTTTGGAATGTACACTGGCCCACTGGAGTCTCTCTTTACTCTGAACTCATAGAACTCTAAACTCAATTTTTTGCTGTGTTCATAACCCACCTTGCAACAATTCTTAGGTTTTTGTCTGTTCCCATACTATATTATTTCAAGCTTATGTTGCCCCTTTGTGCTGTGACTCTTCCAAGATGTGAACACGCACCCCTCCACTGCTCAGTAAATATCTACAGGCAGACAGATTCTTGGATACCTTGAGGATACCAACTGCAGAAAGTTAACTAACAAGAGTAAAAGGGACTTGGTGGATCATCTCAGCCACTGCATGTCCCTTTCGTCCTGGACTTTATGGTCATTCTACATATTTTCATGCACTTCCCGAAGAGGTCTTACAGTATCACCCAAGCATTTTTTAACTTCTCCACCCCACTTCTCTCCAGAAACTCTTTTAATTTAAATTCCTTGTGTTCAGACTTGTTCTAGTTTAGTAAAGCCATATGGAGAACAGAGAGGTAAAAAGAAATGGTGAGACCGTATGCTTTGTAACTGGGATTGTGTTTGGGACAAAAAGTCTTAAATTTCCTGCATACCCTCTCTGCAGAGTCCTTGGGTCTCCACCATCCCTGTGTTCTCCATCACGAGAGCAGGTTATCCTTTTGTTTTTGCCCACCACTCAGTCACTAATGGCTGGTACACAGGATGGCATATGGTATATTCAGTCAATAAATACTTGTTAAAGAAAAACAAACCCATGAATTCCTGTGGAGGGTTTGAACAATGGAAGGTTTATCATATGGGTCTTACGCCACATGGAATTGTGCCTCAGTCTAAGAAAATCCTGTTGGCAAAATCGGAGACCAGAAAGCAGATAAATTAGTAGATTGTTTTTTAAACATTTACCTTGTTTCCTTCAAATAGAACTTAGTCCAGAGTTTTGAAAATGTGATTTAAGCATGCAGAAACATTACTTCTCACAAGTATTAGTGAATTTACCTCTTATGAAGTGAATTATTGGAGAATCATGCTTCCTAAAATTATATTTATCCTACCTAGTTAGGTGTCATATCTTTAAATGAAGGGATGGCTTAATTACAAGTATAAAGGAAATTGCTAATCATGAGGGAAATTACACTATACTTTCTGGTCTAGAAACAACATTTACTCACAGAAAACAGTTATCTTATTGCCAGAAAGTTTAATAAGCTTTTTTATATGTCTTGGTAAAAAAAAAAATCTGAAAAGTTAGTGGACATGCTTTGTAATGTTGTTTTATTAAATCTTCTTTCTTAATCCCCCAAAGAAAAGAATAGCTTGTTTTAACCTTCTTTGTGTGATCTACATAGTATGAATCAGTGAGTCTCTTAAGGTCCTGTAACTTCATGGGGGCATGGAGAAGCACAGAGAATCTCAGTCCTCGCTGAGTTTAAATTTTAGTTGGAAGGCCAGGAACACATTTATACCAAAAGAAGACATTTCTCTTTTATATAAACACATATACATAGAAAAAAGGGTGGGAGATAGTATTCTGAAATACTAATAATGTGGTTCTCTTTCATAATGAGACTGATTCTTATTTGTATATTTCTGAATTTTCATCCATGAACATTTATTATTGGTGTAATTGTTAAAAATTATTAAAAAAAAAACTGCCCAGTAGTGTGCAGTGAGTACCAAACTGGAGGTGTGAATAGAAAGGGCTATGAGTGGACTCACTTGGGCTTGTATCGTGAGGATGCACAGAACTGGGTCCTGAACTGGGTCTTAAAAAGTAGGTAATACCATAGCAATGATGCCGTCTTGAGCATATATGTTACTTTTGCATCAGACTGGTAACCCCTCAGTAAATACTCTCCCTTTCTTTGTTAGAAGAGCAATGGTTCCTTTCCAGTTGTCACAGGACTCCTTTGTTGAAGTTTGGATGTGTGACCCAGTTTTGACCAGTGGGGTGGTGAAGGGAGGTGTGCTCAGGTGCTTCTAGGAAGGTTTCTTCAGATAGGGAAAGAGATGCTCCTTTAATGCCTGTAGACTCTATGTGATCTGATATGACACCTGGGGCGGCTGCGTAAGGGGAACCCTTTGCAACCATACAGGGAACTAGAGCCTGGAAAGGGTAATGTAGAGGGAAGCAGGGTCATCCATACCAATACCCGTTATTCAACTACAGGCCTGGGGGTGAAGTGAACTCTTTTGTTCTCTATTTAATTTAACTAATTTCCTTATATACAATTTTATGTATCATCTACCATAGAACTTGAAATAAAGGAAATCCAGAGACTATCAACAATGTTTCTTTTTAGATGTGGGTAATTTAGCCTTATCTATAACTCAAAAGAAATTTATTTCATGAATTACTTAATTCAAATCACACTTGTCTATGACATCTGGGCTCCATATGGTAGATTAATTAAAGTAGGGATACTGAATTTGAATAGTTTGATATCCTCTTCAAAGAATGATCTCCTTTAGGACTAAGACAGGAAAATCCTGACATTTTGATTTCTCTGTGTACAGGGACCTTTAGCATAAGAACAATAAGCAGTGTTAATAGCTTCTTAATGAGACGTGTAGTATGTTATATTAACACCCAGGAGCTTTGCTAAAACTGTTCTCCCTCACTAATAACTAATAAAGTGAGTATACTCCAACAAGCCACAGTGCTTTTCCTTTATTCTTTTTATCCACATTATCAGCAGCCTTTGTTTTTGCCAGTATTAAGTCCCCCTTCACAGCGCATGGAAGTAGCACACTGGTTCTCAACATACCCCTCGGCACTGTTAACCTAGAATCTCCAATGATCCCCCGCACAGTAGTGGACAGCCCTGGAATCTGCTGAGGCAAAGAGTAAGTTGAGTGTTTTGTTTTAAGGTATCACTGATACATACTCTTACGAAGGTTTCACACGAGCAACAATGTGGTTTCAGCATTCACTCATATAATCAAGTCCCCCCCAACCCCACTTGCAGTCACTGTCCGTCAGCGTAGCAAGATGCTGTAAAGCCATTACTTCTCTTCTCCGTGCTGTACTGCCTTCCCTGTGACCCACCTATGTTGTGAGTGCTAATTATAATGCGCCTTAATCCCCTTTCCCCTCCCTCCCCACCCATCCTCTGCAACCCCTTCCCTTTGGTAACCGCTAGTCCCTTCTTGGAGTCTGTGAGTCTGCTGCTGTCTTATTGCTTCAGTTTTGCTTTGTTGTTATACTCCACAAGTAGTGAAAACATTTGGTGTAAGTTGAGTGTTTTGCACATTAGCATACTACACATGTGGACTAAGCACTGTGTAATAGTCTCCAGAAACGGATCCTGGGTGCTTCCTACTAGATGAGTGTACCAGGAGTACTGAAAACAGGCTGCATGGTCTTCAAGGAACCAGAGCAGTGGAGATGCACAGGAGATGAGTGGGAGCTTCAGGGCCTCATGGAAGGCCTGTTGTCTTAACAAGTGTTTGCATGCCTAGACTTGGCGTGGTGCCTTCTCTGCTTCTAAATTTAAATGCTTGCATTTTAGCCAGTTCACATTTCACTTCTCATCGAGCCGCATCAGTTATGTAGAGGCCTTAAAGACCCCTTGCCAATGTGGAAGAGCAGGTGCCCGCTGCTGTGGGCGGGCATCTTGCAAGCTTGAAAGGGAATCTGGTGGTGCTCACCTGGCACCTGTTAACGCTGGGCCACGGTGTGTCCCCTGCTTGCTTGTGTCCTGAGGCTTGAGAAGGAGCCTTAAACCCAACCCCTACCCCATCCTCAGGAGAGAGTGAATAGAAAAGAATACTTGATAGCTTTCTCTGCTCCTCTTCCCCGCCCACCCCCCTGCTCCGCTCCCTTTCTAGGTAATAGTGTCCAAATAAAATGATGCCTTTGGGCAGCTGGAGAGAGCTGCAAGGTGGTGTAAATTATTAAGGTATTTGTAAGTGTATAGAATTAGAATGAAATAGTATCTTCTGATGTTGCTAATTTAATCTGAGCAAAATATGATCTACTTCTTTATATACATAAAAACCTGAAATGAGTTTTCATTTAGTATACCAACAGTTTTTACTCAGGCGGAACGATATTCTAAGGGACACGTGTAAGAGTACCAACCCCAGGAGTTATCTCGGACTCTTGATGGTAGAAAGAGTAGTGTAGTATTCAACTGTCTTCCTCTGGATTCCCGTGAGAAGGCATGAACACACGTCTGTGAAACGCATCAAGTTTCTTGGAAGGGCAGGTGTTATGTAAGGTATTTATAATAGACATTGTTTCAGAAGGGTTAATGGGAAATTGCAAGGACCCCTAAAATACAAGAGAACAAAAATATTTAATAGAAGACCTGGAGAAAAGGAAGAGAAAAGAAGGCATAAAAGGGATCTAGAAACAAGTTAGGAAAAATGTGTGCCATGCTGCCTGGAATGCTTATTTAAGGAGAACGGGCCCAGCTCCCCATGAAGGCTTCTTTCCTCCGGTGAGAAGGGAAACCTGCTCTGTTCAATGCTTCACAGCAACCATGAGGTGAAAAACATGTTGTTTCTCAGGAGGAGAATAATCATTCATAGTGTTAAGATAGCATTTTCTCCCAAGGGTGCTGCTAGTTAGAGAAGCTCTAATTACGTTAACTGCCTGATATTATGATCCTGGGAAGGTAGCTTAATGGCTCTAAACTTTTATTTCCTTCATAAAGTGGAGAGATTGAATTAAAAGATCTGCAGAGTCCCTTCAACTCTCAGGTCCAAGGACTGTGCTCGCCTCACCCCCAAGCATTTTTTCTTCCAGAAAGTGAAACATTGCTTTTTCTTTCTCCTATTTCTTCCTACTGAACTTCCAGTCTCCTTCCCTCCTCCTCCTCGCCAACCTTCCTTTTACCACTGCCCAAACTGACATCCTGTCAGACTTGTCTTTCTCAGACAGCTGCGTATCCACTTTCCTTACTGTAAAACAAAATAAAGCAAAACAAAAAAAACCGCTGAGCAGAGGAGCTATGACCCAGGAGTGACAGGTATCCTCCGAGGAAGGGGGTGGGCCGGGTGGCAGTGGGGTGGGGGGCGCTGTCTGGGATCCAGGTCAGCCAGGAAGCAGGAAGCAGTTTTTAATACTTCCGTCACTGGCAGGATGGTTGAGTATTCTGCTTGGAAGCTTGTTTTTTTTTGTTGTTTGTTTGTTTAAAATACAGGTCACAAGGAGAACTGTCTCTGGTGGTGCAACTGAATGGCTAATTGTTGTTAATTGTATTCTGTGTGCAGCAGACCGCTAACTATAGTATCAGCTTAAAAACAGTGTTTAGGGAAATTGTTTGTGCCTCCAGTGTTTTCATAGTTTGGAGGCAACATGCCTCAGGATGTCACCAGAAAGACTCACAGCAGCGCCTGCTTTAGATGGCATGTGGCGCCCCTGGGAATTATGCACCGATAGCACGTGGAGAGTGGCGGCTCCCTTGGAAGCGGCGGGATCCGTTATCATTGCTACAGCTGCACCTTATTTTCCCTCTACCTGACGAGAGGCAGTTTTTGTCTAGATGGGGTCTGTGATTGTTCTAGGAATTCTCTAGAGGAGCTTAATGGCTAGTGAATGGTCTTGTTTTGGTACCATTTGCTGGTCTGGGAAAGATAAATTTATTGTGGTAAGTAGGAGATTTGATGTACAGTTAGTACCTGATAAATACACATTAAATTACTTAGCTTTCTTTCCCCAGTATTTTCTCCTCCTTTTTGCACCTTTGTAGTTTGGGACATTTGTTGAGATTAACTGTCGTCCCTTGTCCTGCTGTTTGAATAAAAAAAGAATGGCTGTTAGCTCTTGTCACCATGCCGAAAAAAGTGAATTATTCTTTTTAAACTGGAGACCTGGCTCATAGGGCTTTCATGGTTGAAATATTAGTTAGGCCCATTGGATTTGACTGTCAGCTCAACTGGTAACTAATCTTGAGACTATCTGTGCTGATCTGTAGCAAACACAATAAACAAAGTACATGAGAAGTGAGGCTCATGGTTTTCTCTAAAATTATAATTGCAATTTTACTTCAGAATTTTACCTTGATTTTTATCAAATCTGACCCTGTTTGACAGTAAAATATGTGAACATTCTTTGTTAAATCTTTATTGTGGCCGAGTTTTTTCATAGATGTGGATTTACAGCCCCTCCTGCCAACACTGCAGTTTAACAAAAAAGCAAAAGAATTCACTCTTTTGAGTGGAAAGCCCTTTCTAGTATATTAGCCATTTTCTTGCCTAATATCATAAATTGTGCTATAAACAATTTCATGCTATTTTCTCGTGTAGCTATGATTTCTGAGTTTCTGTCTGCTTTTTTAAGGAAATGTATTATTATATTTAAATATATTAATTTTCCTTTTTGGCACTTATTGACTCTTTCCTCATTTAACTGACTGCCACCGTTACAGGTCTGTGAATCAGATCTCCGAGCGCATCAGAATTCTTGGTGAAATAAGAGTAAGGGCATGTTAATGATGATGAACTGAGGTGAACTCCTTTGAATAAAAAAACTGAAATTCTGTGCCTTTATAACCAACCACTCCATCAATTCTGCAGATGTTTCCCGCTCTCATTTCCCTTTACTTGCAGTCAAGTAAGAAAAGATTGAGGGTAACTTTGTTGAAAAGGTTGTCTATGGGCATCTGTGCAGTGACCAGATAATTCTAGCAGTCAATAAGACTATCATTTACACTCTAAGATAAAGACCCCTGATCATAGTTTTTTAATTAAATAGTGGGGACATACTTGAGAATAACTGTATACTAAATGATTATATGTAGACTTTCCAAGTGGTGAAATTAATGACGTAACATTGAAATAAAATATATAGTTGTGGATTAAAATTTTATTGCCTTTTATTTTAAGCAATCTCAGATTTTTTGGAAGATTTGGTAATTGTTAGATGGGTGGACATTATTTTTTCTTGTTCATTGCTTCAGCCTTCTGGTCAGATGCTACTGTACTTTTTCAGACACATTTGGGCCATCGTGATGTTGCTGGTTGCCTCACCTGGTCTGGATCTTCAGGAGAGTTTGTTCTCGTTTGCGATGAGTGTCATAGTTACTCACTAGCTGCCTCAGCAAACATCTTAAGGGGCCATCATTACCATCACTGAAACTTGCTGCTGAGACTGTTACTGTATTTTGCTCTTGCTTTTTCTTCTCCTTTGAAGCTTGTCCTCCGCACTGCTCCATGGTGCCTTCCATCTGTTTCTTTTCCCAGTGCCATCTCCCAGCATGCACTTTCTATTGTTCATCCATTGTTATTGTTCTTAGCACAATGCCTGACATACAAAAGTGCTCATTAGATAGATAGATTTTTTAAAATGAATGGATTCATCCCAAAATTCTTTTAGCCAGCTTCCAATAAAAGCATTAAAATAAGAAAAAAGGAGCCCTTCAAAGTAACGGGGAATTACAGGTACACGAAAATCTAGACCAAGCCTAGGTGCCACAAATGAGTCTGAAATTTAACTCCGTGTTTCTTGAAGGTTTCAGAAAGAGAAGCACAGGATGGGCACCACTCACTGGTGGAAGGAAGCCTGCCAGCGCACCAGGAGAAACAGGTTCTATATATGGCTGTTCATTCAGCAAAATAATTGACAGCCTCATAGTAATTTTGCAGTAAGCTGCAGAAAACTTTTTCTCAGTTAAAAAAGATGTTTTGAGCATCTAATATGTGCAAGGCACTGTGCCAGGAACTGATCACACAAAGGTGGACAGGAAATGGCCCTCAAAGAAAGCATTTATCATATGCCACAGAGTAAGATAATAGTAATAATAATTAACATTCATTAAGCTGTTAGCTATGTGTCAGGCCTCTAAGCGTATCCATGTATTAGCATGTTAATTCTTCTAACATCCTTTTTTGTACTACTATTTCTCCATTTTTCAGCTGAAGAATCTGAGGCAAAGGGAGGTTAAATAATTTGCTCAGGACTCAATATCCTGTAAACGGCAAGAGCAAGGGTTAGAACCCAAGTAAGGCTGACTGGCTCCCAAGCCTGCACTTTCAGTAGCTATTCTGTATTGCTTCTCTGGACATCTAGGAAAAGGAAGGGAATGGATTTACATGGGCTGGAGGTGGGTAGAGATGACTGGTTTGGAATATGTTGAATTTGAGTTGCCTGAAAGTATCAAAAATGGAGATGCCCCTTGGGCTTTCGGGTGTGCAGATCCACAGTTGGACAGAGAGATCTGGACCAACATTCAGGTGATTTTGAGATGCCAACAGCCCATGATTGGTATATGAAACCATAGGGAGAAAGTCTATGAAATGTATGAGATGAAATCATTTTTAAAAACTACTCAGATAGAAGGTCCAAGAACATAAATTACACATTGTTCAGTAAAGATACCACTGCTGGAGCTCATGTGATGTAGACAAAGATATGTAACCTTCTGGCAGTGGATGTATATACATGGTAGGGGCTGGGATTGAACCGAGCTAATGAGGAGTGGGTGATAAGCATTTTCCTCATTTGGTGATAGCCAACCATGAGTTGGGGCACATATTACAACACTTTCTAGGAATGTGCTATTACCTCCATTTTTCAGTTGAGGAAATAGAGGCCCAGAAAATGAAGTAATGTGCCAAGGCTGCACAGTAGTAGTGGCAGAATTAGTGGCTTTGTGACCGCCCTGTGATTTTGCCCCTTCTGCACAAAGTTGGGCCATAGGAACAGCAGTAGGGGCAAAAGCTGCTGGGCGACAGGCTCTCCTCACACACATGCAACCAGACACATGATTGTAGGCCCATGCTTGCCTCCGATAGTACATGGAAGAAATAACCCAATCTGGAAAGATTTTGAGGACCGGTGTTACCAGCATCCATCACTCCCGCTAAAGAACCCCAGAACAGCTTTGGAGCAGGGGCAGGAACCCCCGAGCAGCACAGCACCCCTGGCTCCTCCTCCTGGCCGGGCTGCAGGTGCCGCTTCCTAGGTGGATGCTCTCACTGCCCCTGACTGTGCAGTGACGTGGACAGGTACTGATCCACTTCTCAGTCATTCAGGCCGAAAAGATGGCTTCCTGGCAGAGCTTTCAGGAAGTTCCCCCCCCCCCTCCCGCCACCCCCAGCGCTAGGAAACAAAACAAACGGGGCTCTTCCCATTCCCTTGTTTTGATAACCTTCCCCCCACTCCTCCCCCACCAAGCATGACAGCAGAAATTTGGATTCAGCACTTCTGCTTTTAACTCTATATTGCCATTAATATTAATGGGTGATTCTTCTTGGGGGACCAGAACCTCTCTCTCTCCCTCCTCCCTTGTGTCATTTCTGGGGTTCAGCTAAGTGCCCAGTAGCCATCTTCTCCCCTGTACTTCTTACTGCTCCACAGCTCACCAGACTCAGCTCGTGGATCCAACTTTGAAGTGTGAACATTCTCATGATTTCTCTGGGGATGTCTGTATGTTGAGGATGCTGTCACTGCAGGGTGACACGCTTAGTTTTGTGAGCTTAGTTGTTGTCTGTCAGTTATAATAATGATCATTTACTTTCTCTGTTGAAATGAGGCTTTCTGGAATGCTTTTCCTTTTCTGTGACCAATTTAAACCTTTTCTTCTCCCTGCAATCTTGAGCTCTTCCATAAGCCCTCACCTGTATTTCAGCTTTCTCTATTACACTGTCTGGGGAGCTGTCGTAGGCGTGGCTCCCTGGGGAGCAGATGGAGATCTCTGTGCAGGTAGTATTGGGTACTACTTTGGGAATACCACCTGTTAAGTAGGTTGCCCTGGTGCCATGGGGAGTTCTGGAGCTGGGATGGCTGTAGGGAGGTGGCAGTATCTCAGGCAATGTGGGCTCTCTAGAGCCAAGAGCAGTGACTGGGGAGGAGCTCTGCTGTGAGCGGTGCCCAGCCAGCGCTCGTGGGAGCTGGGGGAGCGAGTGCTGCAGCTCTGGAGCAGAGATCTGGGCAGAATCACGGCATCCTTGCAACAGCCTTTCTGTCTGATCACCGCATCCTGACCTCTTCCGGCTTTGACGTCTCCTTGCAGAAATCATCTGGGCGCCACAAGGAGCCTTTTCAACTAAAAATACTTCTATCTTCTTTTTCCCTAAGCTGCTTTATGAATTGGAGGTCTTCGTAATGAACCATAAAAATAAGCCAACAAAGATACATTTCCATTTTCTCCTTTATACTACCATTGTCACCATTCTAATTTTGGCATTAATTACCTCTGTTTGGATTCATGGAATGACTGCTTTTTTTCTTCCTTTAAAAAAATTTTTTTACAGTTTTATTGAGATAAGTTGATGTACAATAAACTGTACATATTTAAAATTCAGAGTTCTGAAATAGCAAATGCCCATTTAACCATTAAGATTGTGAACAATTCTTTCACCATCACCCCTAAATTTTATCATGCTCCTTTGTAATTCTTGCTTCTGTCCTTCCAGCCCCCCCCCCCCGCCTCTTCCAGGCAACCACTGATCTACTTTGTATTTATAGTTTGTATTTTCTAGAGTTTATATAAATGGGATGCTGTAGTCTTTTTTTTTTTTTTGAGTGGGGGGGGATCTGGCTGCTTTCACTTGGCATAATTATTTTGAGATTCATCCACATTATGTATATCAATAGTTTCTTTTTATTGTTAAATAGTGTTCCATTGAATAGATTTGTCACAAGTTGTTTTCCCATTGAGCTAGTGATGGACATTTGAATGGTTTCCACTTTTAAATACTACAAATAACATTTGTTTTCACTTCTCTTAGGTACTTAGTGGAATGGCTGGATCCCATGGTAGGTCTGTGTTGATAAGAAATTGCCAAACTGTTTTCCAAAGTGGTAGCACCATTTTACAATTGCACTCGCAGCACAGGAGTCCCATTTGCTGTACATCATCACCAACACTGGGTATTGTGTGTTATTTAAGTTTTAGCTAGTCTGATAAAAGTGATATAGCTCATTGTGATTTTAATTTGCATTTCGTTTAGTCCTAAGGTCACTAAAACTTTTCTCTTAAGTTTTCTTTTAAAAGTTAACTGTTACATTTAGGTTAATGACCCACATTGAGTTAATTTGGTTTATGGTGCAGGTAAGGGTTTAATTTTTTTTAAATATTTGGATACCCACTTTTCTAGCACTGTTCATTGAAAAGACATTCCTTTACCCATTGAACCTTTATAAAAAAATCAGTTCACTTTACATGAATGGGTCTATTTCTGGATTCTATTCCATTGGTTTTTATCTTATGCTGAAATCATACTTCAGATTACTGTAAATATAAAAAGTCTTGAAATCAGGTAGTCTCAGTCTTTCAAACCCCCCCCCTTTTTTTTTTTTCAAAATAGTTTTGGCTGTTCTAGGTCCTCTGTGTCTGCCCATTACTTTGAGAATCAGCTTATTGCACTGGCTAGAATCTCTAGTTCAGTGTTTAATAGAAGCAGAGTAGCAAGTGGTCCTAATGTCAGGGAGTAGCATGCAATCTTTTACCGTAAGTGTAGTATTAGTTATGAAGTTTTCATAGATGCCCCTCATCAGGATGAAGAAGATTCCTTCTGTTCCTAGTTAGCTGAAAGTTTTTATCATGAATGCATTTGAATTTTGTCAATGATTTTTTTCCCTATTTTTATCTATTACGATGATCATACGGTTTTTCTTTTATTCTGCAGACATCACCTAAGCAATATAAGGAATTATTTCAACTGAAATAATGGTTTCTTTTGCCTAAACTGCATTATGAAATGGAAGTCTTTTGTAACCTAGAAACTAAGGGTAACTAATGCCGTGCAGAAGACATGGATTCCAATTTCTCCTTTAGTTTCCATTGTCACCATCCTAATGTTAGCCTTAATTACCTCTAACTGGCATAAATGGATTAGCTCCTAACTGCTCTTCTCACCCAGTCTCTCTCCCTTCCTCTCTTGGTGTGAGAAAAACTCTTAAAAACACCTTCGGTCATAATGTTAGTTGTTCTCATAACAGAAACCATCACTGGCTCCTCATCATCCTCAGGATAAGGTTTATCTGCTCAGTAGGGAGTCAGACTCTCCCCCAGTCTATCTCTCTCTAGGGATAGCCCATTCCTGCCTTTGATCCAGTCTAAATATGGTCACTTCCCATATCTGTGTATACCTTAGACCCTTATCACACTTTGTCTTTTTCCACATCTGTTTGGAGTTTATATTTCCCTCAAGATGGGCAGCTAAGGACTTGTATTTATTTTTGTACACCCAGAGGGCCTCCCTGGTAAAGTGCCTTACGTATGGCAGGCACTGTACACGTGTTTATTGAATGAATAAATGAGTGTAACTTATACCATTTCCACAAATACATATTTAAAGCTAAATATGAAAATACCTCTTTGGTGCCAATGGGGACTACTTCTCACCTCATTGTTAAGTCCTGTAATTTTATTGCTATTGGTTTTTAGGAAACATAGAGTCTTGGATCACATGTTTTCATTTTAAAGGACATAACAGATTTTAGAAATATGATGGATCACATACATGGAATTTTATGACTTTGAAGCAGTTTTTCGCTCCGTAAAGGATTCACAGTCAGTGACGGTTTATTTTCCTGACAATTACTAGAGTGATCCGGTTATTCTTTGGCGGGGGCGGGGTGTGGAAAGAAGGGAATCCAAGCCAACACACACACAGAATCCCCTCCTCTCTGCCATTGGCCACTGATCGTCCCTAATGGCTCTCGTTTTGAATTTCATGATTCTAGAAGAGTTAAACTTGAAAATGTATCTCTGAACAATAGAGCCTTTGTTTTCCACCAAAAGGCAGTGATTGCGTTGAGCATTTTAACTGGTTATCAGATCTCAGGCTGCCTGTTTGAACATTGAACTTTGGCAGTAGGAACTCAGCTCCCAGCGCCGTTTCGCAGCTGGCCAGAACGTGAATGAACTTCCTATTGAAAGAAACCCATGTCTGCTCAAAGGAGGAAAGGAATAAAGCCCTCACCCTACTTACTGCCTGCCTTCTCTGTGTCTACCTGCCTGCCCTGGCCTGTACTTACCTTTTTTTTTGAAAGCATCTTCAAGTATCAGAGACAGATGTTTTTAGATTCTTAAAAACTCAGAAAAGAACCAGTTACTACTCTCTTGTAATCTTCATCCTGAGAGATTTATCCTTTGTGAAACCCCGACTTCCGGAGTGAGATTTGCTGTCTGACTTCTCCCTCTTTAAGGAATTGTGCAAATATGGCAAGCCTTTGTGCCTTGTGAACCCATCTGTTCCTCTGTGACTTTTATTACTTTCCATCTCTGTTTCCTCATAGGATAATGGCTTTAACGTACAGTCCATGCTTCCTCAGGTGACACCATGTCACTGGCTCATGGCGTGCATGTGGTTTTTCTCTCACAGTGGCACTTTGGGGTAGTATCCTGTTAGTCCCCAGGAAAGTTTACTCCTTTCTGACTCCCTCCACACCCTCCCTTTACCACGGAGCTCACCATCCTAACCAGGCTTTGAGTTTTCACGTGAGGTGGTGATAAAAGCTATACAAGCCTTCGCATTCCATAGATTTCTTTGACGTTCTGTAAATTCACCAGAAACAAATGAGATGTGTTGTGATTTATCATTTCAAACAGGGAGCCATTTCTGAATATCCCTTTCCTAGTGTTAATCTCCTGTAGAATGACCCGCTTACCCATCCTGATACCCTGTACCCTGCATCCTGGGGGTCCCCCATCTGTGTTTTCTTACCCTTCCCTCTTTGTTGCTTTTGTGGCACATCCCTGTTGTATGACAATTATCTGGTTTTCTTAAAATTAAGTGAACTTCTAGATGTCAGAGACAATCCATCTACATTCTTATTTTACCTCGGGTGTTTTATCACGTACCTGACACATGGTAGGGATTTAATTCATGTTTGTTAATGGACCAGTTCATACTATTTAGAACTAGTTTAACCACTGTCCTTATCATATATGCTGAGCTAATAATACGTTCCGGCAGCCACAGCAGTGAACCTGATCTGAAAAACATAATGCTATTTATTAAATTAATACAGCATTCTTGCCCCAAGTTTGGCAGATATTTTTTAAAGAGTGTTGTGTGTCTTATTTATGAAAACAGATTAAACTTAAAACGAAAGGTTCTTACACCATAGCTGTTCACTTTGTCAAAATTTTTATTAATTTTTTAGCCTGACTTTCAGAATATTTACATTGACTGTATGAAGATGAACTTTCTTAACATTACAGGCACTTCAGTTTCTCAGATCTGCTCCCCATTTTCTCATTTAAAGCCTCTTGCTGTTGGGGGAGGGAGGATCTGTTTTTTGTACTTTGTAACTGATAAGCTTGTGTAGCTATTCACAGAAATTATAAAAACATTTTCTCTCAGAGAATATACCTTTTGTCAATAGATCCAGCAACTTTTTTTATGGGTTATGTGTGATTGAGTCAACTTTTCTGTATGTAACTGTGGGGTAAAGCACAAAATTCCCAGAATCTCCCGCCTGGGCTGCAGCCTCCGGGACAAGGGGTGGAGAGAGGCTGTTTTCCCCACCCCTCCCGTCCCCTCCGGGGCAATGGGTCTGGCACCTGTCAGCCGCCGGGGACCTGTCCGCAGGGTTCCTCCTGGCTGGGCTGGTGGGGAAGTGCGTGTGCGCCGTGCCGCAGAGGCGGAGAGCACCAAGTGGGTCTTTGCTAGTGGGGACCGGCCAGAAAGGGAAGAAGCGGGAGTGGCGGCCTCCTGTGAGCAGTAAAAGGGTTTCTCCCAACCTGCCTTTCTCTTGACGGATTTCGGTTCCATCGGTTTGTTCGCCCTGCTCCGGGAATATCCCCCTGCCTCTCAACTACAGTGAGAGTAGAGAGGAGGCAGCTGCTGATAGCTTGGGCAGAAAATGACCTTGTGGGCCTAGGTGTTTTAGCATCTTTATCATCTAGGATATGTGACAACTTCAGGGTCTGTGTCCTCTTTTAAACACTCTTTCTCCCTCTCACACACACACACTATTCTGCTTTCTGTGACCCTGGTGAACCAAAATTGGTAATGAGGATGGATAAATGAGGCCCACACTACTGAGCCTGCCTTTGGTTTCTGGATGAGAGAAAGACGCGTAATGCATTTGGAACACCAGATGGGAGTGAGCCCCAGAGTGAGGGACCTAGGGGACACAAACACAATGTTCGTTGTACAACTTTGGGTACGGAAATGTATTGATTAAGCCATTACAGAGAGCCCCAAGCCAGGCTGTTGAGTAAAGCTAAATTAAATGTTTAACCAGTGGGATGGATGGGGCTGGAAAAGGAGATAAAGGTGCTAACATTTTAAAAAATTTAACATACATCATCTCATTTAATCTTCAAAACAACCTTGATGGCAGGTGTTGTTACCATTTTACAGACAAAAACCCAGACACCAAGAGGATAAAAAATTTGCCTAAAGTCATACAACTAGTTTGTGGCAGAGGTGGGATTCGAACTAGGTGTTACTTCTTCCATTCAGCATACTGCCTCGGGTTCAGTAGCTGTTTATAGTGTGGTGAGACCATAACAGGAAGTGGAAAGAAGATGCTTCTGTCAATTAGTGATGCCTGCACCCGGCCTTGGAGACCAAGGGTTAGCCACAGGTGCAGAGTTAGACATTAAGTACATCATCTCTTTAAACTTCAGTCTCCCCATCCTTGTAGAGCAGGGAAATATGCTTATGACTTTGTGAAGTCTTCACCTTTTTACTCTTGCACAGGTCTTCATTCAAGTTTCTCAGTGGAGTTAATTTATGCTCTTCATCTAGAAACATAAACTCCAAAGTTAAAGGGAACTAGCCCCTCCAAGACTTACAGCTGCCATCCCAGCTTTTTAATAAGAATAATATGAACTTGGCTTTGTGTCAGCACTCCCAACAGTGGTGCTACTGTTAATGGTGTGAATGCATTTGAGGACTTTTTCATTGGCTTAATTCTGAACCCTAACTTATCATTGACCAGTCTTCCCCATGTATGAATATGTGAGAAAAATACATATTTTTTGATTGTACACCACTTTTTGTTATATAAGACATTTCACTGATTCTTTCTGATATGTTGTAGACATGATATGTAACAAAGGCCCTCACATACACATAAGTTTGAATGTTCTATAAGATTTTGCAGAATATTTTTTCCTGTTTTGTTTTGGTTCAACAAAGTGTGGTTTAAGAGTAGCTCCATATTAAATATTTTCCCCTTCTGCTAGGAAAAAAAGAGGTAGTTCTATATACTTCTATTAGGAAGATGTCTTAAAGAGTCAATGTATTAGTGTCAAAGGAAACTTAACATTTTAGCATTTTGTTTATTTAATTGCTTTTCCTGAAAAACTTTTCTCGGCCTAGCAGCTTTAGACTGATTTTCTTTTATTCTTTGTTCTATTTTTATGGGATTCTCTTCCCTACCCCTGCACCCCCACATTTCTCATTAAAAAGAAATCAAGCAGTAATGCAGTGTGAGTAGGGCAATTTGGTGTAACAGAAAGATTTTTGAACCACTCAGATGTAAGTTCAGAGCTCAGTTCTGCTTCTCTTTTAGTTTGTGGGACCTCCTGCAAGTTATATCCCCTTGAAGCTTTGGTTTTTTTCATCTGTGAAATGAGTACAATTATTACCTTCAAGGTTTTCAGTAAGTGACATGATACATACATGTTAAGTGTCAACAAATGTCAGTACTTTTGCCCCTTCTTCCTAAATATTTAATTTAGCTAGATTTAACACCCCACTGCCAGCTCTTTGTAAGGGGCTGACAAATACCTATTTAGTTGGGTAAGTTCAAATGTAACTTTAAGAGAAACTCCACTAAGATACAAAATAAGACCAGCTGGTGGCAAGGGTGACAACCCTGCATGTTGGGTTTCTTCTTTTTTTTGCAGAGTTACCTGAAACAAAGTTGTCTCTGAATTAAAATAATGAGCTGCTCATGGACATTTGAGTTTGGGGGAAGAAAGAAAAACTTTGAGCATAGTAGCAAGTTCATTTCCTTTGGTGATTAAATAAATGAGTTCATTTATTTAAAATCATTTGAAGGCGTACAGTTCTGGTTATAAATCACAGCCCTGAAAGAACTTGTTTTATTCCATCTAAAGAAGGCAGAGGGCTACTAGCTAAGATTGCAGGCCTCTTTAAAAAGACCCTATCCAAAAGTGAACACATGCCTCAGAGTTTGTTTTAGTTGAGCCACTGATTGTGTAACATGACTTTGACAAGTTACTGATGTCTATAGCCCCACTGGCATGACATAGGAATGATTCATACTCTTAGGCAATCTAGGTTTGTAAGAAATGGGAACCACTGAAAGGGGTCTGATATTTCACAACCATGTAATATGCTTTGAAAGTTTTGATAATAATGTTTAATTTTAGACCAGGAGGTTGCCCAGAAATCTCTCTTGAACACCAGAACACTTCAGTTGTTGAAATTCTTTATAAAATGCATTATTCAACGAATTCAGCAAATATTTATTGAGTGCCTACTGTGTGGCAGGCAGTGTTTTAGGCCTGGGGGGAGAGCAGTGAACAAAATAGACACATATCCCTGCACTTTTGGTGTTATATTCCAGAGGAGGGAAGATAAACAAATAAATAGGTAAACTAGTAAGTTACATGGTGTGTCCGATGGTGGTCTGTGCTATAAGCAGGAGAAGGGATAGGGAGTTACTGTGGGCCGTAGTATTGGTGCATGAAGCCCTCACTGAGAAGTAAAGTTTGAGCTGAGATGTCAAGATAGGGAGGAGGCAAGTCTGTGGGACATCTGAGGGAAGAAGGGAACAGTCACTACAAATGTCCTGGATGCCAGGGTGTAGAATGAAGATGGAGTTGCAGAGAAAGAGCCCCTAGTGAATGATATATTAGGACAGTGCATAAGATAAATATTGGCTTTTACCCTGAATGGTCCAGATTTTAAGTGGAGAAGTGACATGATCTTATTTTCTGTTTGAAAAGATGACTTTGGGTTTTGTGTTTAAAGTGGACTCTATGGAGCAAGGACTGGAGAGGGGACGCTTTTCTGCTTTACCAAATACAGTCATAGTGAAAACAGTCCATTGTTTCTTTAGTGACATGTCTTTGTAGAAGAGGTGAATGAATTAAAAAAAAATTACAGTGCCTTTTCATGATCAGCCTGAAATCCAGTTTTCATTAAGCATTTCTTCAAGTTTTTATATTAGCCTCTGGAGATATTCATGGGTATGGGATATGGGTAAAATTTAAGAATTGTTTGACAGCAGAACTTGTTAAGAGGTTTTTTTAAAAACTAAATTTTACCAAATTTTGAAATTCAGATATGCTTTTCCTCAAAGTGAAGTGCAGAAAGAATAAAGTCCCAAAGGTCTTTGTTTATTAGGTTTAATTAGTCAGGATTCCACCATTCGTGGATTAAAAGAGCTTATTTTTTTAAAAACAAACAATTTTTTTAAGCAGGATGTACATCAGTCATGAACAGCAGTGATACAGCTATGACAATTTTATAAGCATTTGCTGAATTATCTCTGTGTGTCAGCAATATTATGGAACTGTGCTCAATATGGAACATACACACATGATTGAGATGTAGTTCCTGCCTTTGTGAAGCTCAGAATTCAGGAGAAGAGGAAAATGTACATGAATTTCAGCCCACAGCTATTTCAGTATGTGCCCTCCTAGAGATCCAAATGAGTTAATAAGAGAATCAGAGAGATACGTCATTCAAATTGGGAAGATCTTAGATGAAAAATAAGGATCCACTCTAGTATGACATTTGTAGATCTTCATGGGCCCAAATTTTAAAACATTTTTCACAATATAAAGTATCATTAAAAATTTGATCTATTATGTCAGTAGAATTACCATCAGATTTTCAAAGATGTAGGTGCATAAATTGTTTAAGGAGTCATAAAAGTCAGTCAAAACCAAGGTTTTGAAAAACCAGTTCCCACTGTCAAGGAACTCATTTAAAAAGAAAAGGGATACCTCAAGTAGAAAGCATATGCAAGAGATATACCAAAATAGGAACAGAAAAATAATTTTACAAGTAATTAAAATACAGATGTTTATGGCAGCTTTATTCATAACTGCCAAAAGTTGGAAGCAACCAAGATGTCCTTTGGTAGGTGAATGGATAAATAAACTGTGGTACATTCAGATAATAGAATTTTACTTAGCACTAAAAAGAAATAAGCTATCAAGCTATAAAAAGTCATGGAGGAACTTTAAATGTCTGTTTCTAAGTGAAGAAGCCAACCTGAAAAGGCTATATACTATATGATTCCAACTTTATGACATTCTGGAAAAGGCAAAACTATGGAGACAGTAAAAAGATCAGTGGTTACCAGAGGTTGGGGCCAGTGAGGGATGAATAGGTGAAGCACAGAGGATTTTTAGGGCAGAGAAAACTCTCTGATTCCATAGTGGGAATAGATATCATTATACATTTGTCCAAACACATAGAATGTGTTACAGGAAGAGTGAACCTGTTGTAAACCTATTGCGGACTTTGGATGGTTATGAGGTGTCAGTGTAGGTTCGTTTATTATTATTGCCCATGTACTGCTCTGGTAATCGATATTGATGAGGGGGGAGGCTGTGTATGTGCAGGGACAGGGGAATATAGGAAATCTTCCTTCCACTCAATTTTGCCTTCCACTCAGTTTTGCTATGAACCTAAAATTGCTCTGAAAAACTGAAGTATTTTTGAAAATTATTTCTTGATACACCAATATATGAGGGCATGTCCACCATCTAGCCCCAGGTGAGGGGGATGCTTCCTTGATTGACAGAATATGTTTGTCTTTTGAAGGTCAGTAAACAAGGCAAAGTAATTTCGTGCTGACAGCTTTATTGTGATATAACTTAACCTATCACACACTTAACTATTTACACTTGTAAATTGCCTGGTTTTTAGTATATTTGGAGCTGTGCATCCATCATCATAATCAGTTTTAGAACATTTTCATCATCCCCCAAAGGAGGCCTCTCCCCGTTAGCTGTCATTCCCCATCCCTTCTCCCACTACCACCCCAGTCCTAGCAATTACTCATCCGTTTCCTGTCTTTATAGATTTGTCTTTTCTGGACTCTTCATATACATGGACTCATGATATCTGTCCTTTTGTGATTGGCTTCCTTCAATTAGCACATTTTCAAAGTTCATCCATGTTGTAGCATATACCAGTATTTCTTTTTTATTTCCAAATAATATTCCTTTATATGGATACACATTTTGCCTATCGATCGATCTAATTTGTGGGCCCATTTAGGTCATTCTCGCTTTATAGTTATTATGACTAATGCTGCTATGAACATGGGAAGGTGTAGTATAGCACCAGGTCACATTATCATGGAGGATCATGAACCACAGGCTTCACTACCTTTCTGGAACCATAGGCATGGGTCCACTGTTACCCTAACCAGTACAGATGAGGAGCTGGACCTTGAGCAAGTTGGTGCTGGTGACCTTGAAGATTTCTGTCACCTTCACAAACTCATGTTTGCCCATCTGCTGCTCGGGTTGAGGCCTAAGGCATGGACAGCAGAAAATGCCCACAGTGGGACCAGAGAGCCCGTAATTGTGCCTGTGATAGAACATCCTGGAGTGAAGACAGGCACGAGGAATGGGACCAGGGCACTGAGCCTGGCAAGGACCTTCGTCTAACTACCCTTTCCCTTCTGTGAAGTTCTAGGGTACTTGATGTCTGAGGTAACTTTTGTACAAAGTAGATGTGTGGTTGTTTCTGCGCCCACCCCACCTCCAGTTTCATAATGAGAAAGAAAAACCGTATGGGAACTGAGAGTGAGCGTATGGGTGTGATATAAAACACACAGGCAGATGGAGATGGGGCTGCGAGACCCTCTGTTTGTCTTTGTCTGCTGGCTTTTTCATGTCTTCTTTTCCCTCTCATCAATTTTCGTCTTGGAATGTTTCCTTTAAAAAAAATTTTTTTTGGCACCTGCATGATTTAATCTTGAATGAAACATGTGGTGTAAAAAGTCACCAGAAATGGTTTCTTGGTTGAACCACATCTCCATTCTACATGACTCAGTGGGTGCCGAGTCTTAGATGATTAATAAATGCGGGGGCCCTGTGAACCCCCTGGAGGGTGAAGGGAGCGATGCCACCAGAAGTTGCTCCGCAACACGGTGAGGAAGGCAGGCAGCCCCTGAGTATCTATAGTCTTTTGAAGCTGGCTTCTCTTCTGGCTCCAAATGTGTGCCAGGACACCACAGGCACCGAGTTTTCCCAAAGTGTCACTAAAGGGGCTCAGAACTTGGTAGGGACAGCTAAAACACGCTGGCACCCAGTGGTGTTATTATGGCCCTTGGATTCCCTCTCAGAAACTTTGAAGAGCTCCAGCAAGCTATGCCAGCCCTGACCTCAGTGTGGCCCCCGCTCTGTGCCCATACGCTCAGCGTCTTGAGCAGTGCCTCTGCCCGCTCGCTGCCCATCACTCCCTGCTCACTCCCCCCAGAAGACTTAGGAATTAGAGGGCTCCCCACCAGAAGGCTGCCTCCCCTGCTTACTCCTGATTACAAAATTGTCTGTCAAGCACTGCAAGGGAGTTTTCATAGTGCCCATTACTCTGATTGATTGTCCTTGTTGAATGACTTGACTTTATGCGCAACTTCACTGAGTGTTTAATAAGGTGAAGTAGAGTCCAGAGGGTATGATTTTTAAAATAGTTTGTGGACAGTGAAGATTAGCATGTAATTTGCTTGTCTTTGGTAATTAGGGTTTGCAGACAGGAGGCCGACTGGCCAAATCGTGTTGTTTTGGCGGCTGGTATCTTACATCATTTACCTGTTTTCTTCAGGTGTTACCTTTAAAAAAAAACAAACAAACACACCTTACTAAAGGCCTTATCCACAGGATGCTGATTTTTAGTAATTTCTTGTATTTAAGCTCCAATTTCCCCTCCCCAATCTTCTCTTTCCCTTTGTGTCAGATTAATGGTGTGTCTGTTCATGAAGTTGTCTCATTTATCTAAAACATTTGTTGAAGGTGGGTAACTGCTGTCTTGAATGTAAATGAAATGTCTTGCCTCAGGAAGGTAATACAAATAAATGTATTTTACTATAGACAGACCATCTTCCAGTTTGTCAGTTATAGGGTGGAATGTGTTTTTCATTACCAGAAGATAGGGATTACTTTCCACTTGAGTCAAAACAAGACCCTAGTAAGACCCAAAACTTAATGTGGAGCAATCTGTTTAATTTCATCCATGCCAGAATACCTAATAGCATCTCTCCTAATCCCATGGCTGATTCCAAAAAAATGTTACTGCATTTTTATAGAAAAAAGTTTCTGATATTATCATTGGGAAAATAAGTTTTGATTACCAAAATCCAATTTATAACACATAGATTCTTTCAGGGACACAGCTCATCCATAAATCGAGCACACCTGTATGTCTAATTTTTTTCTAATTCAAAACTGATGGCAGCATAGCTGATTAAGCTTGGGGTGTTTTACTGTGTTCCTTAAAATGGTGGTGAAGCCTGATAGAGCATTTAAAACTAGAATAGAAACTCAGGAAGTTCAGTTCACTGGCATTTATCCTGAAGATTTAAATCCATGGCATTAGATTATTCATAGTTATTTTATGAGGATTAGCTGATGTGTTTCTTTCCAGATCTGAATTCCTACTTGTGATGTGTGTGGTTTTTTAAAACTGTTTGGTGAGCTTGATTAGATTTATTAATAGTAAACAGTAGATTCTTTCTGATTATGATTCTTCTAAACAAGGCTTTCAGTTAATAATAGTCACCTTTATTGATCACTTACTGTACTGGACATGAAATAGGGTATCATTTAACCTTCATAGCAACCCTATACTATGCATTACTCTCTCTCCTTTAACGGTGAAGAAACTTCATCAAAGGTTGGTGTAGCTCTGGGGGAAGTGTGTTCCCAGAGTGGGGTGAATAAACTGGTGTGACCCAGATCAGTCTAAGGAAAGGCTAGATTGGGAGAAACTCATTTATTGCTCAGAGTGGGGCTTGGCACTGTTCTTCCCCTCTGGCCCCTTCCAGGAGAAACTCCAGGGGCAGATCCACAGTGACTGGCAGGTGCCAGAACCAATTATGCACCAGAGTGGAGGACAGACCCGTCTCTCTCCACCCCTTGTCCCAGATGCTGCAGGAAGAAACACCTATTGATATGTAAATAGGCTAAAGCCAGGGAGAGATTCTGGAAGTCTTGCAATTTTACCCCACAGTTGGTCACAAAGCTAGTATTAGTGTAAAGGCAGTATTTGAACTCTGACCAGTGAGATACCAAAGCCCACACGCAGGCTTAATCACCATACTATATTCAGATGAATCCACCAGACTTACCTTCTGGCTTTGAAACTTGCAAACTGTTTGTCCTACACCTTAAAAAAAAAACTAACAGGCCCTGATGTTAATACCTTGGTGTTAAGCTGAAATGACCAAAAAACCCCGGGAAGCCAGACTAACCCTTTTACCTTTTTGTACAGTGTGGGCATCTGCATCTTTGAACAGTTGATGAAAATTCTACATGGTGCCTATGGGATGGGTCAACGTTTTAGAATGCCTCATACTGGGAAAATTCCCTTGTGTTTTGGTCCTTTAGTGGGATCAATTTAAGGTGACATTTAATAGGAAAATGAGACAAATATTCTAAATCACCGTCTGGAATTCTGAGATGTAAACATTAAAAATTTCCCTAACCTTGGCCTTCTTGCCAACAGCCCGTCAGCCCAGGGCTCCGCTCTTGCAGGGCCTGTGGGCTCTCCTTCCGTAATGCTTCTCAGCGTCATCTTTTCTTCCCCATTCCCACCACCGCTAACGGGCTTCTTCTCTTTTCACCTCTACTCATTCCTTCATGAGGGAGCAGCTTCACTGTCTCCCTGCCACCCGTCTCACTTCCCTCCAGTCAGTCTAGCAGAGTCATCTTCTTCACGTCACTCTCCTGTTGGAAGCCCTTCCGTGGCTCTCTTGCTCTCTCAGTCTCTGTGTCGCCTCTCACACTCTGTGGTAGGCTGAAGAATGATCCTCCAAGGATATCCATATCCCCAGGACCTGTGCATGTTACCCTACACGATTAAAAGGACTTTGTGGATGTGATTAAGTTAAGGATCTTGAAGCGAGAAGGGTATCCTGGATTATCTGGATGAGCTCCTGCATAATCACCAGGGTCCTTCTGAGAGGGAAGCGGGAGGATTAATGGGAGAGAGGTGGTGATGTGACAGTAGCAGAGAGCGGAATGTGCTTCCGGTCAGGGCCAGGGAAGGTTGGCAGGCTGGAGAACCTGGGAGAGGCGAGGAACAGATTCTTCTCTAGAGCGTCCAGATGGAACTAGCC